>CM034150.1:505873086-505955586 GCA_019776745.2 Taxus chinensis
AATATTTGAAACTCCTACCCCATCTTGTTTATCCTTTAACAAAAGTAAACAAAACTGATTATGATTTTCCTGAATAAGGCATTCTACTTGGTTAGCACTCACCAAGTAACATGTGTCTTACACTAGTGTCCCCGAATGTTGTAGTTGATCCCATACTTGACCCATCGATACCAGTTTTCCCTTCTCATAAATATAGCATCCCTTATATACAAGTAAGGACTCTCGAATATAACATCAAAAGCATAAAGTGGAATAACATCAGCTTCTAAAACATCAATATACTGGGAATTTATCCCAAACTTGACCTTACATCTTCTTGTTACCTAAATTTCAACACCCTTTTTCACCCAACCCAAAGGATAAGGGTGTGGATGCTCATAAGTCTCAAGACCAAGCTTTTTTACAACTGCTTCAAAAATCAAGTTAGACTGAGAACCGATATCCACTAAAGAACTTACCTTAATTCTTTTGATCTATATTTTGATCTAGAATAGTCTACTCATCTCCTCTTCTTACCTGTCCATGTTGGTGGCCATGCATCCAAGCCTTTCATCTACATCAGATTCATCTTACATTTCCACCTCCCCTTCTATTCTTACATCTGTCATGGACTTCTTCGAGTCCTTGGTTCGGTTCTTTAGATGTAACTCCAGATGTAACTTCCAACATGTAGCATCAATATGACCATTAATATCACATTTCTTGCAAAACTTCTTAGGATATTTACAAGTATTTAAAGTAGTGGCATCTTGTTTACCTTTCCCTTTCCACTTACCCTTGTTACTTATTTTCCCATACTCTTTTTTTCTTCTGATTTTTCGACTGCTTTGCCCTTGGCTTTGCTTATCCTTGCTTCTTTTCATCATCTATGTAGTATGCTTGTACACATGCCTCATTGAGATATTTGTGCTTGGTGGAGATGAATTTTCTTCGAAGGTGAGTGTGAAGTCCTCCCAAGTACTTAGTCAGAATATCCTCATCCTCCACGTCCATGTTTAGCAACATGGCCTGCCTCCAAAACTTCATAGTATAGTCCTACACACTTTGACCACTTCCTTGTCTAAAATATTTCCATTTAATCATTTGGTCAGTCTTGTGGCCAATATGATAGAAGTTAGCACTAAGTAATTCTTTAAATTCTTGCCAAGATTTCATAATAGGACGCTTCTTATTTTCACAAGTGGTTAGATGGGTTTCCCACCAAACCATAGCATGTCCCTCCATTTTGAGACGTGTAAAAGTGATCCTTTGTGCCTTAGTGACATTATGGACGCTAAAGCGGACTTCTAACTGTTTTAACCATTTATCAAGTAACTCCGCATCTACTTGTCCTTCAAATATTTTAATATCACATTTCATCTCAAATTTAAAAGGAGTATGATTAGATTTTACCTTTTCTCTTGTGTTTGAATTCTCTTCTTCATTCTCTTCCTCATAAATTTCCTCACGGTGGCTCCTTCCTATGCCAAACTTTTCAGCTAAGCACTGAACCACTGAGTCCATGGAGTCTTGTTTGAAAGAATTTGTCTTCTATAGATCAGCAAGCCCTTCTTTCCTTCTAAACATCCTATCCATCATGGTCTCCAGCATCTCGATTCTACGGACCAAGTTATCTTCCTCCATTTGTCCCTGAATTCTCTTGTCTCCACTTCTTTGTAGAAATTTCTGGATTGCAAGGTAAAGCCTCTTCACCTTTAGATCTTGTCACTATCATACAAATCCAAGAATGAATACCACAGTCCTAGATAATTGTTAGCTCTGATACCAAAATGATCTGTAAACTCTTCAACTTTGGAATTATCCACAAAAACACAAATAAACATTGATGTTCTACTTTCTATTAGAAAATGACAGAGATAGTTAGTGAATGAATTATGCTTATGCTTAGAATCCATAATCGCAAGAAAGGAAAGAATTTTAGCTCATAAACACCAACTAATTTTTATCCTGGAGACCTCTAGAGGAGGAAAAACCAGTTGGGAAGGGCAATTGCTATTTCTTCCCACTTTTATTGGCCAATTCAAAATAACAAGTACAGAATTTACAATAAGTATGAAAGAGAAGTAGGTAATATCTCACACTTCCTCCCACATACTTTCTTGCTCTGTCTCAACACTCCTTTCTTATACAAAACACAATTCCAGCACTAAGAACTTCTTTCTCACTTACTTTCATGCTTCGATGATCCTATTATCTTCAACAAAAATGTATTTATAGCCTTTCTCATGCTCTCTAGTGCACTAGAGGATGGGAAAGGTCATGGAGGAGAAGAGACATGAACAACCTTCCAAATTTTGGGTTGTTTGTTATGTATTTTTTTCTATCTGAAAGAGCCAAGACCACCACCCAATGTAGACCAGTGGTCCTAGGACTACCACTCTAGTTGGGCAATGATTCTATAACCGCTACTCTGCATAGAGCGTCAGTCTTGTTACTAAAAAGATATAACCTCCGTGTATCATTTTTCCTTCTTCATAGTGACTGTTTTGATGAAGTAGATTCATTTTGGATCCCTATGGATCATTAATTGTGAAGTTGTGAGTGTCTTGATAGTTTAAGGTGGGTTTGATTGATTCTATTTGTGTGAGTCACTAAAAATGATGTAACATGCTTATGTTAGTTGTATAAGTGCTTAGGAGGCATGTAAGGAAGTTGGTTAGGGTTGAAATGTATGGCATAATGAGATGGAAAGAAGAATTAGAGTATGAGGAAGTTAGTTGGAGGAAAGAAGGAGAGTAACCTTTTAAGGAAGGTAAGAGGATGAATGAAGGATTCCTCCTCAAGGAATGAGGAGATGGAAACTGGTATAAGCATGAGATTTGTATGAAATTACAATCTAATAAGATTTGGCTCTAGTTTTGAATAAGAAGCACAATGTTATGCATGCATGATAACTTGATCTATTTATAATACTTCAACAAAATAAAGGTTGAAACTTGATGATTATAAGGTAAGGAACCCTAAATTTATCCATTTTTGCTTATTCAATAACATAGGAAGAGATAATACCTTGTCATGGTAATTAAAGAAGAAAATTGACTAAGTTTGGTGAAGATTCTCTGAATGTATTTGTTTGTGATCCTATTGTTGAATTATAATAATTTATATCACATTGTTGAAGGTTTCTCTCATGAGATATTTCAAGAAATTTTAATGGACACTCTATTTTTTGAGATATTTAAGGAATGTTAGTGAGTGTGCCCTATTATTTTTATTTCAGCATAGTTAGGTGAAGAAGAAAATATTAAAAATTTAGGTAAGATATAACTCCACTGGTAAGGTAACCATGAAGGAATACTTATAAATAACCTACATTAGTATTTTGAGGCCTTGAAAATGAAGAGAAATAAATTTATAAGGTTTGTAATATCTCAGGCTCACTCAGTAGACACAGTTAGGGTTTATAGAGAATTTGTGCTAGAACCCTTTAAATGAATTTTAATGAGTGCGCCTTGTTATTGATAGTTTAACACAGTTAGGTGGAGAAGCAAATATTAATAATTTAGGTAATATAGAACTCCACTGGTAAGTTAGCCATGAAGTAATACTTATAGATAACCTACAGTATTAGTTTGAGGCCTTGAAAATGAAGAGAGAAATTTATAAGGTTTGGAAGCTCTCGCACTCACTTAGTAGACACAGTTAGGGTTTAAAGAGAATTTGTGCTAGAACCCTTTAAACATTGAATCTTGGTATGAAATTAGATAGAAATCATGGTGATATTTTCCTTAAAAGTATTTTTAAATAATTTTATAAAAACAGAGGTTAAATTTGATGATATTCTTAACAATCCATTGAAAGTTTGTAGGCATACTATTGTACCTAACTGAGAAGGTCAGGTTACAAAGGAAGTAGAGGTTTAAGACGGAATCCAAGCTTGAAATTTTGTGGACAGATAAAACATGAAAATTGGTGCCCATATATGTGATGTTTGTGTCTTAAAACCTCATAAATGCAAATTTATGCCCTAAAATACCAAAAATGGGCTACAATGAGCTAGCGGAACTAGAGGAGAAAATAGGGGTGTTAAACCCTGGTCATTGGTGTTGTCATTGATGTCAATTGGAAATGATGTAAATTAAGTGATTGGTTAAGTGAGGTCTTGTAAGGGACATGAAGGTTGATGGTCAATGCCTCATTAGTGGTGTATTAGGCATTCACGTTGGTTTCAAGATGGTTTCAGAGCTAGTTTCAAGGTGCTTCAAAGCTCAAATTGAGAGGTGGTTTGTCTCTAAATACATGATCATAGGTTGGCTATGGTCTGGTTTTAGATGGTCTATATGTCATTATATGATAGTGTTAGCAAGCATGAGCACAAGCTTCTCTCACATGCATTTATCCAGGTCATTTGGTCGAAGTCATAGTTATATCTGGCTCATTTAGGCCTAGTTTCTAGAGCCTAATGATGTGTAATAAAGCTAATTAAAGATCATAGAAAGGTGACAAGGTGAGCATGAGAGAAGCCTAGGAATATTTCCTAGGGCATGTATGAGCATCCAACATGTGTATTTTAGCTCCTGAAGGAAAATTTCAAAAGTTCACCCAAGTTTTCCTTGAGAACTAGTAGTGTAGGTTGATGAAAATGAGACAAATATAAGAGTTACATGAAAATATATGGCTAATCAACATGTGGAGAGTGTCAATGGATATTTTTTAGTTCTCCATGTCTAATTTTATCAAGTTCTAAAGAGGTATGTGAAATTTATGCTAATTTTTTCCAAAAATGGTTAATTAAAAAATAGAAAATGGGTATGACTTGGATTCTTAGCACTCAAGAAAACATATAATGACTTCTTCAGATAAATCATATAAGGAATTTTTGTAGATAACTCAAATCTTGAGGTATTGCAAAAAGTTTCAGGTAAATTGGTATAAGTTTCTAAGAAACATTATGAGCATTCTACTGACTGGTGTTTGTTATCTCTTCGCAGTCATACTTTCTTGAGGTGTTTGAGCTGACCATGAGTCATTTTTGTTTCCTCAATCGTCAAGTTCTGTGCAAGCTATGTTGCATATGTCTCAGAAGCATAAATCAAGGATTTAGTTCATAACATGTAATAGTATCACATGGTATGAAACTTCAAGGTGAAGTCATTCTATCAAGGCAATCCATCTCCTGTTTGCAAGGGGCAGGTCTCATGGCAATCATGTGATCTTAAAGGCCTACATCTAGGTATAGCTTTCCTCAGTAATATGTTGGTGCAATGACATTGTTGGATTTGAAGTTTTATTTCTTCTATAAGGTCAAAAATCAGTTAAATGGGATTCTTCAAGTTCAATGGTGTTTATAAGGTTTTAGTGTAGTTGAAAATAACTGTAAACCTTGTATCCACCATGTATCTATGGGTTACATTGGTAAGAAAATATGCACAAGAGCATGTTTGAAGATCTTTTCTCCTTGAAGAATCTCTCCCCCTCAATACCTTGAATAGATCTATATCTTTTCCTTCTTAAAGTGAATTGTTGCAAATTGATGAAGTGTTTCACATGTGCTTGAAACCAAGTCATAATGAGAAAGATTTGTGTACACTTATGGTTGTGATAGTCGCATATGAATGAAACATGGTCCACTGTGCATGTTGGACTATAAATAACTAACAAGCATAATTTTTTGGGTATTTGTTAAAATGAGTGTGGTTTGAGTCTCTACATAATTTCAAGGAATAAAGCTCTATTCAATCTTCCATGAAAATCTAATGTTTCCATATACCCTAAAGTTTAGTCATGCATGAATTTAACATCACTATTTAATCATCATTTCTGGACTGCTGCTACTAATGTTTTTGTTGATTACTTGGAGCTATTTTTGGATGTTTCTAAAACTTGTCAAATTGATTTGGAAATAAATGGTAAATAGTGGCTCTAAGAAAAGCCTCAGAAACTTTGAAATTTTCAAATTTCACTTAAAATTGGAGTTACAAGATACAAATTTTAGATGGTGATCCCAGGCAACTCACTGTGCACTATAACCCATGATTCTAGGGTTTATAACATCAATTTTTTGATCGAATCATAAGTTTTAATCCAATGAAAAACACATGAAAATTTAGAGATACATTTTTCTATGGTCCCTTATGGGACTCCATTTGCAAAAGGAATTTGTTGATTTCATAAAGATTGTGATGAGACATTTGTTTGACATTTCGCAAATGAACCGTCAGTTCATGTGTGCACAGGTAAAGGTAAGTTTATGAGCTCCCCAATTGCAAAAATGATTCGATAATTGAAATCATGAACCTTCGTCCAAAAACTCTTACCATAGGTATCCTATGTTAGGATGGCTAATGAATTCTTCATTTGAAATGTATGCTTTGTGATTGTGTGAAGAATGGATCAAAATGCAAATCTTTGTGATGGTGGCGAAGAAGTGATAAGTTCACTGTTTAACATAGTGTATAGGAAGGACATTGAATTTCTCCAAACATTTAAGCTCTATTTGGTATTTGTGATGTTTTTTGGCTCAAGGAAGAACGTCGTAGGATTAACCTCTTTTTGAAAAGGAGTCTAAGAAATTTCTTAGTAAGAGCTGGTAGTGGTTGTTTCAAGAATGAACGTCTATGTGGTGAAGGTGCATGAAGAGTTCAAAAGGCTGTAGATGAAACGTGTCTCAGAAATATTTCATTGTCTAAGATAAAATGAAAGGTATTCTAAGTCAACTATACTTGTATGAAGCTAAATACTGTCTTGAATATCATGGAGAAGTCCAAGAGATTGACATTTGTAGAGTCATTAGTTATTATTGTTAAAGTTGACTTCAAATCATTTTTTGGAAGATGAAATCAAAAAGAATTGAAAATCAAGGAAGATTAGATAAAAATGTATCTTGAAATTACGTAAGGGAATTGAGAAGTATATACATCATAGTGCAACCTATGAGATCGAAAAGGAATTTGAAAATGTAATGGAGAATTGAAAAGTAAATGTGATCAATTTCAAAAATAGAATTTATTCCTGAGACAAATAGAAGTCAGTGATGTGAATTGATGAATAATTTTTAAGATCTATGAATGTGAAGAAAGTAACTGAAACAGTCATGAGAATTCAAAAACTTAAATTGAAGACGTGATGAATATATAGAAATGGAGCTTGTGTAACAAAAATACTTGATAGAGTTGTATTTCTTGATTAAGTATGTTGTTGATATGAACAATTGATTTGATGAAAGTGTGAGCATAAGAAAATAATAATAATTTAGTGAGAGCCTATATGACTGTAAAACATGAAACATAACATGTGTGTGAAAATGTGTAATATAATGACCTGAGTGAACTAGTCCAATTCAAATATTACAGTGGGAGATATAATCTTTTTTTTCAGGCTGAGACAACATGTTTTGAAGGTATTTGAATACTACAATTATGACAGTGACCTCTATAAGCATGTGTGATTGTTGAATCTTCACGATCAAAAATTACTTTGAGCTATCAATCCAAGAAGAGTAGGTGAGTGCATCAAATTGTAAGTTAGTCAATGGACAATGAGTTGAATTTTTGATGAAATTGTATGCAATTTGAAAAGGTTAGCTTGAAAATTTAGATTCACAATCAGGGTGCATGTATCAGATTGAAAGAAAAAGGAATTGGGATCAAAAACAGGATAAGTGAGAAAATATAGAGGTCATCATCAGTTGTGAGAGACCAACGAGAAAAGTGGTAACCAAAAATCAAGAATAAGTTACTAAGTTTCTAGCTTAACACATAGGGGTTGTAACTTCCTTGTAAGTAGTAGCTTACAAAAGATCAGTTAATGGTTATTGACTACATCACTTAGGGAGTTGTTGCTTCCTTGCAAGTTGTAGTTTGTAGATGGTTAGTAGTTGCTGAGTATATTAACTTGGTGGTTGTAACCTTAAAAATTTGAGTTGTAACTCAACTTGAAATCATTGTAACACATTGGACAAATTGTCCAAAGCTAGTTATATGATTTTTGTGGGTTTTCTCCCCTTTTGGGTTTCACACCTAATCCATTGTGTATTGTCTCTCTTTTAGTTTCTTGTGCATGATTTTATATGTTTATATGAACTAGTTTTGTGAAGTAGAAATATATTGAAATATTTATAAGACTCTGATTCACCCCCCTCTTAGTGTCCAAATTTCAAACAATTGGTATCAGAGCCTAGTTCTCTAGAGTTAATCCTAACAACTTAGATTAGTTCCTTCTTGAGTCACAAGCATGGTTATTGAAGTAATTCCTAGCAATATATCAATAGAAAAATATGTCAGTGAGGATAAAATATTATATGACTAGGAAGCAAAGGTAAATCTAGAAGCAGAACTCATAAGTGATCTAGAGGAACTGAAATATCAAAGGGAAAAGAACAAGAAATTGAAGACCCATATGAAATAATATGAAGAGAAGATAAAAATTCTTTAAGAGAGGAAAAAATGTAAGGATGAAGAGGTAATTAAATATCTTTAGGTACAATTGGAGCTGGTTTCAACATGTCTTAGAGATAAAGAAAAATAGTATCTCAAAATCAACACAAAGCTTAAATCCTAGGTTAAAACAGTGTCAAAATATTTACATAAAAAATAAGACACCTGCATGAGACATGAAGAAGAGTTAATATCCTTGAAAGATGAATTGGTTGAAGAAACAAAGATACTAAAGATGTACAACAAGCTAGAAAAGAGATCCGTGTCTCTAAATGAAATGTTGGACAAGAAAAAGGTAGAAGAATGACAAAACTGGACTAGGCTTCATTGGAGATACTGTAAAGAAGAGAGAAGATAAAAAATATGGTTCAAATGGATAGTCAAACATGAAGGAAATCAAGAGGAAAAATTCAAGAAGGCTTAAACCCATTAGGAAACCTGATACTTTTAGCTATGAAAGAAATTTTAATGGATATTGTTATTCATGTTATAGTTTTGGACATAGAGCTAAGAATTTCTTAAATAATTTTGATGGAGAATACCCATGTAGAAAATGTACAAGTGAATATGAGAGAAATGTAGTGTGTTTCAATTTCTAAGAAAAAGTTCATGTAGCAAAAAATTTCTTAGAGGAACCAATAAGTCAATATTGGAAAGAAGAAGACTCGGGTGGAAGAAACAATGTTGTATGTTTCAATTCTCATAGACAAGGCCATTTTGCAAGACATTGGCATAAGTCTCTCATATATAATGATAGGTTACATGAACTTAGAAGACAAGTTCATAAGACTCCAAATAATAAGATCAATCGTAAAGATGATACAAAGGTAATTATTCCTAAAGGAGCCTCTGGAAAGAAGGAGATGAAATGGATATACAAAATCAAAGAAGTGAACTCAAGAGTTAAGCAATTAGAGAATGATAAGAGATTAGTTTGGACAGATGATGAAAGTTAAAGAAAGACACCAAGAACTGATGATTAAACCAAAAAGAGTAAAATCAATACAAGGACCGGTCATGAAGAACACTCGCTTATAGGAAAGGAATACTCGGTAAATAAAGGAAGAACATCTAATAGAGTACATCAAAAAGGATAGAAAAGGATTCAAAGGAAAGAGAAGGGAAGAGTGAGTCATCAAACCTTTTTTATGACTTCGTATTGTTATGAGAAATTATATCAAGAATAGAGTGTCCTTCATTATGATTCTAGAAGACATGATCTCCTTGGAAGAAGCAATGATGTGTTTAGGTTACAGTCACCATCATCAATTGTTAATAACATACTTTTATTTTGCAAATGTATCAGAAGTCAAAATGTGCATTACTAATCTATTTTTCTCATTAAATCCTAGTTATTTTGAGTGTCTACATAAAGCATTTGAAATATGTATCACCGAAGTCATGTGGTATAATACATTTTTTCCATATCAATCTTATAAAAGTCTAGTTAAGGGAATTAGTTTGTGACATATGACTTCAGTCTCTAAGACATGTGTCTTAGCATTCTAGGATTTTTTCATTCTATCAAAGTCTCTTAGTTTTTCCAGTCATGATTCATGTTGCTAAATTTTGAAAAGGTGAATCTTGACCCTATATGAATTGTTAGATTTTAGGTGTTTTTCTAGTCTGTGACAAAGGACTATTAAGTCTAGGTCTTATGCTTGTGTCATAAAAATACCTTTGGTGCAAGTATGTCTCTCAATCAAGCTATCTTGTGGATTCTTCTTTGTCATGTTGTATAAGTATAAAAGAGTTAAGTTCATATTCATGTAGGTTACGAGTGTTGAAAAGTTTATATTACATTGGTCAAAGTGTCAAATGTCTTAAAATGTGTATGATTGGTCTCATAGAAGGTTCAGGAACTATGAGTTTGTCCTAAAGAAGTGTAAAGTTGTTGATGAAATGTTACATTCATTAAGACTGAGATTAAAGGGTTGGAACTATTATGTAAGTATTCTCAAAGATCAATAAACAAATATTTTTTGGGTTGGAAGTCTCCCTTGGTGCTCATGAAATTTGCAAGGATTATACACAAGAGTGTGAAAGAGTTATGAAGCTCAGGGAAGGATGTGATTAGAATTTCAAGTGAATAGTGATTTGTGCTCTTCTAACATATCAGTGTGGTGTATGTGAAGAGGTTGAATGTAATACCAATACCCTGATGAAGGGTTGCAATAACAAAAAACCAATTCCTTTATCTATTCTTTAACATAGAAATGTTATGGTGTTTGTTTTTTAATGTGAGCAGATTCAGTGACTTCAGGGATTTGAATGTATCTTATGTTGATTGTCAAGTAAAGTGACCTACATGAAGAGGATGCTCTTAATTGGACTCTACAAGGCCTAAAGACATATGAAGGCATTTGAAGGTGTCTTTCTCATGGGGTAGTGTTATAAGTGTATAGAGAATAATTCAATTAGAATTGTAAGGTATTTTAATCCTAATTAAGAAATTAATTTCAGAAATGGGAACAATGCATTTGTGATCCTCCCTACATGTTATTTTTTCTTGACAAACTCTGAGCTAGGTATGTGTGTTTGACCAAATTTAGTTTATTTTTATCACTATATTCAGGTAGAGACCATTACACCCAAGAAACTACACTTTCTTATTCATAACCTTGGAAAATTTAAAGGTTACTGGTAAGATTAGATTGTGAGAAAAGTGGAGGAAATACATCAGTAGGAGTTTCAGTATTTGTAATGAAGTTCGCAAGCATTTTTGAGCATATTCATTCTTCTCGGGCACATACTACCTCTGAGATAGGGCTCAATGATTGAAGATTGAAACCATCAAGATTTTAATTGAAATTTATAAAAAAATTATTGTGATTAGATCTACTTAGATATTATGAAATAATTTTAAATGTATACTATTCAATTTGAGAGTTTTCTTTACCAGTACTAGAAGAAGATAGTGTGCAGGGTGAAGGTAAGGAAGAATCAAACTAATTAACAAAGGAACCAAGGTGTGATTCTGGATTCAAAATCTGAAACTTGAAATAGAGTAAGAAGGATATAATGGGTTCCTAAATGTAACCCCATTTCATCTTGAAAATGCTTACATCAATATTTATACATGACATACTTATGTGCATGACCTAGTTGCAGTTTAGAGGCAAAAATGCAAAAGGAGAGCCACAAGGAGTTGTATGTTAGTTTGCGCTCCAAGATTTTGAGGGCATATTTTGGTTAGAAATAGTGAACCACTGAAGCTATCAAAGAATTCAAGGTATTCCTAGAACCATTATTACACTAGTATAGCATATAAACCTATGTTTAAGGGAAGAAAGCGCAATTTTGAAAATTGAATGTAAATAGACACATCTGAGATCTTATGTGGTATTTAGGTTATTTATTTAACACCATGTGGAAGTGACTTCTTAGAGGCTATTAGTGTTAAAATATTTTAAAATCCTTGGAAATAAAAAGTTCTTGCAAGGAGGAAGAATCATTAAAAGGGAGAGCATAGCAGTTTTGAGCTAGTGAATATAAGTGATGAGGACCATTGAGATAAGTTGTTCTGACAGTGTGTGTAGTGTATTGAGGAGGTGTAATGAGAATGATATCATTCAAAAGTAAGTGGATGATCAAATGAAACATCGTATCATGAAACTAAGGACTCTAAATTATGAGATTTTAGTATAAGGAAGAGTTGGTTAGGTTTTCTCATACATATGATAGAAGAACAAGAGATAAAACTCATTTCTTGGCACAAGAAGATAGAGGTGGATGGTATAAACTCAAGGGAAGGTAGCAAGTAAAGCCTCATTAGGATTATGATGAGATAGAGCATGGTATAGTTGGTCTAAAAGACATTGAAAAGATAATTCAAGGATTCAAGGTCCAAATAGCAAAAACAACCATCTTAAGGAAGTGAAGTGGTTGAATAAGAAAGCAACATGTTCAGGAGTATTTTGCATTTGTAGAATGAAGTAATTTATGCAGATAATTGAAGCTTATCAAACAAAAGAGCAGCATCATTCAAGGGGTAGCTTCATGAGGTAAGGTCACATCTTGTCATTTCTTCTTTTCTTGTTACTCTTGTGGTTGGATGTTTGAACCTATGTCATATATGTATAAGGGGGATAAAATGTTGTCACAAACTAGGAAGGGTGATGTCTGTTGTTGGTGTGTGTTTTCCATCAAAGGTTTCTAAGTATGTTACCATCAATTATAAAGGGGGAGATTGTTGAACCCTAGTCATCAATTTTTTCATTGATTTCAAATGGAATTGAAGGATAAGTAGTGAGTGGTGAAGTGAGGTCCTGTAATGGACATGAAGGTTGATTGGTAGTGCCTTATCAGTGGTGTATTAGGCATTTAGGTTGGTTTCAGGCTTGGTTTGTGAGGTAGGAATTTACTGGAAGCATGGACATGGTTAGTATGGTTGGATCATCTACTCTACAAGTAATATATGATAGTTTTAGCATGGTCATAATAATTTACAGGGAGTTTCAGGTCATTTGGTGGAATTCATAGTTATATATGGCTCATTTAGGCCTAGTTCTAGAGCCTAATGAGGTGTAAGAGCTAATTGTAGGTCATAGAAAGACTAGATAAGCATGGAAAAATCTTAATAATATTTCCTATGACATGTATGAGTATCCAACAGGTGTATTTTAGCTCCTGGAGGAAAATTTCAAAAATTCACCCAAGTTTGCCTTGAGAACTCCAAGTGTAGGTTGATGAAAATGAGATATATATAAAAGGTATAGTAAAACTTATGGATAATAAACCTATGGAAAGTGTACAATAGTGTCTTGTAGTACTCTATGAAAAATTTCATCAATTTCTGAAGAGGTATGTGAAATTTATTTTAGTTTTTCAAAAACTGGTTAATTAAGAAATGCAAAATGAGTTGCATGCCTTCTTAGCACCAAAGAAAACATATGAAGAATTATTCGGATAAATAATAGAAGTAATTTTTTACATAACTCCAATCCTAAGGTATTTTTAAAAAATTGAGGAAAATTGGTTAAGTTTCAGAGACATTATCAGCATTATACTAGCAATATTTTCTCTATTCTGGTATGCTTTTTTGAGGTGTTTGAGTTCAGATGGGTTATTCTTATTTCCTACCAAGTTTTTGAAGTATTTTAACTACTCAGAACTAAATCCGGATTTCTTCATGACATAATTATGACATGTATGAACTTTAAAGAACATTTCTTCAAGTCAATTGATGTCATTCCTTGCAAGGGAAGTCTCATAAAATCATGTAACTAAAAGTCATAATCAGGTCACAGTGCTCATAATTATTGATTGAAATGAAAAGTTGTTTTATCTTTCTTCTAGAGGTTAGTGGTGAGTTGATGGAATTCCTGGTTGGTTCTTGTAGTGATTTGTAAAACTCAAACCTCATGTATCCACACTACCCTGGGTTACTTTGATAAAAAAATAGTACACAAGAGCATGTTTGAAGACTTTTCTCCTTAAAGCCTCTCTCCCTCAACCCCTTGAATGGATCCATCTTGTTCCTCTTCAATTATAGTGATCCAAAGGATTTTTAGGTGTTGGAAATTTTCCTAAACCTCCCTAAACTATGACCACATTGTAGAGCATTCATATACCTTTCTGATGGTATGCAGAACTACAGGAACAGAGTTCAGGTGTTGAAGTTATCGCAAGTCAAATAATTGGTTTAAAAATAATTCTAATTGGTCAAATAGCGAATCACACGTTGACATGTGGAAAGTTTGGAAATAGGTGAAATGCTTGAAATTTCATATTTGAGTACCTATGGTCTTCGATGAATGAAAAATTGGTAGGCCTCGTTATTTTTTGGTCGGGGAGCCTCAGCAAGGTTCAGAACACTCTTTTATAGGAGGGGTGCCTTTGCCGCCTATTTCATATTGCCATTATCATATTTTTATTATATATGCATTATATCTCTCTAAAATTTCCTATGTGGGATTATTTTATTGGAGGATTAAATTTTTCATTACAATTCTATATATTAGCTTGGCAATCTATTTTATTATCACGGTGGGGTGGTCAATTCCCCACCAAGCTACATATCCACATTGCTCAAGATTTTTTATCCACCATGTTAATTCTTATATCCACTATGTTTGGGATGGGACTCAATACCTTATACCTTGGTGAAGCACATGGCCCAAACATTGGCCTTATCACCTTATAACTCAGTGAATCCAACAAACTTTGCAGCTATCATATCTTTGTTATCCTCCGCAAGTCAACAAAATCTCACAGTTATTCCATTGTATAACTCGGCGTATGACTCAGCCCATTTGGGAAGGATTAAATCTCATTTTGGAGGGGATCCATATTATAATGTGGCAAGGTATAGCTTGGAACCTTACCACGCGTCACAACTCAATGAACACACAGTTCGCCACATTGCGTGGCTTGTCAACCAACCAACGCATAACGAACAAGTAACTAGGTTCGTAACTCAGGTTTAGAATAATGTGGAGCCAAAAAATATATGAATAGGATGTGTCTTGTTCCACACAAACTAAACTTGGGCCACTCCCATTTAAAGGGCAACCTCGTCTCCCATAAGATAAATGTGGGACTAGCCCCGCATTAAACAAACAACCACCGATGAAAATAGAAGCAGGATTTGAACCCCTAACCTCGCACAACTAAAACCAACAATCTCTCTAACTCACCCAGAGGGACTCGGTGTTGAAAATATGAGCTCGTTGGTATATATAGAACACATTGGTAGGAATGTGTAGGAGGTAGCAGGGGTAGACTTCATTTAACCTTGAATTTGAGGCCCTTAGAGGCCTAATTTCATCATGGTGTAAAAATGAAACTTACTCAAAATTTTGAGAGGATTCCAAATACGTCAATGGTTTTTCATGTAATTATTTAAATCTCCATTTGTAGGTGTTTTTTAGCACCGTTGCAAGGGGTTTGCATTGTGGAAACACTGTAGGGACCACATATGGACTTCAAAATAGTTTCTAGTAAATTTTAGAGTTTCTTGAGGTCTGGTATCAGCCCATTTGTAGATTATAAAGGTCTATTGTCATTATGGAAGGGTAATTGTACTTTTTTTAATTTAATAGGTCGATTCACTTTCTTTGAATCTAGAGATGTAGCCTTCGGGTGAACTCCATCATCAATTTCATTTTCTGGATATTCTAATTTTGTTTTGATGAAGCTTTTGATCAAATAAAATCAATAATTATTTTTCATGAATTTGATTAAGAAAACATCATAAAATGGAAAAATGAACTTAAGTAAATTTCAGTATCCATAATTCCCAATGGAATAAGTATATGTACATGTCAATGTTGTGATTAAAAAATCATATTGAGGTACATATTTTGAAAGGGAATTAATAAGTTTTGGATTGTTTAAATTCCATAAAATTGATGTTGAGTTCCTAGATCCTTGTGAACAATTAAAGTTTGAAAATTATAACTTGTGTTTATAGACCATATAGTTGGAAAATATGAAGTGTCTTCAATGTGAAAACTAAATCATAATGAGTGAAAGTTGTGCATACACTGATGGTTGTGATAATATGAATGAAATTCCACTTTAGAAGTTGGAATAAACACACAAATATGTTTTTTTGGGTTGTAAATGTGGTGTTGAGTGCTATAAAGAGAAAAAGAAAGTCTAAGTGGTCTTCCTTGCAAACCAAAGATTCATCATATACCTTGAAGTTTTGTTTTTTAATTCAACATGAATTGTTGTGTCATCATTTTAGACTCTGCACTGGTGTTTTTGATCCCTAGGAGCTATTGGGAGGTTATTAAACTTACAAATTATTTAGAAAATATGGAGATTGATCCCTAGGAGCTATTTGGAGGTTATTAAACTTACAAATTATTTAGAAAATATGGAGAATGGGTAAAAAAGGCACACCATTCAAACTTTTCAAATTTCATTAATTTTTTCACAGAAAATTGCTTTTTTGTGATCTGAGGCTCTCACAGTGACTGTAACCCTGATTCTAGGGTTTGAAACACTTTTTTTCTCGAATCTTGAGTTTCCTCTAATGAAAAATCATGAAAAATTTAGAGATATCTTTGTTTATGGTTTACTATCCTATTTCAAATGGAATTTCTTGAATTCATCAAGTATTGGCTGAGATTTTGTTGACATTTAATGAAGTAGTTTGTGCAAATAGTGTATAGGGGCAATTTTTTGAGTTTTATTAAAAATATTTCTGTTGAATCATCATAAAACCTTATAAAACTCTTCCATAAGCCTATACATGGCTTAATCCTTCAAGAAATGTCTACATTTCATGTTGAGGGATCTAAATTTAGTCATAGTGGCTTCTTAAGTTCACTCTAAACATTGTGTAGAACCAATGATCCACTCCAAATATAATTTTTTGTGAAGAATGACTCAAATATTCCCGCAAAGCTCCCAAAGGCTGATAAAATTAATAAAGGACCATGTAGAGGTGGTTTCTCTATCTTGAAGGTTTGAATATACATAACTATAATGAAAGTGCACATAAGTATTGCATAGTTGACTGATACAAGGAAAATCTTCTTCAAAGAATGTATGAACAATGCACTATATAACAAGGAGTTGGTCAGTGTGTCTGGTATTATTGTATCAAGTGCACTTCAACTATTGTTGGTGCTAAATGTATAGTATAAAATCATGAAGTTGGTCAGTGTTTCTTGATTGCTAGGATGGTTGAGAAGGTGTAAGGTCATAGTGTAGCCTCTATCAAATTATATAAACTCTTAGAGAAGGAGAAGAGTCGTGATCAGTTTCAAAACTAGATTTTCCTCATCTAGCTCAAGCTAGAAGATGAAGAGTCTCACCTTGGCCATAGAAATTGTAAGTACAAGAGTCATGAAAGTCAAGACAATAGAATTTGAAGAGTTGAAATTCTTGAAATTGTAGCTCGTGCAAGTAAAGTAGTTGATGGATGTTACATTTTTGTATTAAGTATGTTGTTAACAGTGTGTTGAGTTGATGAAAATGTGAGCATAAGAAAAAAAATAGTGAGAACCTATATGACTGTCAAACCTAAAATGTAACATGTGTGTGAAAATGTGCAATAGAATGACCTGAGTGAACCAGTCCAATTCAAATAGTACATTGGGAGATATAATCTTGTTTTTCATAATGAGACAACATGTTTTGAAGGGATTTGAAGACTAAAATTATGACAATGACCTCTATGAGCACGTGCTATTGTTGAATCTTGAGGATCAAACAGGACTTTGAGCTAGAGATCCAAGAAGAGAAGATGATTACATCAAATAGTAAGATAGTAGGTGGATAGAGAATTGAATTTTTGATGAAATTACAGGTAATTTGAGAAGGTTAGCTTGCAAATTTAGATTTGCAATTAGGGTTCATGTAGCAGATTGAAAGAAAAGGGAATTAGGAGCAAAAACAAGAGAAGTGAGAAGATCTAGAGGTCATCATCAGTTGGGAGATACAACAAGAAAAGTGTGACCAAAACTCAAGAATAAGTCTAAGTTGCAGCTTAGCGCATAGGGGGTTATAGCCTCCTTATAAGTAGTAGCTTACAGAAGATCAGTTGTGGTTTATTAAATTCTAGGGAGTTGTAGCTTCCTTGAAATTTATAGCTTACAAAAGGTCAATGGTTGCTGACTGAATTAATTTGGGGCTCATAGCCTCAAAATTTGAGTTCTAGCTCAACTTGAAATCGTTGTAACTCATAAGACAAATTGTCCAAAGCTAGTTCTCTTATTTCAATGGGTTTTCTCCCATTTTTGGTTTCCCACTTTAAACATTGTATATTGTCTCTCTCTCATTTTCTTTTGTATATTATCATGTTCTTTTATTAACAAGTTTGGTGAAGTAGAAATATCTGAAAATTTTAATAAGACACTAATTCACCCCCCTCTCAGTGTCGAAGTTTCCAACAAGGGGATAGAGAGAAAAGGATAACATGTTATACCACCAGATTTGGACCACATCATAATCATGATAAAGGTTGTGTGAAGAATTTAATATTTGGTTCTAGGTAGGTGTAGATCAGTCCATTAATGAAGCATGCAAGGGAAATGATCTTTAGAGAAAGTGATGATAGTTTTGAATAAGATAGGTGAAAGGATGATATATTGATCCTTTTGTATCAACTTGATGATTGAAATAAAATTGGTTTGAGATGTGAAATAGGGTATGTGCATTGAAATATATTTATTAAGGCTAAGAGTCATAATTTTCTTCATTTGGAGATAAGAAAAAAGAAAGCTAGTGAAGGGAAATAGAGGTTGGTAAGATAAAATTATGGTTCTCATGAAATTTGATCAATATAATTTTTGAAATGACATTGAATGAAGGGTTTAGAACAGGGTAAGGTGATTGGGTAATCCATCTAAGGTGTATTAGGTCAGTTTTACCAAGATGAGGACATTTTAAGCAACTTGAGAAGATCCACATCTACATATATTTAAGTAATGGTTGTAGTTTGATTCTTCTTACTTGATTGAATGCATGACAAATTTTTATTTCTATGCATCATTTTTTATTAGAGCTTAGGATTCTTGTTGAGATTTGAATGATTGTTGTGGCTAAAAGTGAATTTTAAGTGTGTGAATGAAAGTGGCAGGTTGAAATAGAAGAGTGAGAATAAGTGAAGTGTAAGATCGAAAGAAGAGTGAGAAGACACCAAAATACTAGGTCATCAATCCTAGGTGAGGTGTGGAATAAGAAAGGTGAAGAGAACTTTCTTAAAAATAAGAAAAGAGAAAGATATGGATAGAGAAGAGATAGTAAGAGAGATGTTAAAGTTGATAAGCCACAAGAAAAGACAAGAAGAGATGGATACAAATAATAAAGAAGAATCCAAGAAGAAAGAAGAGGAAATAAAACAAGAAGATTAGATGTAGAAAGAGTTGAAAAAATTACAAAGAGATATGGAGAATCTTGGAGAGTTTCTAAGAGATGAGAGTGAGATGAAATATGGCATTGAATTTTTTATAAAGAAGAAAGATAAGTGGCCTATATAGCTTCTTGTGAGAAAAAATTAGAGAATGTAATTGAGAAAGAGGATTAGAAGTGAAGAAAAAAGGTTGAAGCAAGAGGAAAAGGTTAGCAAAAATTTGAGTGAAGAAAAGAGTAATGAAGAGATCTCAAAACCAGTCAACAATCAGCGATACATATTACCTAAGTGGGTGAAAAACTAGTATCAGAGAAAGAGAATGATAAGCCCAAGAAAAAAAATGATAAGACAATTGAACAAGAAGTAAGAAAAAGAAATAAATTAGGTCTTTTGAAGAAACAAACAATGCACAAATAGGTGAAGAAGGTATGGCAAAGAAATATTACAAGCATGGTACAAGTAAGAGAAAATGAGATGAAGAACAAAGAGGATGAACTCTTGAAGAACAAACAAATTTTAGAGGTCAAAGAATATATGCAAGAAAAAAATGAATTCAAGGTAAGAAAGGTCGATTCTTTGTTGGTTGATATTGATTTTTTGTGAGTGAATTCCTTGAAATTTTACAAGGTGACTCTAATTGTGCATTTGAGAATGATGAGCATGAAGACAAGCCAGGATGTAATGAGTCTTTCATGGATGATGTTGATGAACTATTGCAAGAGTTTTTAGATGATATGGATGAAGGAAAGAAAAGTGTAGGTGTAGTTTAGAATGTAGTGATTTCTTGGGCACGTCATGATTCAAATGAGGATAAGAAAGGTACAGGTACACACATGGAGTAGCTTAGTGTGATGATGAACAAAGAAGAACAAGAAAATAAACAATTAAATGAGGATTATGGTAAAGAGAATGATGAAAACAAGTTGGACATGGACTATACAGAGATGAGGAGCATCATGGAACATGAAAAGGATACTGGGACAAAGAACAATATATGGGACCCAGGTGGACATGAAGCACACAAGGATACTGAGAGTGAAGAAAGAAATATAAGGATAAGAAAAGAAGATGAAGACTCGGGTCTACAAATCAAGTACAAGGAATCTTTTTTCCACCTCGGGAGTATGATGCAGGGGCATCTTCAAAGAATACAAAAATTTTAAATTTATCCTTATTCATGGTTGTAAAGAGTGTGATAAGATGTGTTGAGTTTCTAAAAGGTATTTTTGGGTGATTAAGTACTCACAAATTTGAATTCTTGTGTTTATGTCCAAAATTTAATTCAAATTATAAACATGTAATTGTGAATTTGTGAGTGTCTTAATGCTTTAAGGTGGGTGTGATTGAGTCTAGTCATGTGGGAACAATTTCTAAGTCATAGTGAGTCACTAAAAATGATTTAACATGTTTATGTTAGCTATGTATGGGATTAGGAGGCATGTAAGAAAATTGGTTAGGGTTGAAATGTATGGCATAATGAGATAAAAGAAAGAAGAATTTGAGTATGAGGAAGTTAGTTGGAGGAAAGAAGTAGAGTAGCCTTCTAAGGAAGGTAAGACGATGAATGAAGGAAGCCTCCTCAAGGACTAAGGAGGAAACTGGTATAAGCATGAGACTTGTATGAAATGTGATATTTTGTATGAAATTATAGTCTAATAAGATCAAGTTCTAGTTTTGAATAAAAAGAAAAATGTTATGCATGCATGATAACTTGATCTCTTTGTATTCCTTCAATGAAAGAAATGTTGGAACTTGATGATTGTATGGTAAGGAACCCTACATGTAACCATTTTGGTTTATTCAAACACATAATAAGAGATAATACCTTGTCCTAGTAATTAAAGAAGCATATTTACTGTGTTTGGTGAAGATTCCCTGAATGTATTTGTTTTTTATCCCATTGTTGAAGGTTTTTCTCATGAGTTATTTTAAGGAATTTTAATGGACACTTTGTTTTTAAGCTTGTTTTGGCAACATGTATTCAATATTATTATAACTTGTCTAGGAGCCTAATGTATTTAATGCTCATTTGATCAAGATAAGATGCATGTTTGAGAAATATAACATGATAAAGATAGATATATGATTAGAATCTATTTATGCATGGAGGAGGATAAATAAGTGTTAAGACCTTGACTATGGTGGGTATGCCATGTTATTGATAGTTCAACACAGTTAGGTGAAGAAGGAAATATTAATAATTTAGGTAGGATATACCTCCATGGGTAAGGTAAACATGAAGGAAGACTTATAACTAACCTATAGTAGTATTTTGAGGTCTTTAAAATGAAGAGAAATAAATTTATAAGTTTTGGATAATCTTGGGCTCACTTTGTAGACACAGTTAGGGTTTGAAGATAATGTGTGTTAGAACCCTTTAAAAATGAAATCTTGGTATGAAATTGGATAGAAATAATTGTCATATGTTCCTTAAAATTAGTTTTAAATAATTTTAGAAAAAAGTGGTTAAATTCAATGATATTCTTGATAGTCCATTGAAAGGTTGCATGCACAATCCTAGACATAATTGAGAAGGTAAGGCTACAAAGGAAGTAGAGGTTTAAGATGGAATCCAAGATTGAAATTTTGTGGAAAGATAAAAAATGAAAATGGTTGCCAAGATATGTGATAGTTGTGTCTTGAAACATCATACATGCAAATTTGAACCCTAAAGGTCATGTTATCGAAATAACTCTCCTAGTTATTTAGGTAATTTGTATACATATTTTGGCTCTTAGCTCCTCATTGAAGGTTACACACACTTAGGTTCAATTGGCACATTTCCTTAGTTTCATTTTTCCCTTGGCGCCCCTTCTTTTCCTCAAGCGCCCTTGTGTGCTTTCTGTTATCTCCTTCCACTTTCCTTTTCCTCTTAGTTCTACTCCTCCCTTACACCCACCTTCTGCACATTCACTTTCTTCCTAAGAAGTTTCTTCCCTAGCCTCGCACTTGCTTCAATCAAATAAGTCCATGGCCCTCTTGCATGCCATGCCTATTACTTTGTAATATTTTCACCTTGACTGTGTGCTCTTTTCTCACTAGTTTGCCTCATTTCCCCGTGCACGTCGCACATGCATTTCTCTGTGCCTTCCTCTTTTTTATTCCATGACCCCTTCCCTCACACCCTCCTTTACGCCATTTTGTTCTAGGTTATCTTCTAACATGCTTGAGTGTGCCACATGTAACTAATCAAATCATGCCAACAGGGTGTCAAAACATTGTAACAAATCAATTAGTGACACGTGGTGGAGACGACAAACATTTTGCATAGTTGGCCATTATTTCAGCCAATCTGCACACGCCGCGTGTCTTGTGTGCACTGACAACTCTAAAAAAATTATGACCGACATATCTTCTACTATAAAGCTCTAATCAGTGTATGCCTAGACTTGTCAGAGAGCTATTGACATCAGCTATAGTGCTAAATATCCAAATTTAAATTCTTGGTGGATTTGGTAGGTGAGAAATGGGAACAAGTATTTCTGAGCATTAATGAGAAGATCTCATTGCTCAAACCATCCAATTTAATCAGATTCACCCTCCTTGCTTCTTCAACATGCCAAACAGGATTGGGGAAGCGTATTTCACATATCTCTAGGTGGATTTACAGGTATTTAATGCTTCTTGTTGGTGGTTACATTTCGAATTTAGATTTTCCCTCCTTCTCTTCTTCTTCCATGGATTCATCTATAAATGTAAGATTTGGGCTCATTTGTTATGTTGGACACTCTAGATCCTTATGCATTTTGCTAAGGACTTCCTATTTTCTGTATTATGAGTTGCAGACCTCTAGATCTGGCTCATGCATGTGAATATTGGCCTCTTTCACCATGAAAGTAATAGAAGCATCATTTTTTGATTATTCTCTGCCCTAATGTGTTTTCATTTCTTCCTCTTTCCTTTCTTTTACATTGTGTGTCCATTGTGCCACTTCACATCCCTTGCATATCCTTATTTAGTTGTGTTGCATGAGAATGATATGGTAGATGCATTTTTAGTTGTGTTACTCGTGCCTAGCCTCCTTTCACGCATTCCCTTTTCATTCCCACTCAAAATATATAGTATTCATCCCATCTTTTCTGGTGTTATTGCCTTTTTAGTGTGGTTCATTTCCATGTTATCCTTCTATCCCTGGTCCATTGGCATTTATTAGCTTAGTTTCCCCTTTTAGTGCTAGAAGTGGTAGTAGAAGTAGAAATAGATAGAGGAACCAGCCTTCTCCAAAGATCTATCCCAAGCGCGCAAGGTCCCATAACTTGGGGATGGTTCTATTGTTGTCTCAAACACCTCGATCCTTCCAGACAGAGACACTAGTGCATGTTTAAATGACCAACAGTTTATGGCACACCCAATGGGACCAATAATGACAGATTAAATTTCATATTTGTTAAGTTATGGTGTGTAGATATAGTATTTCAGCCTTTGGAGGCTTATTTCAACACATCTGGTGACTCCCAACATTTCCAAATCTCTATTTTAGCAGTCTTGAGTGTCTTTCAAGAGAATAATGCACACAAGGAAAATTACAGCAGTTGAATATTCTTTTAAGTACCTCTAGTTATCCATGAGGATATTTCATTCTAGAAATCCCACATGCACATCTCCATCTCTAGCACATCATGCCCATTCAACTCCTCCTCAAAATAGACAACATGTGCGCCCTGTAATGGCACATTAGCCACCTCCTCCACTTAGGAACTTTGTTAACTTTATTGGAGGAATTCCCTTGATTCTAGCTTGCAACATAACATGCCAAATGGCATGCTCAAGATTATTCCATACTTTACTGGTGAGAATCAAGTCAACCCTTAGGAGCATATCCAGGATGTAGCAAATGTGTGCTCACTCTACCTAATCACACATGATGATGTAGCAGTCAGGCTACTTGTAGCCTCTTTCAAAGGTAAAGTGCTTCAATAGTACTGAGGTTTGAGACTTGAATCTATCACCACCTAGGATGAGTTGGGAATGGCTCTATATAATTATTTTTAAGACAAGTTAGATCACCTAGATTTGGTGGAGCAACTAACAACAATAAGGAGGGTGCCCAATGAGCAAACTGATTTCAACATCAGATTTTAGAAGACTTGGGATAAAATCCCTCTTATGGTAAGACCTATAGCCCATTACGCCTTTTTGTATTATCTAAAAGCATTTAACAGTGATATCTCAGTCATGATTCAATCTATGGGAGCTAGGACCTTACCAATTTCTTATAGTATTACAGTAAAGGCAAAAAATAGTCTCATTCAGGTGGGAAATATAGCTCCTAGACTGCATATGCCCTTATTCCCAAAAATTTCACAAGCATCCCAGCCTTCTGTGGCCCCTATTCTTGTTCCTGAGCAAAGATCGTAACTAATTGCATCTACATCCTACTCTTCAGTGTAGAAAAATGAAGATGAGGAATTAAAGGCTCTGATCATAAATCTATCAAACAAAGTCATATCATTAGAAAAGCAACAGGTGCAAGCCTATAGAGGAAATTATAAATAGGTGCATAGCCATAATAATCATCCTTAGAGAAATCAATATGGAAACCAAAGATGCATTCCCAACTAGCAAAGTGATAGATAGCATGCTAAAACACATCTTCCCTTACAAGTTGTTTCTCATGTGCCCTCTCTTCCAGTACCTAGTACAAGTTAGGTGTTCTTTCCAGTTTAGAATAATTTGGCACAAGAGTCAGAATGGAGCTTCCCTTGCAATATGCCTCATGGTAAAAAATATTGTGTGAATGTTACACATGCCCAAGCCTAAATGATTCAGAATGCTTCATTCTGCGAGCCTTCAACAAGTGCCTCTAAAGTAGAGAACCAAGAAAGACCACAAGCTCCTCCAAAGGAAAATTTGATGTTCTTTAGCGTTGATTTCTTCTGTGTAATCAACCAAGTGGCAGATGATACAAGCAAACCACGCACCCAAGTTACAAAAAACAAAAGATATAAGAAGAGAATGTTAGATTTAGGTGCATGGGTCATACTCCTAACAATGCAAGCCAACCCTCAAAAGCAAAAATAAGTATCCAAGGCATCCACTAGTAAGAGTGCTCAAGTCCCTACATAAGGGGCCCTGTGTAAGGCTCCTAAAATAGCATGCACCCCTCCTTTAGTAGGTCAAGCTCCTGATTTTGTGCATGAACACTCAAAAAGGGGTGTTGTTCCCAAAATTCACAAGTCAGCAGGTTTCCCATTCAACATTGTTGACCAAATGAAGAAGACAAATATAAATGTCACAATATGGGATGCCCTGACTATTCTATCTCATCAGGATGTTTTACATGAAGCTCTAGTGTAACTCCCACCCGTTGATCCAGCCATACATAAGTTGTGTGTTTCTATTAACATCTGTTAAGAAGAGGAGAAACAAGTAAGTAAGTTGGTTAAAACCCCGCCCTTCTTTATGTCATTGATCATAGGCAAAAATCTTGTCCATAATTACATGATAGACTTAGGTGCTAGTACCTCGGTTATGCCCAAGAAGATAGCTGATGTCCTAGGTCTTAGGTAAAGCCCCTTATCTAAGGGATTCCTACAACTCAACAGCTCAATTGTCAATACCTTAGGAGTCATTAAGGATCTTGAGTTGACCCTTCATGCATGTCCAAGTTTAACAATTACAAAAGATGTGTCAATCATTGACTTACCTCCTTTGTTTGCCCTATGTCTATCAAGAAATTTCACTGCTCAAGTGGGTGGTTACTTGTCTTCTGATTGGTCTCATATGTTACTCAAGACAAGGTATGGTACCAAGTTTACTATACAAGCTAATCATATATTTTCTTATCATGTAGAGTCATATGTCCCATCCCCTCTCTAAGCCAACTATTTAATCCAAGAACAAACTTCAATTCCTGAAGAGCAGCCTCTTCCACCCTCTGTTCCTGACCTATTTCTTGATGAATGGGTGGAAAGGCACCATAATTTTAATCCATATGCTAAAGAACTAGAAGCTTATGGAACTGGGCTTGACACTTACTACATTATTGAAGAAGTTATGTTGTCGTGTGTGCTTAAGAAAGATAAAATGAAACCTACTCTATGGAAGTTATACTTTGATTGATCTAGGAGAAGAAATGGTGTGGGAGCAGGAGTGGTTATCATTTCCCCTAAGGATGATAAATTTTTCTTCACACACATATTATAGTTTGCATGCTCTGATAATGTGGTAGAGTATGAGGCGTTGGTGCATGGATTGCTCATTACTGAAAAGAAGAAGATTAAGGCGCTGCAAATATTTGGGGATACAGAGTTGGTCATCTACCAGGTTACCAATAAATGCCATACAAATAATAAGCTTCTCAAAGCTTATAAACATAGAGTTTGTGACCTCCTTGAGAGCTTTGATGATGGAAATCTATAGGTGTATTTCATAAAATGAACAAACAGGCTGACCAAATAGCCGCTCGTGGTTCGTAGTTCTCTCCTACTGAGGAATTTCTCAAAAGAAACACTCAGTACATTGAGATGGTGATCAGTCCATCCATTCCTGACAACAATACTAGCTGGAAAGAGTTTGACAGTAACGTGTAGATCACCTAGTTCATCCAAAATGAACTTGAGTTCTCATCAAGTATGCAGGTTGACTTACATCAAAGCTATGGTGACCAGGTAATACAACAAAATACAAACAAGTAACCTAAAGGTTTGGTCACCTTAGAGAAAATGTTTATCCCTGATGATAAGCTCAAGGGTGATGAAAAGTATATGTGTGTTACACAAGAAGAATTTTCCCCAGTTACTATTGCGCATGTAAAGGATTTGGTGCTCAGCAAGGCTAGCGCGCATGATGAAAGGAAGGCCTTCATCTCTCTGTGTCAAAAATATAGTGATATATTCTCATGGGAATATGAAGACCTCAAAGGTTTTGACCTAAGTGTTGCTTAACACTCCATTGATCTTGACCCTAGTATCAAGCCCATCAGATAGAAGTAGCGGCCCGTCAATCCAAAGATAGAGCCCCTCATGAGAAAGGAGTTATCTAAACTCATTGAGGCAAAGATTATTTTTCCCATCAAATACTCTACTTGGGTTACAAATTTAGTTCCAGTGCCCAAAAATAACGGTGAAATCAAACTCTATGTTGATTTCAGATATTTGAATAAGGCATCTCTAAAGGATCATTATCATTTTCCTTCAATCGAGAAGATTCTATAGACTGTGTCTAGCACGTAAAGATTCTAAATGTTAGATGGATATTCAGGTTTCAATCAGATCCTAGTCAAGGAAGAGGATCAATTCAAAATAGTGTTTACAACCAAGTGGGGAACATATGCATATCATAATATGCCCTTTGGTTTTTCAAACACAGGTGCAACATTTCAGCGTGCCATGGACATTACCTTCAAAGGCTACATCAATGATGCACCTAGAAAAATTATTTAAGAGATGCAAAAATTTTGGGGTGTCTCTTAACCCCAAGAAGTGCAATTTTGTAGGTGTGTAGGGAAATATTTTGGGCCATGTGGTTTCAAAGAATGGCATCGCAATTGATCCTGAGCTCATCTCGGCCATCCTAGCTCTTTCCTTGCCAGTGCACAAAAAGGCCTTGTAGTCCTTCCTTGGTAAGATCAACTTTGTTAGGCGTTTTATCCCTAACTTTGCAGGACTGGTTTGGCCCATCACCTTGATGCTCAAAAAGGAAATAGCCTTCAAATGGACAATAAAAGGAAGAGAAAACTTCAATAAAATCAAGTAGGAAATTATTTACGCCCTGACACTCATCAACCTGGATTATTCCAAGGATTTCATACTTTATACTTATGGCACTGATACTAGTGTTTCTATTGTCCTAACACAATAAAATGAACAATAGTTGGAACAAAAAGTGGCTTTCTTTAGCCAGACGCTAAAGGATTATAAATTAAGATACACTTACATGGAGAACAAGGTATTTTTCATCATGTGCGTGCTCAAGAAATTTAAAATGTTAGTCTCCCACTCTTCTATTAGAGACTTAATCATGGGAGTAGAGATTAGTGAAAAGAGAGCACGATGGGTGACCAAAATCATAGAGTATTATGTGACTATCAAATCCACAAAACTTGTAAGAGGTAGCGTGTTTTACAGGAAGATTGTTGAGGATGCACAGAATGAATCTGAGACTTCATTATTTCTAGATGAAGGTATTTAATGCACAGAGCTTGAGCAGAATACAAATCCTTATGCATGTGACTAGATGAAGGACATGATCACATTCCTTTTTTAGGGTACATACCCTCCTAGTTTGAACAAGGAAAATAGAATACATCTCAAGTTACAATCTATCCCTTATGTTTTAAGTGATGGACTTCTCTTCAATAAAAATCTTGATGGCATGATGTTAAGATGTATCAATGGCACACAGACTGAAAAGGTGCTAGTAGAATTTCATGATGGATTCTCTGGTGGACACTTCTCTTTCAAAACTATAACAATTAAGATCATAATGGAAGGTATCTTTTTGCCAAAAAATTTTGAAGATGCTCACAGGTGGATCACAAAATGCAAGGAATGCACTTTCTTTACAGGTAAAAAATGATGGACAGTGCTTACCCTCTGACCAATCCAAGAAGATCATCCTTTTGCACAATGGGGTCTTGAATTCATAGGCATTATCAATCTACCTTCAAGCGCTAGACACAAGTGGGTGTTGACAGCTACAGATTACTTTATGAGATGGACAAAAATTGTCGTGATCAAGGAATCAACTAAGCCATTCATTCTTGACTTTCTCGAGGGTATAGTCACAAGGTTTGGCGTCCCTCGAATAATTATCTATGATAATGCAAAATCCTTCCTTGGTACTAAAATCACTGATTGGGCACTAGACCTGAGCATCTACCTGAAGACTTCTTCCAACTATTACCCTCAGGACAATGGTTTGGTAGAATCAACAAGTAAGAACCTAATCAAAATCTAAAATGCACAATGAACATCAGCCAAAGATAGTGGCATACCAAGGTCTCACGCACACTCTGGGTAGATAGAATCACAATCAAAAAGGCAATAGGAACTTCACCTTACAAGCTTGTCTATGGGAAAGAGGCCACCCTTCCTTTGACGCTGGAATTGAACTCATTGGTGCTCTCCCAGCAGCTGGAATTTGAAGGTACAAACCATAGAGAAATCAAAATGGTAGATCTGGTTAATCTTGAATAAACAGGGAACTCTACCATGATTGAGCTAGAACAACATCAGCAAGCAACAAAGAAGTGGTTTGACAGAAAAGCTAGGCCTCAAGATTTTAAATTTGGGGACTTGGTTTTAAAATGGGATGCTGACAGAGCTAAACTAGGGTGTCATTCAAATTTTGATGCACTTTGGAATGGCCCATACATCATCAATTCATGCAAGGAGGCTAACTCTTTCAAGTTAACTCATCTTGATGGAAGCGCACTATAAATCCAAGTAAATGGGATCTATCTTAAACCCTTCCATTAAGTTTGTTGCATCATCTTGTAATATAGTAGAGTAGTTTCAATTCCTCTAAGTGTGTTGCACTCACATTTTCTGTTTGTACATAGTTCCTTCTTCTCGTGTGTTTCTTTCATGCACTCTTCTGTTACTTCTATGGTACATGTCTTCTTCCAGCGGTTGCAAGATTCAGAATAAGAGTCAAGAAATGATCTTCAAGTGACTATGGGGGTAGCTTCATGATTACCTAGAAGACTCCATGCCCAATGGATGCTTCAGGATACTGATCTCCTTCATCTAGCAGGCAGGTGGCCCTGAAAGTCACTAAAACTATTATCCAAATAACTCTCCTAGTTATTTGGGTAATTTGTATACATATCCTGAATCTCAGCTCCTCATTGAAGGTTACACGCGCTCAAGTGCACTTGGTACATTTCCTTGGTTGCATTCTTCCCTTGGTGCCCCTTCTTTTCCTCATGCACCCTTGTGTTCTTTCTGTTATCTCCTTCCACTTTCCTTTTCCTCTTTGTTCCACTCCTCCCTTGTGCCCACCTTTTGTGCATTTACTTTCTTCCTAAGAATTTTCTTCCCTACGTGTGTGCCTTGCACTTGCTTCAATCAACTAAGTCCCTGGCCATCTTGCTTTCTGCGCTCATTACTTTGTAGTATTTTTTCCTTGACCATGCACTCTCTGCTCACCAGTTTACCTCATTTCCCCACGCGTGTCACACACATGTTTCTCTGTGCCTTCCTCTATTTTCTTCTGCGAGCTCTTCCCTCGTACCCTCCTTTGTGCCCTTTTGTGCTAGGTCATCTTCTAACATGCTTGAGTGTGCCACATGTAACCAATCAAATCATGCCAAGAGGGCTCTGAATCATTGCAAGAAATCAGTAAGTGACACGTGGTGGAAATGACAAACATTTTTCATAGTTGGCCATTCTTTCATCCAATCCGCACGCGCCATGTGTCTTGCATGCACCGACGAATTTGACAAACTTTTGACAGATGTATCTTTTTCTATAGAGCTCTGATTGGCATGCACAATGACTTGTCAGAGAGTAGCTGACATCAACTACAGTGTTAAATATCCAAATTCAAATTCTTGGTGGATTTGGTAGGTGATAAATGGGAAAAAATATTTCTGAGCATTAACGAGCAGATCTGATTACTCCAACCACCCAGTTTAATTGAATTCACCCTCCTTCCTTCTTCAACATGCCAAACAAGCTTGGGCAAGTGTATTTCACAGATCTCTAGGTGGATTTATAGGCATTCAATGCTTCTTGTTGGTGGTTGTATTTCAAATTTAGATTTCCCCTCCTTCTTCTCTTCTTCTTCCATGGATTCATCTATAAATGTAAGAGTTGGGCTCATTTTTTATGTTGGACACTCTGGATCCTTACGTGTTTTTCTAAGGACTTTATATTTTCTATATTCTGAGTTGTAGACCTCTAGATCTATCTCATGCATGTGGATATCGGCCTCTTTCACCATTGTAACAACTATGTGCATTTCAGGAAGTAATAGAAGCATCATTTTGTGACTATTCTCTATCCTAATTTGTTTGCATTTCTTCCTCTTTCCTTTCTTTTACATTACATGTTCATTATGCCACTTCATGTCCCTTACAATTCCTTATTTAGTTGTGTTCCATGAGAATGATTTGGTAGATGTGTTTTTAGTTGTGTTACTCATGCCTAGCCTCCTTTCACATGTTCCCTTTTCATTCCCACTCAAAATAGATAGTATTCATCCCATCTATTTTGGTGATATCACCTTTTTAGTGTGCTTCATTTCCATGTTATCCTTCTATCCCTGGTCCCTTGGAATTTATTAGCTTAGTTTCCCCTTTCAACACTAGAAGTGGCAGTAACAGTAGAAATAGATAGAGGAACCGGCCTTGTCTGGAGATTCGTCCCAAGCACGCAAGGTCCCACAACTTGGGGATAGCTCCATTGTTGTCTCAAACACCTCAATCCTTTTGGATCTAACAATGTGGGTGCGTGTTTGAATGATCAACAGGTTCTAAAAACATGTTACAATGAGTTAGTGGAGCTAGAGGAGAAAATGGAGGATAGAGAGAAAAAGATAAAGAGTTAGACCGTCAAATTTGGACCACACCATAGTGATGATAAAGGGTTCATGAAGAAGGTAAAATTTTGTTTTGGGTAGGTGTAGATCAGTACAACCATGGAGCATGTAAAGGAAATGGTTTTAAGAGCAAGTGGTGATAGTTTTGAATAAGATAGGTGAAATCCTTTTGTATCAAATTGATGATTGAAATAAAAATGGTTTGAGATGTGAAATAGGGCACATGCATTGGAAGAGGTTTTTGAATGCTAAGAGTCAGAATTTTCTTCTTTTGGAGCTAAGAACAAAGAAACCTAGTGAAGTCAATTGAGGTTGGTAAGAGAAAATTTTAGTTCTCAAGAAATTTGATCGATATGATTGTTAAAATGAAATTAAATGAAGGTTTATAATAGGGTAAGGTGATTGAATAATCCATTCAAGGTGAATTAGGTCAATTTTAGAAAGATTAGGCCATTTTGGGCCACTTGATAAGATCCTCATTTGTAGGGATTTGAGTAATGGTTGTAGTTTGATTCTTCTTACTTGATTCAATGCATGACAAATGTTTATCTCTCTGCATCAGACGAATCCAATGGAACAAGGGTTGAAACTTTCCCATTTTTAGGATTCAAGTCAAGTAGATGGAACTCACTACAAGAAACTTGTTGCAAGTCTCATTTACTTGACCTATACTAGGCCAAACATTTGTTCTATTGTTAGTTATATTTCATGTTTCATGCAAGAGCCAAAGCAGTGTAATTGGTTAGCAACAAAGAGATTTCTATGATATTTCCAAGCCACACTAAGTTATGGCTTAGAATACAAGAACTCACAATTATTTTTATAAGGATATACAAATTCAGACTATGTTGGATCTATTGATGACAACTAATCAACATCAAAATATGTTTTTCATTTTGGATCAGGACGGATCGGTTCCATGGATCACTAAGAAGAAGACACTTGTTGCATTATCATCCACTGAAGCTGAGTATCATGCCACATGAGGGGTTGTGTGCAAAGAAATTGAAGGTAAATATAAGAATGCAAGTATTCAATGCCTTGATTAATATTCAATTATCATGCAAATAAATACACAACGCAAACTGGACGATAGGAAGGAGAGGGAAGGCGGTTAGAAGGAGAACGGTTGATGAATTGCAGTAACTAAATGCCACACATGCATAACCGTAGTCTAATCAATGTATTAGCTAAGCCTATCTTAAAATTCCCCCCTTAATACATTGTTTATACAAACATCATATTTCCAGATAGTGGAACCCCCCAATTCCAAACACAGTAAAAATTTTATTACACTCTTCCTATAGCATGCTCACCCTTATGGTGGCATGTCATCTTTCTGGCTTCTTGGTCTTTGTGACACCTTGGTTTTTCCCTGCAGGATTACCACAAACCTGGAAGTGACATGAGTACATCCATCTATAATAACACCTCGGTGGTTTCCGATTTCCCTAGATTACCACAAATCCATATAGTTTTATGACTGCAGGTTCACCACGAACTTGGAGGTGACCTGATGTCTCAACTATACACTTCGGTGGTTTCTCAAATTTTCACAAACCCTTTACACAAGAACCAAGCGCTAATTTAGTGATTTTTCTCCTCAGAATGTCTTTCATTTAGGAGGTACCAAAATATAAAATGCTCTACATATTTATCAAAAAACACACCACAAAACAACACCATGCACAAAAAAAAAAAAAACATGAACAAAAACATCACCAAAGTAATGATGTTACCTCGTCGTATGTAACTAACAAGAGGACGGCAATTTTCCTCTATCCTTCGTGTATCCTACAGGATCCTGTAACATGCTACTTAATTAGTGGATATAACTTTAAGGCATAGTACTTCAATGCTCATTGATGGTTGGTTGCTAGTTATGGGGAGGTCTTGTTTCCTCTTCTTTGTACTTTCGTACTAAGCAACATCAATCTCCAATATTTCTTCAGTGTACGAATTCTCATAATGAAGGATTGAACTTAGACCTTGCTGATGGATAAGCAGTAGGTCGAAGTCAGCTTTGATTCCAATGCAGGACTCATGTTACAGCTTTTCCCACATAGGTAGGTCTGTATATCTTTGCAAGAAACTATTCAGATGGTTATTGATAACCTTCAAATTTCAAGATTGGAGTACCACAATAAAAATGGTCCTGATCTAAGGCATTGTAAAAAAAGCATTGAGTGGATCGATCAGGGGACTCGATTTTAGATCCGATTCCTTAAATGCAACTCGCCAACGTAATTTGAGTAGAGATTAATCAATCTCGAGGAGATTTCTAAAAATATTTTTATCCAAACTATCTACCAATTAGTTACAATAAAACATATGCTTGGACATACCCTTTCCCACGAACAAGAAATTTTATGATTTCAAGACAGGTTGCGCCAGGAAATGCTTACTCCAAGACTTCAATAGATCACAAACTGTCAAGTTTCACTTTTCAGGAAAATTCTAAAGGACAAAAAAATTCCAATCTAACATGTCTGCCAATCCAACACTTTCTAAACATGTCTGTACAACCAATGTTTAGATTTGCAAGTTGTCACACGTCCTAAGATTTTTACATGCTAAACGCCAACCATATTTCTTTTCCACGCAGTAATAGATCTCTTAAATGCCAAGAGAGACTCTAATTTCCACGCATTGCTCTGATATGATATGATTTGATACCAATGAAGGAAAATATAAGAATGTAAATATTTAATGCCTTAATCAATATTCAATGATCATGCAAATAAATACACAGCGTATACTAGATGGTAGGAAGGAGAGGGAAGATGGTTAGAAGGAGAACTATCAACTAGTTGCAGACACTAAATGTCATGCAGGCATAATTTTATTCTAATCAATGTATAAGCTAAGCCTATGCTAACAGTAATTTGGCTACATCGTATTCTGGAAGATATGGGCATACATGAAAACCAATTACCAGTCATTTACTACAATACTCAGGGAATGTTGAAGATTGTCAAAAATCCAATGCATCATGAGCGAACAAAGCATATTGAAATATAATTTAAATTTATTCGAGAACAACTCTTGAACCACAATATCCAACTTTAGTACTGTCCTACTGAAGAACAAGTTACTGATATTTTCACTAAGCCTTTAGGCAAGGTGAAATTTGATTTGTTCTGGGGATCCATTTGTAAGAATAATGTAATAAGGGGGGAATGTTAGAATAAGCCCACATTAGACATAGTCTATTTTCAGTTATCACATTACCCTCCATACATTTGTCTCCCACCTACCAGTAGCACACACACCTATTAGGAATAATTCAATATCATATTGTATAAATAAAGATCATTTGGTCTATGAATAATAACAAGAAGCATTCGCTTCTAGTTCTATCAGCCTTTCATACTTCATTTTATCATCTACATCGGTGGGACGAGTGGCTACGCTAGTGACGATTTCCCAAAGATCTTCAAACAAGAGAATGGTGAACATCTTTGTCTTCTAGGCAACATAATTAGGTCCTTTTAAGAGATGGGCATTAAACAATAATATTTTGGGAGTTGACATGATGTAAAAAATTATTATTATTATGGTCAAGGGTATAAAGCCTTACTGATGAAAAAAATAATGAAGGTGGGCTCGGTACACTCGTGTAGTGCTATGTGGAAGCTTATGTGGAAATTCTATTTCGCATTCATCTTTTTCCTCATATCCTTCCTCGAGCTTCGTATGAATCTTCTTAAATTAGCACCGTACGTCAAGCAATAACCAATCTAGTAGTCCCTGACACACTAGATCCTCAAATTGTAGATTTATGATGTTATGGAGGGCGTCGATAAATGCAAACTACAAGTTAGTGCTTTCAAAAGCTTGCTCTTGGCTTCTTAACGGTGATTCACCTTGCAATTTATTGTAGCGCTACTTTGATCATCTGAAATGTGTGACATGTGCTCACACTTTTGACAAAATAGCTCTAGTGTATCCTCCTTCACGTATTTCTATGAAGATTACTTGTTTTTTTTAAATATCCCTTGTGGGATACCACTTAAAATGCACAAAATATAGAAAATTTGCAGCCACGTAAAATATTGATTTTACCAGATTTTTACAACTAGGACAACAAACTAAATAAAATCAATATCTCCCATGATATCCACTCGAATTACTTGAAAATTTAAAGATAGCTTGATATTATTATAGAGGACATAAGAAAACTATTTTTGGAATTTTACACAAATTAAACTGCTGCCTGGAAAAAGCACATCATGCTCTAGACAGCTGGAAAACTTCCGAGGTTCGTTACTCTCTAAATACAAGAGTAAAAATAAGGGTCTTTGGAAATAACATTGAAAGATATAGGAAATAATATTTCCACCTTCAGATTTGAAAATGGCCAACTGGAAAACTCCCAAATAAAGGCTACAAGTAGCCTCAATTAGACTGGGGTCAAAAATGATGGAGGCGCCTTCAACGTGCTATCACGCCCAGCCCAAATGGCTGCCGTGAATCTGATCTGGAGCCCCTATGATTGTCTTCCCCAACTACCCCCAAAACCCTCGAAATCCTTCCTCTGAAACCTCTAATAATGTCTCTACCACACAACCTTGAAAGCGGCTTCAAAAACGACAAACTAGGGTATATCTCTCACTACCAAAGAATTCCCTACTAGCTAGGGACGGGTCTCTCACCACTGAAGCTAGGGTCCCTATGGGATTTGACTCCACAAGTTGTAGATGTGCAAATAGCAGTTACACATGAAGGGGTCAATAAAATGTATGCCAAAAAGTTCCTTTCCTTTCTCTCCCAGATCCTTATATACTTCTCCACAGAAAAAGATCCCCAATAACCCTAGACATATTTCATTCCATGGTGGGGCCAATAAAATTAAAGTAACTAAAGTTACTTTTTTCCTTTTTAATTTGTTATGGTCCAAAAGTGACCCCCAAACACAAAACTAGAATATTATACCCACGGGGTCCCTTCCCAATAGCTCTCAGCATCCATTGCCCCTAGGATATGACCACGGCTTGGACTTGAATTGGCCCTTAGGCCTTGGGCGTTGGAAAAAAGGGACATTACAATCCTCACTTCCTGAGAAATGCTTGACCCCAAGCATTACCTTGTCATGCTGCAGAAATTGATTACCACACTGTAAGTTTCTCCATCTCACCCTGTCGCCAATCAAGGATCAGTGTAATCTGAAGTAACCAGGAAACCCCATGTAATCATCATGACCTCTATATTGTATCGAGAGCAATGTTGTCTTTGAAGTAGAATGATACCCAAACCGACTCTCCACTGGTACCCACATCGGGATCGCCAATCTATCCAATCCCTGCCACTCAGATGTCATCATCCTAGGACTCATCACTATTTCTCTGATCAACTCCTAGGTACGAAAGTCCACTCTGAACCCTGTATAATTCCTTGGATCAACCTATGAAATAACCTGTATATGCACAAAGTTTGCCAACTCTACCACGTGACCTGTACTCATGTGAGAGCAAGGCTCCTCATAATGTATCTCAATGTGTCCCGTGGGGGAAAAGTCCTAAGACTCTAGTAGATAGTCAACCGGCCATATCACCTCCACATAGTCCACCTCTTGTGCTGATCGTGAACCTACCAAATAACCCTAAGTCAATTTCATCTATCCACTAACTAGCATGTGGGAGAAGTGCTCACCGGGCATATAAGCAGTAAAATACATAGGAGTGATGTCCCATATCAACTCAAAAAATGATGGACCCCTAAGCTCTAACTTGTCATAGTGACAAAATGTGCATGCATATATAAAGTTGAGAATATCCTCACTTAACCTATGCCATATGAACCTCTCTGACATGAACCTGTAGGTCTCATCGAAGCTCAAGTGCCCAGTCACGGAAGAACAATGCACATGTCGCAATATCTCCATCCTCAACCATGAATCTGACACAAGGTACAATCTTCCCTGATAGAAGATCATCTCATCCTCCAATCTGTAGCTATCATCCTGTATGGGACCATCCATAATCTCACAAGCATTTCGGTTCTTGGAGTACTCAACAAGAAAATGAGATCTCTAGTCTACCAAAACCTCAGATAACCAACATAATGATAAACTCAAATGATCTGAACCTGTAATCCCAATATTTGTAACCATCTCATGTGCAACACTATTGGTTACACCCACATCCATGACTCCACTCATCCTATCTAGAGTCAAAGTCTCCATCATATCTAACTCACTCCCCAATTCAACATCATCTGACTCACCCTCCACATAAGTCATCATGGTGTGCTCTATGTCTGCAACAAACAATCCGTCATAATAGGAGTCATCAAATATCCCACTTGTCTCATACCTTTTGATGTCACCATGATCCACAAGACGCAGAGTTCCTTCACCATTCAACCACTGCAATGACATGATTCTTTCTTCACCAATCACATCTTTTTCATTCTGCCCTTGTATACCATGAAATCTGATTTCTTTGTTTTCCTTGAACATTTTCAGTTTATCCACATGAGGGATGAATGCAAAATTCCCAAAATATGGAATCCAATATGTCCAATGAATGATTCCAACTTCAAATAACCCAAAGGTACAAACACATTCAAGTACTTCACATCTCTTAATGACAATAAAGAAATGCATTACCTTCTTTGTGCAAGACATGTCTTTCCATGGACATAACTCATCAATTCCTTCTATGTTGGGAATACACATGGCTGGTCCCTCATTATACTTTATTCTGTTTCCCCATATTTTCATTTCATTGTAAATGCTAGAGGAAGGGAAATCAACATTAGAACTCATGCATCCATAAACTTTACCATAAGGAACTTCATACCTTTTATTTTACCCATTGATTATTGTCATGAGAGAAGACAACACATTTGAAATAGCATAATTGGGGCTTCCCATCATACTTTTGCAACTCATAATTTTTGATATAGGATAAGCATCTTCATTCTCCTTTGGTTTTTCAACACATGCATTATCGTCTTCCTTAACATCATGTAACCATTGCATCCCAAAAATAGTCTTACCTCTAGAAAATTCAACCACAATAAATATACCACATACCTCATGTCCTTTCAATATCATGGGCTCCTGTATTATTTTCTTTGCCAACATATGCTTATTATCCGAATCAAGAGCAATGTGAATGGAGGATGTGTTTATCCCATCTAGCATACCTTGAGACGTGATTATGAAATAGTCTTTGTCAATCATCCAAGCATGTAAATGTTGTCCCAAATAATAGAAACATGGGAACAACATAGGAGAACTCAACAAACTATGAAAATGGTAACCATTCTCATACCTTGGGATGTTAAAGTCATGAATGCACCTTGAATTCAACTCTTCTTTTTTAACAACAAATTGCACCTTGATTCTTTGAGCACTTTGAGGACCGAATGCCCCCACTAACCCTTCCAAGGGTCCCACCATGTAGCTGGTATAAAAATCATTCATGGGCTTTATTAATAAAGCATTTTCTCCTCTCTTTATGACTGCTGTTATACACAATCCAACAGGTTGAAGATGATAAAAAAATATTCTTTTACCCTTTTTAGCAATCAGAAAACCAACGCTAGTACTTTGAGAGTTACTCTCCCTTCTTACACTGGAGTCTCCAAGGAAGAAGTCATGTTTGCCAACACTTGTAATCCCAAAAGACACATTTGAATTCCTTACTTTTCTTATGAAATCAGTCACTAAGTTTTCAAAATCAAAATTGATAGTTTTCGACAATTGCAACATATTACCAAGATCCCATACCTTATAATGCCCATGAATCCTTGTATCATGTAAGGTCTGCCATCTTTGCTTCTCTTGTATCTCCTCATAAAGAAGATTATCACTCTTTGTCTTCATGATGACTTGAATTTGATGCACCAAATTCTTAGCATTATTACCGTCAATAGGCTGAATACCATCATGATAAAACTGTTGTAATGATATAGGATGAAGGTGATGAAATAAATTCGGGCTACTACTAACCTCCTTATAAAGAATATCATCAAAAGGTTCACCTTCTATTGCTGATTTAGAAACCTCCAAAACACCATCCCTTGGAGTATCCACGTCAAGCTTGGACTCCAAAATGACTCTACCTTTCTACCACAAATCCGGAGCATTCTGGCCTACAATGGGCTGAAATTCTTTATAAATCAGCTTATCATGAGTTGTTAGTTTGGAAATTGCAATAGCGTGCAATTCCACACAAGTGTCCATGTGAGGCTCCTCCTCATGTGCCAGCTACTCCCTAGAGTCTTCTTTTGTGGGTGTAGACTTCCTTGCATCAATTGCCCTCATTGTTTCCTTGAACTCTTATAAGTGTTGTCTTGCTTAAGTTGCTATCAACCTAGCATCTCTAGCTCTGTTTTTCCATTCCTCACACTTTTTAAGAGTTTCCATTACATCCTCCTGGCTTGCATATACAAATTTCTTCTCCTTAGCTAGAATAATTTCTCTAAGCAAAGTTTCACTAATGCAATTATTTTTCTCAATGGAAATCATACCCTTTTGTCTAGAAGCTTTTTCTTCAAATGATTTATTTTGTAATTCAGGGACTGGCATATGATGACCTCGCTTGGGCTTACTACCAATCTTCATCATGCAATAATCTGGAAATGACATATTATCTCTGAAACCTCTACACAAAGATTGGTATTTCCTCCAACAAGAATCCTCATCAATCACATCTAGTGGGTGCCCTCTATTATTGTTCTCACTTTTTTCCTTATTGTCCCAAGATTTGCTTTGACTCAAATTCTGAGTGAGCTGACTCAAATAAAGGTTAGTGGCTTCCTGTTGTTTCGCCATGTTAGTGAACATTTCCTTCATAAAACCCACATTGATATCTTTCCAAACTACCATATTTAACCCGCACATGTTAGAAGAACAACACTCTGATACCACTTGAAATATCCCTTGTGGGATACCATTTAAAAATTCACAAAATATAGAAAATTTGCAGCCACATAAAATATTGATTTTACCAGATTTTTACAGTTAGGACAACAAACTAAATAAAATCAATATCTCCTAAGATATCCACTCGAATTACTTGAAAATTTAAAGAGAGCTTGATATTATTATAGAGGACATAATAAAAGTGTTTTTGGAATTTTACACGAATTAAAATACTCCCAGAAAAAGCACAACGTGCCCTAGACAGATGGAAAACTTCCGAGGTTCGCTACTCTCTAAATACAAGAGCAAAATAAGGGTCTTTGGAAATAACATTGACAGATATAGGAAATAATATTTCCACCTTCAGATCTGAAAATGGCCAACTGGAAAACCCCCAAATAAAGGCTACAAGTCACCTTGCTTGGAATGGGGTTGGAAAATGATGGAGGCGCCTTCAACGTGCTACCATGCCCAGCCCAAATGGCTTCTATGAATCTAAATTGGAGCCCCTCTTATTGTCTTCCCCAACTGCCCCCAAAACCCTCGAAATCCTTCCTCTAAAACCTTTGATAATGTCTCTACCACACAGCCATGAAAGCGGCTCCAAAAATGACATACTAGGGTAGATCTCTCACTACTGAAGAATTCCTTGCTAGCTAGGGATGGGTCTCTCACCACCAAAGCTAGGGTCCCTGTGCGATTTGACTCCACAAGCTATAGATGCACAAACAGCAATTACACGTGAAAGGGTCAATAAAATGTATGCCAAAAAGTTCCTTTCCTTTCTCTCCCAGATCCTTATATACTTCTCCATGGAAAAAGAGCCCCAATAACCCTAGAAGCATTTCATTCCATGGAGGGGCCAATAAAATAAAAGTAACTAAAGTTACTTTTTTCCTTTTTAAGTCGCCATGGTCCAAAAGTGACCCCCAAACACAAAACTGGAATATTAGACCCACATGGCCCCTTCGCAATAGCTCCCAGCATCCATAACCCCTAGGATATGACCACGGCTTGGACTTGAATTGGCCCTTAGGCCTTGGGAATTGGAAAAAGGGGACATTACATGTTGATACCAAAATCTCTTCACACACTGGTCTCTATAGGCACAACTCTAGCGGTGATGTTTGCAAGTTGAGGTCTACACGCTAATAAACATGTTATGGTTACAATGATTTACACTCAGAAAATTGTGAATGCAAATATTTTCTTGTGTGAATATGTCAGACACTCATAAAATACTAGATCACTCCACCATCTCCACACTGCACATTGTGTAAATAGGAGTTTCACACAATAAGTTTCAATGCAAACAAGTCTGAACATGCTCCTACCTCCACATTTCAAATGCCAAAACCGAAAACAAGTTCTCATGCATCAAAAAATTCATGTTTGCACCTTCATGCTATGCCACATGTTCAGAGTTCCTCTTCTTGGTCAATGTCAAAGAATGTCCATGCACAGGCCGTTGAAACCAAAAAGCTTTGATACAAATGTAGAGTCAGAATCTAGAGCAAAACTAATTGATATTCAACCAAAGAAAACATGCCCAATATATATAATATGTGGAACGGTTCACAACAAAAGGAACCATCAACCAGTTAGAGGGGATATGCCACGAAGGCATAACTGAAAAAAACATAACCTAATAGAGATCAATATACAATGTATTACTTATGCTAATAGTCACCATGTGTAGGAAATATTGAAAGTTAAATAAATAAATACAAGGAAAATAATATCCTATAATAACACATCCATACCATCAAAATTATAACAAAAATAAAAAAAATATAATAATATTGTATGATCAATTGTGCACACCATGAGAATTCCTTGTGCCAAGAAAAAAACTCTAAGGAAAGGTAATTCATTTCTTTTGCACACAGTAGACTCTTACAAGTTTTTTCAATTTAGTGTGCCACATTGCAAAGTTAAAGTATTAGAGCTCTTGTTTGATAACATGAAATATTTTAAGTGTCCTTGTTTATGATTTTGTTATAGGTGAACCAAAAAACACGAGTTTGATAGAATTATGTAGATCATTCTCCAGTAGCATCACCTTTTTTGTCAACAACATGCCCCTAATTTCAAAAGTGAAATCATGAAATGTTTTTACCTTCACAAGGTAATATAGAATTACGCACTATTTCTGTGATACATCTAGTGTTCAATTCCCCTCCTCAAGAATTCCATTTCCAGGGCAATTTATTTTTTCCTTTGGTCCTCCTATGATTATTTTCCCAGCAACCTTCGCAAATATGTCTATTTCTTATTGTGCAAAACATTCCTAATAATCTTGTGCAATCTTCACATACACCCATTCACCTTCACGATTTTTTTTCACATGCTTTATTATGTAGACCCTTTTTGCAATGCTTTCACCAATTCTCGTGCACTTTTGAACCCTTCACATTTAGTCTAGAACCATCATGCGCTCTCCTTCGTATTCAAAACTAGATTTTCTTTCTATAATCCTTACATAGCCACAAATCCAATCTTATGAACCCCATAATTCTCCACAACACTTTCACTTATCCTAAACCACATTAAACTTGGCATATCTTCCACACATTCCCAAAACTTGGCCAATTTCTTGAGCATAAAAAAAAAAATTCTTACCGTGTATCGATCCTCACCATGTGTTAACCATCAAAACATTGTGCGATGAACCTGAGATAGGAAGTGTGTGTGCATTATGTATGTATTTCTTGATTCACTTGAATTTTTTATCGCAATACTAATTACCCCCTTTTTTTCACTTTGTAAATGTAGTACTAAGATAAAGCGATAGTGGTGAGTGCGCACAGTTTTCAAAACCCTTTGTCTCCTTTCAAAAAGAGACCTTGGAAGAAAAATGGGAATCAAGGTTTACCAAGAATCTTACTCCAAATAAGGGACCATAGGTGTATGACTTTTCCTGTTCACTAGAAGAGAATAATGAGGGCACAACCTGCATTTTTCAACCTTGGGCACACACTATCATTGGGCATGGCTGTCAAACGTTGGAGATGCATTCTCTAAAGCAATATATTCAACTCAATAATTACAATCGAATACACCCATAAATTGTATAGGTGCTCTATTCAATATAATTTGTCAAAATAAATCATTACCGGATGTACACGCCTTGAACACAGATTTATTTGGATAGCCTTTTACCACAAGCTTATTTGAATTTTTCAATTTTAGATGTCAATATACCTTGGAATCTGCAGTCCAAAATTTGGGATTACTACACTACATTAGCTATTGTTCTTATACACAATTAACAAAATTAAGAGGCATATTTAGTTAGGTCATGAGAGGATTTCTTAGCAACATATTGTCTTATAAGATGGTGAACTTGACCATTCAATGTAATTGTCAATGACAAGCCCTAACTTGGTCTAATACTCATATCTTTAATATTGTGGAAGAACCTGTACAAATGAGCCATTATCCATATATTAATGCTGCAAGTAATATTCATCTTAGGAAAACATTTGAACCATCATACATAACTAAAATTAAACTACATTAGAAACCCCCTTAAGATTTGTACTTCAATTAAAGCTAATGGATGAAGTATCTCTAATTTGCACTATCCTTCTATCCTTGACAACACCTACCATCACTTGCCATTAAGTTAACTTCTAGAGTTCAAAAAATTAGTTTGAATGAGTAGAAATCCATTTGTACCTTGATTGCGGAAACCCATCCTCATTTGCATGGCTAACAAGACTTAAGATCAATTTGTCCTAGATCAACCCTAATATAATTCAGCGAATGTATCTTGAATGTTTTGTGTCCCTCTTAGACTCTCGCAAATGGTTTATGTCAAGATCGATGTGGCATACTGGTCTAAGTATGACATTGGCACTAAAGTATCCTTGGCATTGGGTCTACGGAATGCTCAAATAGAGTGAGCAACATTGTAAATATCCACTTTTACTGGTCTCTTTATGACATACCCTACTCATACTTAAAATGCACTTTTAGCAAACAAAACAATGATGGTCTATTTTTTACAAAACAAATGTGAACTAGTACCTGCCCCAAATGATATGTCCATGTTATATGTGATATTACATACATAAATATTTATTCATAGGATATACACAATATATATAAGCTATGAATGACATGCATCAATATGTCATGCCACTGTACTGTTGTAGTAATCCCCAATTCTAACTGTATGTATGATATATTCCCTATACTATATGGTATAGGGATATACGATACCATACATACACCCTATATATATCATATAGCATACACTACATACATATATATATATATATGAGCTATATCCCTATATATATATCATCAGGTCACCACGATATCAGTGATATATATATATATTATATATATATGGATATATATACTCCCCGTGCTTTACATTGAACTGCATCATTTGGATCCTCTTCCTAAATGCACGCCTTGATTAGCTTACAACCATTGTTTCAGAAGAGTCTGATTATATGAGATTCTTTGTTACTTTCCCCTGTTTATGATGAAACCATAACTACCTTTTAGAAGTATCAACATTCCGCATGACACTGTGGTAGGGTGCATTCCTGGCTACCTTATTAGTAGTACCATCAACAGATACCTTGGAATAATGTGAGGGTGCAGGCTTTTTAATGACTTCTAGCAATAGGGGTATTAACAACATCCGTAATATCAAAGGACCCAGATTACTAAATAAATTTCAAGTTACGACCGTACAATTAGTAGGATAGACTGTAGATTAGTTGTGTGGTCTAACCAACCACTGCTAAAGTGTCACATCAATTAAAGGAGTCAGCAAAAAAATATCTAGAAATCTTTGATCTTCCCGATTGAATGTTATTATGGACATGCATCTTATCTTTCTTGTAGACTTGTACAGCTAAGTTTCCATGTCCTGAAGCGACAAGTGAATAGTATATGAGAATATTATGGATCGTGATAGTATGAAAGCATTACCTTATGATCATGAATTGTGAAATTTGGAAGTTACCTAGATTAAAATTGTCTCATATTAAAAACCCTTACATATCATTCAGTCTTAAAATACTTCTTCATAACATAGCTTTCAATTAGGGCTCAATGAAATCTGCTATGTGGATAGTTCTATGTTATGATGTAAATCAAATTCAACCTCAATAGAGGGCTCAAGAAGTCTCTAATATGGTTTCATCTACTTTCTTAGTATAGACTATAGGGTTATAGGAACACCATGTAAAGCTAGTATTGATGAGAAACATGTCAATATTTTCATACCAATTTTGAGGAGAACCGTTTCGAACCAAACAAGTCACTAGCATCACATCTCACACACAGTTGAAATGTAAATTTTCACTAATTACCCCAAAGAATTTGTCAAGCGATTGTCTACCGCTACAATGTAGATTTATTCATCTGTAAATCACCATGTAATAGTGATAACTTTTGACATCAATATCAGGTGGACATTCAAGATATCACTACATTGAGAATTATCTAAGGAAATTAATTTTTAAAAAAATTTATTAAAATGATGAAGTTGCAAAGTTTTCTTTTGTTATAAAATCTTATATTACATTGGATGAATATACAGTGATTACATATGCATATTTATACATGTGTTCAAGGAGGAGAGAAGGATCCCATTGGACAGCTAAGACGTGGAAGATCACATGTCACATGAGAAGGTGAATAGACATAGTTGCCAATGAAATATGCCAACATTCCCCCCCTTATTTCATTATTTTTAAAAAAGTAACCCCGAAATAATCATCATCATCTTTTTTGGATTCATCATCTTGTTACGTCGCAACGTGTCCTATCTGCTACCTGTGGCAAGGACTTTGTATGGATTTCTTTGAATCTCTGTGACAGATGTTCTCTCGTTTGTAAAAAAAGAAACGGATGAATAAGTGAGCTCGGATGCTCATGCAATGCGACATGGATGTGCTTGAGGACATTTGATCTCAAGTTCATCATTTGCATCGTAACCTTATACAAGCTTGACAACTCTTCTCCGTCGAACAAGACTCAATCCATAATGTCCTTGAATTGCAAGTTTTGGAGACTCGCGAGGAGTAGATACCGGCACTCTCGTGGGATTGAATTCGGCTCTCTCCAATGTTGCACATCTCTATGGTTGTTTGCAATGTTGCTAACATTTATGAGCACAACTTTCATGCTCTCAGACAGTTGCATGGGATCACAGGTTGGCTGTTTGTGCTCATCTTTGATAGCTTTATAGCAAATTGATTATGTTGGGTTCTGAATCATCTTTAAATTATTTTTGAAATATTTCCATACCTTAGTTGTGTTGTTGTAGTCACCAGGGACTGGGCAGGATCTATGGGCTGCCCTATCGTAGATCCATCTTGCCCTGCCGCAACGAAGAATTGACGGAGGCATTGTGTTATGCAAAGATTTGAACTTGGAACCACTCGTCCCCGCCCCCCCCCCCCCCCCCCCCCCCCCCCACACTTTATTTGAGAACAACTCTTGAACCACAGTATCCAACTTTAGTATTATCCTACTGAAGAACAAGTTACTGATGTTTTCACTAATCCTTTAGGCAAGGTCAGATTTGATTTATTTTGGGGATCCAAATTTGTAAGAATAATGTAATAAGGGGGGAATGTTAGATTAGGTGCACATTAGACTTAGTCTATTTTTAGTTATCACATTACCCTCCGTACATTTGTCTCCGACCTGCCAACAACACACACACATGTTAGGAATAATTCAATATCATATTGTATAAATAAATATCATTTGGTCTATGAATAATAACAAGAAGCATTCGCTTCTCATTATATCAACCTTTTCATACTTCATTTTCTCATCTATGTCGGTGGGACGAGCGGCTACGCCAGTGACGATTTCCCAAAGATCTTCAAACAAAAGAATGGTGCACATCTTTGTCTTCCGGGAAACATAATTAGGCCCTTTCAAGAGATGGGCATTAGACAATAATATTTTGGGAGCAGACATGATGTAAAAAATTATTATTATTATTATGTTCAAGGGTACAAAGCCTTACTGATGAAAAAAATAATGAAGGTGGGCTCGGTATGCTCATGTAGTGAGACTTGGAAGCTTATGTGGAAATTCTATTTCGCGTTCATCATCTGCCTCATAGCCTTCCTCGAGCTTCGCACGAATCTTCTTGGCTTGGCACCGTACGTCAAGCAAGAACCAATCTAGAAATTCTATTTCGCGTTCATCATCTGCCTCGTAGCCTTCCTCGAGCTTCGCACGAATCTTCTTGGCTTGGCACCGTACGTCAAGCAAGAACCAATCTAGAAATTCTATTTCGCATTCATCATCTGCCTCGTAGCCTTCCTCGAGCTTCACACGAATCTTCTTGGCTTGGCACCGTACGTCAAGCAAGAACCAATCTAGAAATTCTATTTCGCATTCATCATCTGCCTTGTAGCCTTCCTCGAGCTTCGCACGAATCTTCTTGGCTTGGCACCATACGTCAAGCAAGAACCAATCTAGTAGTCCGTGACTCACTAGATCCTCAAATTGTAGATTTATGATGTTATGGAGGGCGTCGAGCAATGCAAAATACAAGTTAGTGCTTTCAAAAGCTTGGTCTCGGCTTCTTTAACGGTGATTCACCTTGCAATTTATTGCAGCGCTACTTTCATCATCTGAAATGTGTGACATGTGCTCACACTTTTGACAAAATAGCTCTGGTGTATCCTCCTTCATGTAGGTGTATGCAAATTACTTGTTGTTGATACCAAAAACTCTTCACACGCTGGTCTCTACAGGCACAGCTCTGGCGGTGATGTTTGCAAGTTGAGGTCTGCACGCCAATAAAGATGTCGCGGTTACAATGATTTGCACTCAGAAAAGTGTGAATGCCAATACTTTCTTGTGTGAATATGTCAGACACTCATAAAATACTAGGTCGCTCCACCACCTCCACACTGCACATTGTGTAAATAGGAGTTTCACACGCAAACAAGTCTGCACAGGCTCCTACCTCCACATTTCAAATACCAAAACCGAAAACAAGTTCTCATGCATCAAAAAATTAACGTTTGAACCTTCATGTTATGCCACGTGTTTAGAGTTCCTCTTCTTGGTCAATGTCAAAGAATGTCCACGCACAGGCCGTTGAATCCAAAAAGCTCGGAAACCAATGTAGAGTCAGAATCTAGAGCGGAATGAATTGATATTCAACCAAGCCCAATATATATAATACGTGGAACAGTTCACAACAAAAGGAACCGTCAACCAGTTAGAGGGGATATGCCACGTAGGCATAACTGAAAAAAACAGAACCTACTAGAGACCAGTATACAATTTATTATTTATGCAAACAGTCACCATGTGTAGGAAATATTGCAAGCTAAATAAATAAATAAAAGGAAAATAATATCCTACAGTAACACATCCATACCATCAAAATTATAATAAAAATCTAAAAATATAATAATATTGCATGATGAATTGTGCACGTCATGAGAATTCCTTGTGCCAAGAAAAAAACTCCAAGGAAAGGTAATTCATTTCATTTGCACACACTAAACTCTTACAAGTTTTTTCAAGTTAGTGTGCCACATTGCAAAGTTAAAGTATTAGAGTTCTTGTTTGATAACATGAAATCTTTAAGTGTTCTTGTCTATTTTGTTATAGGTGAACCAAAAATCCCGAGTTTGATAGAATTCTCTGGAGCATTCTCCTGTAGCATCACCTTTTTTCTCCACAACATGCCCCTAATTTCAAAAGTGAAATCATGAAACCTTTATACCTTCGCAAGGTAATATAGAATTACACACCCTTTTTGTGATACATCTAGTGTTCAATTCCCCTCCTCAAGAATTCCATGCCTTATTCATGTTTTCCTTTAGCCATCCTATGATTATTTTCCTAGCAACCGTCGCTAATATGTCTATTTCTTATTGCGCAAAACATTCCTAATACTCTTGTGAAATCCTCACATGCACCCATTCACCTTCGCGATTTTTTTTTCACATGTTTTATTAGGTAGACCCTTTTTGCAATGCTTTCACCAATTCTCGTGCACCTTTGAACCCTTCACATTTAGTTTGGAACCATCATGTGCTCTCCTTCGTATTGAAAACTAGATTTTCTTTGTGCTATCCTTACATAGCCACAAATCCAGTCTTATGAACCCCATAATTCTCCACAACACTTTCACTCATCCTAAACCACATTAAACTTGGCATATCTCCCACACATTCCCAAAACTTGGCCAATTTCCTTAGCATAAAAAAAAAAGTTATTACTATGTATCGATCCTCACCATGTGTTAACCATCAAAACATTGTGCGGTGAACCTGAGAAAGGAAGTGTGTGTGCATTAGGCATGTATTTCTTGATTCACTTGAATTTTTTATCCCAATACTAATTACCTCCCTTTGTTCACTTTGTAAATGTAGTACTAAGATAAAGCGATAGTGGTGAGTGCGCACATAATTGAGATACAAGAAATAACACGCAAGACATATCACAGGAAGAGTTTAAAGAATCTTACACCAAAGAAGTCACCATGGTGTAGAACTTTTTGCACACTAGAAGAGAATATAAGCACACAACTCATTTTTAAAACCTTCCACGCACATCATTGCATACCACAAACTAAAAGATGCAGAAAATGAAAAAATGTCAACTCAATTAGGATACGAATCGAATCCACCCATAAATCGTGGTGCTCTATTCAAATAATTTGTCAAAATATCTCATTACGTGTACACTCCGCATTAGAGGTATTTGGCTACCTTATACAAGGAATTTGAATTTTTCAATCAAGCATGTCATACTACCTTGGAACCTACAAAATTTGGGCATACCACCTCCATGATTGTTCTTGAGCCTCACGCCATTTAATGAATATTTTCCTTCTCGCAAAGGATTTTTTCTAACATGACTGCCTTCTAAAGGGCTAACTTGACATTCAATGTAATTTGAATATGTGTCTACCATGTAATATTAAATTGTTAAATCTAAGCAATAAAGAGCCTACCACCATTAATGCTCATAAGTATTGTTCATCTGGATTTTCCCTATACATAACTAGATCAAACTCATTATAAAGGTCCTTAAATCTGGAATAGAAAAGATTTTGAGATTTTTATTTGCACTTGTCTTTTCTCAATTGGATATCTATGTTATTGGCATAAGCTAACTTCTAGGTTCATCTTGTTCTAGTTTGAATGAGTGGTAAGATCCACATAGTTGATTTAAAGCAACATCTTCATTTGATGGCTATAAGATTAGAGAATGTATCCTACACGTCCAACAATATTTCGTAATCTTCTTGGTGTTTTAAGCCCTTCCCCTTAGACTCTCGCACATGTTCATGTCTTGATCGAGTGCATACTGGTCTAAGTACGACATTGGTTTTCACGATAGAGTGAGCAACAAAAATTTGCTACTTATTCTCTTTCTGACCTACCCTACTCTCTTTTACATTTTTAAAACAAATATATCAATATTATGACTAAAGATTGTAACTAGTAATCATTGTGTAATATATGTCTATGTTACAAGTGATATTCATAGCTAAATTTTTTTTTTGGGGATATCATTCAATCATTAAGCTATGAATGAATGTTAATATGTTGCTTTACTTGTAGAATCCCCAATTCTAACTTCTTTATGATGTATTCCCTAAACTAATTGGGAAGGGAAATGAACCAAAAAAACACCCTCGAAATCATTAGCACCCACTCTCCCTTTTGTCTTGAGCTATTCCCTATCACATATCATCAGGTCACCAAGATTCCATGAGAAAGAAATGAAACATTGGAGAAAGAGCTCCCCGACCCACATTAAACTGCATATTGTGTCTTCCCACATGCTCACATTATTTTCAAGAGTAGAAGAGTCTCGCTCGATTTTATGATACTTTATCTTGGTTGCTCGTGTTTATGCGCACCCTTGACTACCTTTTAGCAATATCAACATTCCCTTGGCGTCGTGGGAGGGTATAGGCCTTTGATTACCTTTTAACAACAAGAGATCAACAACATCCATACTATCAAAGGCTCTAATACTAAGTAAATCCAAGTTACGACCATACAATTATAGGATAGACTGTACATTAGTTGTGTGATCTTACCCTTGCTCAGTTTCTAGTTCCAGAATCAGCACTCAAGTATCTATAATCTTTGATCTTCGTGTTTCATTATTGTGCACATGCATCTTATCTTTATTCTAGCTTGTACAACTAAGTTTCCCTCTCCTCTTGTGTATGTGAATAGTTATCATCATTTTATCAATCGTCAATTATAAAAGTATTATTTTGATTATGAATGGTTAACTTTGGAAGTTAATTGATTAAAATATTACCCTATTACAAACCATTACATCTTCTTTAGTGTTGTGTATTTCCATAACATAGATTTAATTAGGGTTCAAAGAAATATCATTCCAGAAATATATCTTATTGTAATTCAAAGTTAACCTCAAACAAGGTCTCAAGAAATCTCTATGATGATATCCCCAATTTCCAACACAAGGACACCCACATTGATTTCTCAAGTAGTCGTTGCAATGACATCTTACAAAAAAAGTGGTCAAAGAACCATTTCACAAATAGTCACTAGCATGACATCTCAAAGAGTTGATATGCAAATTTTGAGTAATCACCCCAACGATTTCTCAAGCGATTGTCTACCGTTAAAAACTAGGTTTTCATCTTTGAATACTTGTGATAGTGATAACTCAAGTCGAGTTTTAGGAGGAAATTCAAGATATCACTACAATGAGAATTATCTAAGGAAATTAATTTTAAAATAATTTTATTAAAATGATGAAGTTACAAAGTTTTCTTTTGTTATAAAATCTTATATTACATTGGATGAATATACAGTGATTATATATGTATATTTATACATGTGTTTAAGGAGGAGAGAAGGATCTTGATGGACAGTTGAGACATGGAAGGTCACATGTCACGTGGGAAGGTGAATAGACATAGTTGCCAATGAAATATGCCAACATTTCCCCCCCTTATTTCATTATTTTTATAAAAGTAACCCCGAAATAATCATCATCATCTTTTCTGGATTCATCATTTTGTTACGTCATGACGTGTCCTATCTGCTACCTATGGCAAGGACTTTGTATGGATTTCTTTGAATCTCTACGACAGATGTTTTCTCGTTTGTAAAAAAAGAAACAAATGAATAAGTGAGCTCTGATGCTCATGTGATGCGACACGGATGTGCCTAAGGGAATTTGATCTCACATTCGACATCTGCATCATAACCTTCTACAAGCCTGACAACTCTTCTTTTTCGAACAAGACTCAATCCATTATGTCCTCGAATTGCAATTTTTGGAGATTGGTGAGGAGTGGATATCAGCACTCTCATGGGCTTGACTTCGGCTCTCTCCAATGTTGCACTTCTCTATGGTTGCTTGTAATGTTGCTAACATCTCTGAACACGAATTTCATGCTCTCAGACTGTTGCATGGGATCATAGGTTGGTTGTTCCTGTCCATCTTTGATAGCTTTATATAAAATTGATGATGCTGGGTTTTGAATCATCTTTAAATTATTTTTGAAATATTTCCATACCTTAGTTGTGTTGTTGCAGCTGCTAGAGACTAGGCAGGATCTATGGACTACCCTATCGTAGATCCATCTTTCCCTACTGTAGCGAAGAATTAACGGAGTCATTGTGCTATGCAAAGATTTGAACTTGGGACCACTCTTCCCCCTGTGCACAACAATGATGGTGGTAGGTCACTCTGAGAACTCTATACCTCACACGTAGGTTTTGCAAGAAAATTTACAGAACTTTATTCGTTGTGGGTTCATGTTTCCAACTCGGACACTTTGTTTTCTTCCACATTTGTTAACGCACGCAGGTTGCTCTACACAAGTCGCTTACAATGTTGAGAGATGGAGCCCCCTGATAGCTAGGTCGCTAGGAGGTGGTCGACATTTCCTCTCCACGCGAGTTGATGTTTGAACACATCTACTTGTTTGGATGGATGCAATTAGATACATATTTATAACACCAATATATTTCTATGTAATTGTTGTTATGGTATTTTCACCGTTCCATTGAACCCTACATTTCTTTCACTAAATGTGTTACTTAAGATTATTGGAACACATATGAAGTTGTATTTATGACATCCATTATCCATATTATATGGTGTAGCCTATGCTTATTGGGAAAAGTACATGTGATGATATGAGGATATGAAGCACACCATAATATATGCAGGTAACACGCATGATAAAATCACAGAGCAAGCAGAAGATAAACATTCAGATTGTGGATTTGGCTTCTTTCTCTCCCGAGTCCCGACCTGACATGACCTGACAACTGTGTGCAGGGAGTTAAGTCACTGGTTCCTCTTTTGGCGCCCCTCCCTAGTGGAGTTATTGTATTTTTGATTCACCTAGAAATGGTTCCCATCACAGAAATAGGCATCTACTCTGTTTGAAGCCATCATTTACAACAAGGACCACTTCTAACAAGAAAAAGGAACGATAACTAGACTATACCAAGCTAAGAAATCAGATGTTAATCAAACACCACGACTAATAAGATGAAAGCAATTCGCCAGAATAACTTTACATAAATATTTGCAAACAAATGAGCAGCAATATCATATATTATTATGGAACTCAATGAAATACAATGAGAATGGGATTTTCTTATATAGGCAAGGAATAACAATCTAAGAATCAGTCAAGGTCATAGATCAAGCACTAAATCAAGGAAAGAACTAGTCATCAAAGAACTATTCAAGACCATAGATTTAGAAAAGAACTAGTCATCAAAGATCTAGTCAGTACCATAGATCAAGCAAATAACTAGTCATCAAAGATCTAGTCAATACCATAGATCAAGGAAAGAACTGTTGATGGCAAATCGCAACACCCCTGAATGTCTCTGCAACTCGATGGGTTGAGACTCTCAGTGCGATTTCATAACATGGAGCTTTTCCCAAGTGTGGGACCTTGCGAAATCGGAAAAGCTCTCCGGATGAAGGCCAGTTCCTATTCCTCTGTTCAGATGCATACGTAAAAAATGCAGAGGGTTTACTAAAAACCTAATCTAACTTGCCAAGGATACAAGGTAAGAAGATGCATAAAATAAAACCTAAACTACAAAGGTGATGCACCGAGGAATGAAGAACACTTGTCTTGCCAATAAACACAAACCATAAAAAACGCAATGCAAGATCATGCACAGATAACCAGATTCACAGTGAAAGATCAGGAGGATGTAAATGAACACAGAGAGGGTTGAGAATCATCCACAGACATGCATTAATTTGCTCCAAAGATTGATACAACACACTGCAAAATGCCAAGAGGCAAAGTTGCATTACAGTTTCAAATGGGAGGTTTGAACTCCACAAGTTTACCTGCCAAAGAGAAGAAGGGAGGGGCAAAACAAGAATGTCCAACCTTTAGAAAGAAGCCCCTCCTTACAATTTATAGGAAGAATGAGAGAGAAAAGAGAGAGGAATTCCAAAACTACCCCAACCACCTCTAGGTTGCATTTAATTCATCTCATTATGATGGTAGGTGAGAACCCCAGCGAACCCAAAAGTGGCAAACTGTATTTTGCATTTTTAAGAATTTGTTCTCACCCAATTAAAGATATCTAGTCATAGTTGGACAGAGGACCTTGTAAGCTTTCAGAAAAGTCCAACCTTGCATGAATCCGAGCTCCCAGTCAAAAGTTATGGCCGTCTGAATATCTGCATCAGGGTCTGCTTCCTGTCAGCGCTCAAAATGTTGCGCCTCCTGAAGGTGCACCATAGGCGCATCCGTGTGTGTGTCGACATCCTCTTACGTGCGCCAAGGCACAACTTTTGCCCTGTTGACACTCTGTGTCATGCGCCATTTCCGTGTGCCAAGGGCGCATCCTTTACCCTGTCGACATCCATTTTTGTGCGCCACTTTCTTGCGCCTTGGCGCATACATTTTAGTGTCAACACTCATTGTCATGCGCCATTTCCGTGCACCAAGGGCGCATCCTTTACCCTGTCGACATCCATTTTTGTGCGCCACTTTCCTGCGCCTTGGCGCATACATTTTAGTGTCAACACTCATTTTCATGCGCCATTTCCGTGCGCCAAGGGTGTATCCTTTACCCTGTCGACATCCATTTCTGTGCGCCACTTTCCTACACCTTGGCGATAAATGTCAGGGATTTGAGCTTCTTTGATTTCTATAATCTTCTGCTTGTCTATATCTACCTGGGGGAAGATATATACAACAAGAACTATACGTAATAACTAGATAATATCTTCCTAATATCTAAATAAGATAAAAGAAATATCCACACACATAAGTGGGTGAGGATTAAATACAATAAAGGTAAATAAAGTACCTAGGTGAACATGAGCTAAGGTAAATACCTATTCTAACAAATTTGTTGTATTTTCGATTCACCTAACAATGATTCTCATCACAGGAATATGCATCAACTTTGCTCGAAGCCATCATTTACAAAAAGGACCGCTTCTAGGATGACCATTGGATTTTCTAGGTTAGACCCTTCATTGGCGTCAGTTTCATAGTTATTTTCCACCAAATGATTATCTGGGCCATCCCATTCAAACGCTCTGATACCGATGTTATAAAATGAATAATGTTAGATTACATTAGATTAGATATTAATTGAACAAAGATGTACATGTAGACATGTGTTCCAGTAGGACTCCAATAGACAACCATACATATGAAAAGTCAATACACATGTGGAGGAAAATGAAAAGAAAATGGGATACTGCAACATCTTTATTCATAATAATTGATCTAATATTTTTTGATAAAACAATTAAAAATGGAAATTGGTAAATATCCATAGATGAAAAAAATTGATGCAATAGAAAAACATCAAACATGAGATTAGTGAATCTTCTAAATTGGAGTAAAGTGGGTTAATAATACAATATACCACAAATGAAAATATTGAGAAATTTAAAACAAGATAGGTAGCAAAACACTATTCACAACAGCGTAGAATTGATTGCATTAAAACATTTGCACCAGTAGCAGAGTTGGATATAATAAGACTAGTTTTATCAATCACAACATAAAACAAGTGACAAGTTTATCAAATGGATGTTTAGTCAGGTTTTTTAAATATAATATTGGAGGAAGAAATTTATGTGAAACACTCTTAAATAGTCAACAAGAGTTTGGTACATTCTTACTGATTCTTACTTATTGAGTTATGGTTATTAAAAAAAGAATAACATAACAACTTCATATTAAAAAGTGAATAAGGAACATTTTTTATTGTATGTCTTTATGTCGATGACTTGATATTCATTGGAAATTTATTAGTTGATTTATTCAAAACAACAATGAAGAAAATTTTCCAGATGAAAAATTTATGGTTGGTAATATATATTTTTAGCATTGAAGTAAATTAAACAAGCAATGGAATATTCATTCTTCATTGAAGGAGGAAAATGATGTTTTGAAGAGATTTAATATGTTAAGTTGTAAACCAACTTCTACAATACCAATTATTACATGTTTAAAATTGCATAAAGGAGATGAATAAGTTATTTTAATTTAACATTATAAAAAAGACTAGTTGGAAGTTTGATGTATTTGGTAAAAACTTTCACATATAGTAAGTTTAATTTCAATATTTATGGAAAATCCAAGAGATTGGCAGAGTCAAGTAGGAAAAAATATTGAGATACATAAGAGAGACAATAAATTATGGCATATATGGATTCCATAAATTGAGATATATATAATTATGTTTTTTTATTTAAGAGCTTACTGTGAAACTTTTATTAAAATTAAAAAAATATTTAGATTAGTAATATCCACATGATAAGTGGTGTGGATCAGAAAAATGTCACTAGATTTGAAATAAGAGTAAGAAACATCAATAAAAAATTGTCATAATAATCTAACAATATCATTTTCAAAAACTTATAATTTTCACAAAAAGAGAAAACACATTAATATATTACATCTTATCAATAATTAGTCAACAATAAAAATATTTACTTAAAAAGTTTTGTAAATATATACAACAAGTTGGAAATATTTGCACTCAAATGTTAAGAAAGGAGAGTATATAAGATAAAGATTGTCATGAAAGAGATTGAATCAAAGTGAAATCAAATATACAAAATGAGTATTACAAAAACGAACTTGACTCACCTCAAAGCATATACACACATATAAGTTAGACTTTAAAAAGTTTATAGAAGTAACTCAAATTTAATAAAAAAATAAAAAATGTATAAGATTTATTTATGATTTAATAAAAATTATTGCATGTGCATATATGTATCGTAGCATAAGTAACATCATTTTCATATTTTGTATTTCCTATGTTAATAGTTGTACCAAATCAACATTACACATCCTAATGTGTGTTTGTTGAAGATGTGGAGTCTAACTACTAGTTGAAGTGGCAATTTACTTTTTCCTTGATTCTGAGAGGAATGCATGTGGCCATGGATAAAATAACATTATCTTATTAATCGACGAGAGTTGTTATTTTTATGTTTATCTTATTTATATGCATGTCTTATTTATAAACATGCTATTAATAGGTTGCTTGTGGTTGAAGCAAACTTTTACAAAGAGGTGCACAAGTTATATATGTGTGCATAGATTTACTATTTGTAATATGAAAAACAGAGAATTGTATCGTATTCCTCTGGACTGAATAAAGGAGAAGGTTGGCTTGTTTCTGGTGGATGTAGCCCACATTGGGTGAACCACATTAAATCTTGGGTTTACTTTTGATTGCATGTTTATATTATTTCTATTTTAATTTCGTTTTATATATCATTTGTGTTTCGATCCTAACAACTGGTATCAGAGCAGGATTTTGTTTGGGCAAAAAAAGCTCACATGATGGTTTCTTGTTTGAGTGGGAGAAATGACAGAAGATATCAAGTTTAGGGTTGAAAATTTTAATGGCCAGAACTTTCACCTATGGAAGATGCAAGTGGGGGACTACATATATCATAAAGATATTTATCTACCATTGAAAGGGAAAGCTTTAGAGTTGTCAATTATGAAAGATGAAGAATGAGATGTTCTTGATTGGAAGGCATTGAGAATGATATGGTTATGCCTGACAGCTACGGTAGCTTTCAATATTTCTATGGAAAAGACAACGATAGATCTAATGGAAAAATTGGGTAAATTGTATGAAAAACCCTTAGCCTCCAATAAGGTATATCTCATGAAAAGTTTGTTTAACATGAAGATGTCAAATGGTAATTCAGTAAATGATCATTTGAATGAATTCAACACGGTTGCTAATCAATTAAGCTCTGTAGGAGTAAGCTTTGATGATAAAGTTAGGGCTCTTTTGATTTTGTGCTCATTTCTTGAAAGTTGGAATACTTTGGTTATGGATGTGAGTAATTTTGTTTCTGTTTCAAACACTTTAAATTTTGATGATGTTATTGGTGTGATTCTTAGTGACGAGATGAGAAGAAAAAGCATAGGTGAGTCATTTGGTAATGCTTTGAGTGTATAGAACAGGGGAAGACAGAAAGAAAAAAACAAAATGTCGTGGACACTGTGGAAGGTCTAAGAAGGAAAGATATAAATCTAGAAGCAGGATGGTATGTTGGAATTGTGAAAAATCAGGACATGCAAAGAAAGATTGTTAGTCTTTAAAATCAAGGAAAGATCAACAAGAAGAGAGAAAAGAGGCAAACGTAGCAAGTGATGTGTTACAAGATGATCTTATTCTTTCTTTAGACAATAAATCAGAATCTTGGGTTTTAGATTTCGATGCTTCATTTCATGCAACTCCTCATAGAAATTATTTTCAAGATTATGTTCAAGGGAATTTTGGGCAGGTATATCTTGGTGATGATGATCCATGTAACATTTTTGAAAAAAGGCAATGTTCATGTTAAATTGCAGAATGGTAACACTTGGGTGTTGAAGAATGTCATGCATGTTGCTAGCTTGAGGAGGAATCTAATTTCTACAGGGCAATTAGGAGATGATGTTTGTGTGGTTGTATTTACAGTAGATTCTTGGTTAGTTACCAAGAGTTCTCTTGTGGTAACAAAAGGTAAGAAAGTAGGTACTTTGTATTTATCCATGATTAGTACCGATCCATATTCTATTTTAGCTACTATAGGTATAGACACAACTCTATGGCATCACAGACTTGGCCATATGAGTGAGAAAAGGATGAAGATTTTACATTCACATGGAAAGTTATCAGATTTGAAAAACATAGACCTGGACTTTTGTGAGCATTATGTGTATGGGAAATAAAAACGTGCGAGATTTCTCAAGGTTTGATCAACTAAGAAGGAGCACAAGTTAGAGCTTGTTCATATGGATGTGTGGGGCCCGGCTCAAGTATCTTATCTTGGTGGTTCACGGTATTATGTTACTTTTATTGATGATGTTACTAGGAAGGTTTGAGTTTACTGTATAAAAAAGAAATATAATGTATATAATACTTGTAAGAAGTGGAAACCTTTGGTTGAGAATGAAACATGTTTGAAGTTGAAGTGTCTCAGATTGAATAATGGTGGAGAGTATTGCAATAATGAATTTAATAATTATTGTTCACAGAATGGAATCTGTAGGGGTAAGACAGTTCCTAGAACACCACAACAGAGTGGTGTGTCAGAGAGAATGAACATGACTATCATGGAGTGTGCAATGAGCATGAGATTGCATGTTGGATTACCCTTACAGCTTTGAGTGGATGCTGTAGATATTGTTGTTTACTTCATAAACAGATGACCTTCAAGTGCTTTGGAAGGTGTAGTACCCAAGGAGGCTTGGACTGGTAAGGAGGTAAACTATCCTTTTCTGAAAATTTTTGGTTGTGAAACATTTGTGCACATTGGTAAAGAGAATAGGACCAAGCTAGAAGCTAAGTCAAAGAAATGTACTTTCATTGGATATGGCACTGATGATTTTGGATTCCGGTTGTGGAGTTTGGATTACAAAAAAATCATTAGGAGTAGGGATGTTATTTTCAATGAAAGGGTTATGTACAGGGAACAACTGTTAGAGCATTGTTTTTAATACATTGTTAGTAGTTGTTAGTATAGTTGTTAGTAAACAGTTACATAATTGTTTTCCTCCTGTCCTCCCTCACGCAACCTATATAATGGCTTGCACTTCTGTATTGAAACATAGCAATCAATAATCATTATTCTTCGGCCATCATTGGTATTAAAGCCGGTGAAGTTTCACTGTGCATGGAGGATTTGGTGTGATGTGTTGTGCGTGGAGAAATACCTGTTCTAAGACTACTTTCTTGTTACTCCCAGTGCATTGGAAAAGGATAAAGAAACTATTTTCTTTACCAGATCTAATCTGGGGGATAGACCACATGAACGTGGCATTTTTGCTGTCAAATATTGTACAAAAGGTGTAGCAACCAGACCTTGTGCGTGGCAGCCTGTAGACGTATGCTTTGGCATTTTGCTTTCAATTTGATTCAAACCAAACAGTGTGTGCGGAATCATTTGGAGGAACACGCTAGATATTGCACTTGCAAACCCATACTCAAGATCTCTCCTGCTAGTGCCAAGAGAATCTCCAGACCTGCGTGGTGAAGAAGTTTTTTTTTTGCAGCATGGAAGTTGGATTTTTTAGCTGGACGTGGCATCAACCTGCATGGGATGACCTGTTCTACTTTTCCAGCATTGAAAACTACTCTTCTCACTATTATTCTGACGCAATATTGAAGGCAAAGAAATACAGTAAGAAGGTTGCGTGGAACTCCTGCATAGTGACCTGCTGATTAAAGTCCAGCACATTGGAAGTTTGACGTGCGAGAGGAAGAACACCAACACCAACAAAGCGATCTCAAAACGAGGTCAGCCCGCGTATGTCACAACTTTCGGATGCAGAAAGCACCGCGAGCAATGCACCAAATATCTGGGCATTGAGTGATAACGAAGACACCACTGGACTTTTTTTTCCTTGGTCAACGAGCTACACAACACTAGGAACATTCTCTTTGACGAGATTTTACGCTGAGGACTGTTGGAGTATTTTTGGTTTGACGCTCGATGTCAAGCACGACAGATTCATGCAGAACTTGAACGTGGCTAGATGTAGATGATGAACGTGAAGTAGAACACCCACATGAACATCCGCGTCTCACTACATGAGCCTATAGAGCCCATCTTCAGGACAGATTCCTTCAGTAAGCATTGTAGCCATTTTTTTGAAAAAAATAAATAAATAAATAAAATACAATTTTGAGTTTTTGAAAATGTCTACTCTAAAAATATTGCTATCCGATGCCCAACTCTTGAAAGGGCCAAATTTCACCACATGGAAAACCAAGATGCGGACGATTCTTCAGTTTGAAGATCTTTGGGGGATCGTTTCTGGCAAAGATGCCCCTCCCACAGACGCTGATCTGTTGGTTAAATATGAAAAGGCTGATGCAAAAGCACTAATGCTTATCACCCTGAGCCTTTCTGATGAGGTGCAACCTTACATTCGGGAAGCAACCACTTCCTCTCAGGCATGGACCGCGTTGTGTACCATCTATGAAGCCAAGAATCTGACGACAAAGTTGCATCTTCAGACAAAGCTTCACACGATGAGTATGCATGATGGCGAATCAGTAGAAGCCTTCTTGCGGCGTGTGCCTGAGTTACGTGTAAAAATCTCTGCTCACGGTGAACCGGTGGACGACAAGTTGCTAGTCCCACTCACCTTGCGAGCTCTTCCTTCCCAGTTTTGGACACTGATCACCACATTGACCATCACTCAACAGGAGGTGAGTTTTGTCACCCTGGTGAATTATCTCCAGCAGGAAGAAGCCATGCAGAATGTTCAAGAAGCCTTCAAAGACAAGGCTCTCATCACGAGGCAAAAGCATAAGCCTTGAAAAGGGCAGTCAACCCACCAGAATCAGAAGCAACATCCTCAGCAACAATCTTCTTAGTGGCCACCACAGCGGCCACCCCAGAAGCAGTAGAACAACAAGGCAGATTTATGGTGCCACGTTTGCTCCATGGATACGCACACGACTACGAACTATTATTACAACGGTCGCAAGTATGACAACTCTGGCAAAGAGAGCACTTCTGGCCAAGGATATTCCAAGAAATCCCGATGGCGTGCTAGTAATCAAAGGCAAAAGGGTCACATTGCTGCTCAGCAGGATGCCACCTTCAATGAAGAGGTTCCAGACACGACTCATTCTGACATTGTTCTAGTCTCACAGATTTCGCAGCCATCAGAAGATGTCTGGTTGATTGATTCGGGCGCCAGCAAACACATGAATGGCAATAAGAAGTTGTTCCATACTATGAGTGACCAGCCCACTGGAGATCGGATCACCATCGCAGATAATCAGGAGTATATTGTGGCGGGGATGGGTGATGTCATCATTCCTCTTGGAACACGAAGATGTACACTCATGAAGGTGCTATATGTTCCAGGTTTGACCTCAAATATTTTGTCTGTGAGTCAACTTCTTAACCATCGAATGCAGGTTGAATTCTTTGTTGAGAAAGGGGTCAAGTCCTGCATCATTTCCCAGGGAGATTCAGTAATTGCTCAAGCATTTTTGAAGGGCCGTCTATTTGTACTAGATGTGGTCACTTCATCTAGCATTGCTCTCTCTGCTTCAACGGTGGAGTCCACTGCACTATGGCACTTTCGATATGGTCATCTTTCTACTGGGGCTCTGCATCAGCTCAGTGCCAAGGAAATGGTAAGAGGGCTTCCTCCACTCTCCCATTCCTTACCTATTTGCTCGGGATGTCTTGTGGGCAAACAACACAGAGGTGCATTAAAACAGAGCTCTTATCATTCTACGGAGCATCTTCAAGTTGTACATACCGATCTGTGCAGACCCTTGCCAGCTAGCTTGTAAGGTTTTGAGTACTTCCAACTCATCATTGATGATTACTCATGAAAAATGTGGGTATATTTTCTTTGAAAGAAGAGTGAGGCGTTTGCCAATTTCCAAACCTTTTACTATCAAGCCACTAGGTAGTTTAGGAAGCCTCTCCTTCTCCTCCGCTCAGATAGAGGGGGGGAATTTGTATCAAATAATTTCTTAGCATACCTGAAGCAACATGGCATTCATCAACATCTAACTACACCCTATACGCCCCAACAGAATGGGATTTCCAAGCGACACAACATGACTGTTATGGAGATGGCTCGTTGTATGCTCTCCACCCGACCAAGTTCAGAGGAATAGTTTTAGGCAGAAGCAGTCCAGACAGCAGTATATCTACTCAACTGGGAACCCATAAAGATCTTGCAGAATAGGACACCGGAAGAGGTATGGACCGTCGTAAACCTTCTATTCATCATTTGAGAGTTTTTGGTTATATTGCATATATGCATGTTCCAAATGAGAAAAGGAAGAAGATCGATCCAAAGACACTACCATGTCTTTTCTTGGGGTATAGTACTACCTCAAAGGCATATCTGTCATCATGGATCCTGAGACGAAGAAGATCTATGAGATTCGAGATGTGGTGTGTGATGAGTCATCCTTTGACTCCCTTGTCACACAATGGAGATCCAGTACCAACCTCATCACATAGATTGCTCACACATCCAGATGATGGGCAAGACTGATTCTTCTCAGAGAGAACAAGAGATGAGTGGAAACTTATTCGTTGATCTAGGTACACTGAAAAACACATCTTCACATTAGCAGCAGCAGCACCAACGTCTAAAATGGGTCCAGAATACTATTAGGGATGCACACCTAAACTCACTTCCAGGTACTTCTATGGGAGTTAGAACACGAAGTCAAGCAAGACATGAGGTAAATTTTGCACTCACGAGTTCAGTTGTTGATAGCACCGAGCCTGACACTATTTGTAAGGCATTAGACCAACCACAGTGGAAACATGCTATGGATGCTGAATATGATTCCCTAATTCAGAATCAGACGTGGGAACTTGTCGATCTGCCTCCAGGTAAGAAATCCATTGGCTGCAAATGGATTTTCAAAACAAAATATAAGGCAGATGGTTCAATCGACAAACACAAAGCACGACTTGTTGCAAAGGGTTATGCTCAGCAAGAAGGAATTGACTATGACGAGACCTTTGCACCCACTGTGAAGATCAAAACCATCAGAGTTGTCTGTGCACTGGCAGCACAAAATGGATGGAAACTTCAGCAGATGGATGTCAAGAGTGCTTTTCTAAACAGTGATCTAAAAGAAGAAGTGTACATGGCCCAACCTGAAGGGTTTGTAGACGAGCATCAACCACACAAGGTATGTCATCTGATAAAGTCTCTTTATGGACTCAAACAAGCACCTAGGGCATGGTATATAAAAATTGATGATCACCTATTGCAGCATGGATTCACTCGTAGCCCCTCAGATACAAATTTGTATATCAAGAAGGTAGGAACAAAGATTGTCATTCTGGTTTTGTACGTAGATGATCTTGTGATCACAGGAAGTTCTGACAATCTTGTAGATGATGTAAAGAATGATCTGAAGAAATCCTTCAACATGACTGATTTGGGGCTACTTCACTATTGTCTTGGCTTAGAGATATGGCAAAAGAAGAATCATATCTTCGTCTCCCAGATGAAATATGCCAAGACACTCCTGGAAAAGTATGGAATGTCAGATTGTAAACCAATGTCCACTTCTATGGAGAAAGGTTTGCAATTATCTAGATTTCAGGATTCACCGCAGGTAGATGGTACTCATTATAGGCAGCTTGTGGGGAGTCTCATTTACTTGACTTATACTAGCCCAGATATTTGCTTTGCAGTGAGCTATCTCGCCAGATTTATGCAGGAGCCGAAGAAATGTCATTGGATAGCAGCAAAGCATGTGTTGAGATATATCCGAGGTACAGTTGACTTTGGTCTGGAGTATCAGAAGAACACTCAGTTCTTCTTACAGGGATATACAGACTCGGACTATGCAGGATCCGTTGATGACAGGAAATCCACTTCAGGATATGTTTTTCATCTCGGATCTGGACCTATCTCATGGATTAGCAAGAAGCAAATTGTTGTTGCTCTCTCATCCACTGAGGCTGAATACTGCGCCGCACGAGGAGCTATGTGTGAAGCAATTTGGTTACGTCGCATTCTTGCAGATATAGGGATTCCTGAAGAGAAACCTCCCATCATTCACTGCGACAATCAAGGTGTGTTGAAGCTTGTGAAGAATCCTGTTTTCCATGAACGAACAAAGCATATTGAGGTCGAATGTCACTACATTCGTGAACAGGTCTTGAACCACCAAATTCAGCTCCAGTACTGCTCTACTGATTTTCACAGATATTCTCACCAAGCCTCTCAGCAAGGTGAAGTTTGATTTGTTTAGGGGGTACATTTGTAAGAGCAATGTATTAATGGGGGGAATGTTAGCGCATTGTTTTTAATACATTGTTAGTAGTTGTTAGTATAGTTGTTAGTAAACAGTTACATAACTGTTTTCCTCCTGTCCTCCCTCATACAACCTATATAATGGCTTGCACTTCTGTATTGAAACATAGAAATCAATAATCATTGTTCTTCGGCGATCAACAACTACATGCTAAGAATTTGGAAAAGTCTGAGTATGTAGCACGTGATGAGATAAAAGATAGAGAAGTGCTCAAATGACTGGAAAATCAACAAGTTAGCATCAATCCTGACACAATCGGTGTTGATTTTGTAGATTAAAAACAACAAGAACAACAAGAGCCTCAAAATCCATAAAATTTTCTAAAACATTCTATTAAGGTAAGTAAACCTCATGCACGATTATCTTTGTATGAGCTTTACTATTCTTTATTGATAGATGGTGGAGAACCAGAAAGTTTTGAAGAAGCAATGCATGTAGGAACACGAAAAAAGTGGGAGCAGGGTATGGATGAAGAAATGGACTCTTTGGACCACAATCAAACTTGAGATTTGGTTCAGTTGCCTACAAGAAAGAGAGCATTACAGAACAAGTGGGTTTACAGGTTGAAGGAAGAAGAATGTGACAAAAAGAGGTACAAGACAAGAATTGTTGTAAAGGGATTTGCACAGGAAAAAGGGGTAGACTTTAATAAAAAAAATTCTTATGTTATTAAAATGACTTCCATTAAAACTATTTTAAGTTTGGTAGTTGTGGAAGATTTGCATCTTAAACAATTAGATGTAAAGACTATTTTTCTTCATGGTGATTTGGAGGAAGAAATATATATGGCGCAGCCACATGGATATGAAGTCAGGGAGAAGGAGAATTTGGTGTGCATATTGAAGAAGAGTTTGTATGGCCTTAAGCAAGCTTCAAGGTAGTGAGTGGTATTTGAGATTTGACAAGTTCGTGATAGAACAAAGTTACTCTAGATGTCATTCTGATCACTATTTTTATTTTAAGAGACTAGATAGTAGCACCTATATTATCTTCTTGTTGTATGTGGATGACATGTTTGTGGCAAGGTCAAACTCGCAGGATATAAATGACTTAAAAGACAATTAGCCAATACATTTGCCATGAAGGATTTAAGTGTAGTAGAGAAAATTCTTAGCATAAGAATCAATAGAGACACAAAGAGTAAAATATTGACTTTGTCTCAAGACAATTAGCCAATACATTTGCCATGAAGGATTTCAGTGTAGTAGAGAAAATTCTTGGCATAAGAATCAATAGAGACAGAAAGAGTAAAATATTCACTGTCTCAAGAAAAGTATGTGTACAAGGTGTTGGACAAGTTTAGGATGGAGGATGCAAAACCTGTAAGTACGCCATTGGTAGGGCACTTAAAGTTGAGTAAAGAACGATGTCCTAAAACACATAAAGAGATTGAATGTCTAGAGTCTCATATGCTTCAACAGTTGGAAGTTTGATGTATACTATGGTATGCACAAAACCAGACATTGCCCATGTTGTGGGAGTTGTTAGCAGATACATGAGTAATTCAAGAAAGGAGTAATGGAATGCAGTCGAGTGGATTCTCAGATACTTGAGAAGGACCAATAATACGCAATTGTGTTATGGAGGGTCAGAAGTTTCTTTACACAGATATGTTGATGCAAACATGGCTGGAGATTTGGATGGTAGGAAAAACACCACATGTTATGTATTCACTGTTGGTGGCACGACAGTCAAATTTCTAAACTACAGAAGATGGTTGTCTTGTCTACTACGGAAGGCAGAGTATGGTGCTACTACAAAAACAAGCAAGGAGATGATATGGATGCAATAGTTTCATGAAAGAGTTGGGATAGAAGCAGAAGGATTACATGTTATACAATGATACACAAAGTGCAATTCATCTTGCTAAGAATTCAACATTTCATTCAAAAACCAAACATATACAATTCATGTATCACTTCATTAGATCAATTTTGGAGGATGGACAATTGAAGTTGGAGAAGATCCATACAAGTCAAAATCCTGTTGATATGTTGACAAAGGCGATGATAAAAAAAAGTTGGAAGGTTGTTCAACTTCGACAAGTCTTCAAGATTGATCCAAAAAAAAAGAAACAAGATAGCAAAAAGTCTAAGGATGAACTATAACAATGAGTTGCAATAGTTAATATCCAAGTGGGAGATTGTTGAAGATGTGGAGTCAACTACTAGTTGAAATGACAATTTATTTTTTCCTTGATTTTAGGAGGAATGTATGGCCATGGATAAAAATAACATTGTTTTAGTAATAGACGAGAATTGTTATTTTTATGTTTATCTTATTTATATGCATGTGTTATTTATAAGCATGCTATATTTAGTTTGCTTGTGGTTGAAACAAACTTTTACAAAAGGAAAAAACAAAAAAAAAAATCTTTGTATTATGAAAAAAAAATTCTTTATATTATGAAAAAAATAAAATTGTATTGTGTTCCTCTAGACCGAATAAATGAGAAGGTTGACTTATTTATGTGGATGTAGCCCACATTGGGTGACCACATTAAATTTTGAGTTTATTCGTACTTGCATGTTTATATTATTTCTATTTTAATTCCATTTTATTGCTCATCTATATTTCCATCTTAACATTGTTCCCTTCAAAAAGATAAAAGAACATGTGTTTTAAACCCTAATTCCATGTTATTGCTCATCTATATTTCAATCTTCACAAAAGTGTTGCCCTTGAAAAGATAAAAAAACATGTGCTTTAAACCCCCAAAGATTCAATCATAGCTTAGCTTTTAACCCTCGATTCAGAGCTGTTTCGTTTATTGTTTAGGTTGAGAGAGACCAAGTATTTTAACACAAATATCCGAGCAATGACTAAGTACTGGTATTATTACGCACAACTAGTTATGAGTACAAAATGGAAGCATCTCATCTACTTGAGAAAGCAATTACATGACAAGAAAAGAAAACGATGCATCTTAAGGCAGCGAACGGCCTTTGTTGGCGGACTTAAACTTGGCAGCCTGCACAGCCGCTGCCTTATTCGAAACCAGAGCCGCATTAAACTGATTTCTCACTTGGTGAGGAGAATACAAGAAAGCGGGATTGACAATAGAATTGAGCAGCGATGCGCTTCCTTCCCTCAAAAGCGACCCATATCCATCTCTGCGCTTATTCGTCAATGCCTGCTGCAGCGTCAGCCCTGACGGTAAATTTGCAGAACCGCTTCCAAACAGGTCTGATATGGAGCTGAAAATCGATAGTATGTCTGGTAATGAAGATAGATGCGATCCCCAAAAGCTGCATTTGCATTTAAACTTTGTCAACTAAGTGAACAGAATCTCAAAAATGGATGAAGATAGTTGACATGATTTACTTACTCGCAGGTGCCTGTGCCGGAGCCCGGAAGGCCTGGAATTGTATCCCCATCTCCATCACCTGGTGATGCTGGGTCTGATGGAGATGGAGATGACCAACTTGGGCTCGGCGGGACCGGGGATTCATACGAAGGTGCAGATGGCGCAGTTGGAGATGAGCCAACACCTGATGGAGGGGTTGAAGGAGCATCGTATGGTGGTGTTATCGGCGGAGGAGCGGAGTAAAGTGGTGGTGTGAGGGTGGGAGTGGTGCCGCTGCCATCTTCTCCTCCTGAAGGCGGAGGAGTCGAGCAATCATGAGGAGGAGGATGAGAATGTGGAGTGGGAGTGCTGTGACCACCACCTCCTGATGGCGGAGGAGATGGATATACACTTCCTGATGGCGGCGGAGATGAATATACACTTCCTGATGGCGGCGGAGACGAGTATACAGGAATGGCGGGCGTTGAACTTCCACTTCCATCTGCAAATTGCATCCATGAAGCAATACAGTAAGAGCAAGGTAGTGTGTACTAAAATATATATTAAATGGTAAGTAGTATGAAATTGAGCAATTGCAATACCACCTGTTGGAGGAGGGGGGCAGTTGCACTTATTCTGCCCAAACACAACGTCTGAAGCGGCGCATGAACATCGCTGAGTCGCGCACAAAACCAGAAGTAAGAGCAGTAAGAGGAGACGCTCCATAGTTCAGATTTTGTGAATTCCGTTTCACAATCCAGAAACGAGAAAATGGGTGAATATATAGATGAGACGAAGGCGTGACAGTTGGATGGAGTTTGGTAGCTACTATTTTAATAGACAGTACCTAAGTATCAACAGCGAAGTATCATAAATCTGTGTGTAAAGATTTCAGTTAAGTAAATTATATCAAATTGCAGATGTGATAAGAAACTACAATTAATATTGTTTGGTTTCGACTTTCGATTTGACCAAACCAAAACATGTAACGCCAACTTGAATACTTAGGTACCAACTGGTTTTTCTTTATGGATACTGAATCCATCCATGTCCTTCCTACTCATAACTATTTATCTAGGCGTGGCAATGGCACAATGCCCATTGCCAACTGCGCGGCTGCCCCACAGGGAGGGGCAAACGTTATTAATGTCAGTTGCAACTTAATTGGTCTTAAATGAATGTTCAGACTGTCTCTATTTATATGCAATAAAGAAAGATGGAATTGGGATTCGGAATTTGTATAGGTACCCACCTACCTTCCTTCCTTGAGAATAAATTTGAGACGTTGATTGAATGCAAGCATTCAAGGCCTACGGCTACACCACAGTAATTGCTTCGTATGACACAATTTCAGGTGAGGGCATGCCCATCGCTGCTCCTCCGTTGAATACTTATTGACTGTAGGCTCCAAAAGCCTCATGCGGAGTCATGCCCCTCCTCCTAAATTAGGGCTAGCTCATGGCACCTATATTGAATTTCAGGTCATGTCGGGTGTGCTATAACAAATTAATAGGGGAGAGGACCTTATAACCAAGGGGGGACTAAAACATGTACATCTCTAATGACAAAAGTACCAATAGTTGTTCATTTTTTGGTTAATTACACTTTTTAAGAGTTAATGAGAATGTGACACAGGGCACTCGGTCATTGGTCCCTTTTTCAAATGTTTTATATTGATTTTCTTTATATTAAATCAATTTAAAAACTAATTTTCCCTCCAAATTAACACGCGAAACGAAAATGTCAATATGACACGATCATACGCTACACGATGATATAATTTTTTTACGCTACCTACATATATTTGTGTGCCCCTAAAATTAGATGCACGGTTATAGGGTCCTCTCCCCTACGTGGATAGAGTTTTTTTTAAATGATATTCAGGTGGCCAAAACAGTTTGTAGAGTCTTTAAGAATTAAAAGTATATACCTACTAAAAGAGTGAAAGAGCCAATGGAAGTTTTATATTTCAAAGATATTGGAGATAGACACTCCTCTTATGGGACGTCCACATATCTAGTTCCATTGTTATCATATATGGAGCACTCCATGATATATGGTTGTTTCCTCTGAATCTTTTTCTTAAAATACTTATTATTTCTTCCCACAATTCTTTCCTTATATTTTTGTTAAATATAATTCACTAAAGTTATTTACACAATTAGTTTCATTAAATATCTTTCCAAAATATTATATAGGTAATGAATGACCTTATTTTAATGTCTCTTGAAATATTTTGTAAATCTTATAGAAATCTTAAATAAATCTAACTAAAATACATTAAAATGTAAATCTCGTTAGATATGCTCCTCCATATATATATATATATATATATATATATATATATAAAAGCATTTGTTGGTGTTATATGTAAAATATTATTTCCAAATCAAATTTTATATGTCTAAATCCGGTAAACATTTTCTTTTTGATTCAATATATTTGTACACTACAAAAATTTAGGCCTTTGCTACAATTTTTCAACAATATTTTTGTTGTTGAAAAGGAATTTCAAAAAAAATATATTAAAATATGACAATTGGAATTGTAGTGCATCTATATTGTAGAGTGTTTTTATAGTTCTTCGGTAATTTGGCACATCATGGATGGTCCATAAATTTTCACCTATAGACACTCCAAAAGATAGAATGTATTGCTATATGTTTTAAGAATACAGAGCACGCCTTTATATAGGCTGAGAGGGAAGAGCCGTGAGGGAAGAAACAGTTACACAACTGTCTACTAACAAATACTAACACAAATGTATTAATTTGCTAACATTCCCCCCCTTAATACATTGCTCTTACAAATGTACCCCCTAAACAAATCAAACTTCACCTTGCCGAGAGGCTTGGTGAGAATATCTGCAATCTGAAAATCAGTAGGGCAGTACTGGAGCTGAATTTGGTGGTTCAAGACCTGTTCACGAATGTAGTGACATTCGACCTCAATATGCTTTGTTCGTTCATGGAAAACAGGATTCTTCACAAGCTTCAACACACCTTGATTGTCGCAGTGAATGATGGGAGGTTTCTCTTCAGGAATCCCTATATCTGCAAGAATGCGACGTAACCAAATTGCTTCGCACACAGCTCCTCGTGCAGTGCGGTATTCAGCCTCAGTGGATGAGAGAGCAACAACAGTTTGCTTCTTGCTAATCCACGAGATAGGTCCAGATCCGAGATGAAAAACATATCCTGAAGTGGATTTCCTGTCATCAACGGATCCTGCATAGTCCGAGTCTGTATATCCCTGTAAGAAGAACTGAGTGTTCTTCTGATACTCCAGACCAAAGTCAACTGTACCTCGGACATATCTCAACACATGCTTTGCTGCTATCCAATGACATTTCTTCGACTCCTGCATAAATCTGGCGAGATAGCTCACTGCAAAGCAAAGATCTGGTCTGGTATAAGTCAAGTAAATGAGACTCCCCACAAGCTGCCTGTAGTGAGTGCCATCTACCTGTGGTGAATCCTGGAATCTAGATAATTGCAAACCTTTTTCCATAGGTGTGGACATTGGTTTACAATCTGACATTCCATACTTTTCCAGGAGTGTCTTGGCATATTTCATCTGGGAGACGAAGATATGATTCTTCTTCTGCCATATCTCTAAGCCAAGACAATAGTGAAGTAGCCCCAAATCAGTCATGTCGAAGGATTTCTTCAGATCATTCTTTACATCATCTACAAGATTGTCAGAACTTCCTGTGATCACAAGATCATCTACGTACAAAACCAGAATGACAATCTCTGTTCCTACCTTCTTGATATACAAATTTGTATCTGAGGGGCTACGAGTGAATCCATGCTGCAATAGGTGATCATCAATTTTTATATACCATGCCCTAGGTGCTTGTTTGAGTCCATAAAGAGACTTTATCAGACGACATACCTTGTGTGGTTGATGCTCGTCTACAAACCCTTCAGGTTGGGCCATGTACACTTCTTCTTGTAGATCACCATTTAGAAAAGCACTCTTGACATCCATCTGCTGAAGTTTCCATCCATTTTGTGCTGCCAGTGCACATACAACTCTGATGGTTTTGATCTTCGCAGTGGGTGCAAAGGTCTCGTCATAGTCAATTCCTTCTTGCTGAGCATAACCCTTTGCAACAAGTCGTGCTTTGTGTTTGTCGATTGAACCATCTGCCTTATATTTTGTTTTGAAAATCCATTTGCAGCCAATGGATTTCTTACCTGGAGGCAGATCGACAAGTTCCCACGTCCGATTCTGAATCAGGGAATCATATTCAGCATCCATAGCCTGTTTCCACTGTGGTTGGTCTAATGCCTCACGAACAGTGTCAGGTTCGGTGCTCTCAACAACTGAACTCATGAGTGCAAAATTTACCTCATGTCTAGCTTGACTTCGTGTTCTAACTCCCGTAGAAGTACCAGGAAGTGAGTTCAGGTGTGCATCCCTGATAGTACTCTGGACCCATTTCAGACGTTGGTGCTGCTGATGTGAAGATGTGTTTTCCAGTGTGCCAAGATCAACGAACAAGTCTCCACTCAGCTCTTCTTCTCTCTGAGAAGAATCATCTTGCTCATCATCTGGATGTGTGAGCAATCTATGTGACGAGGTCGGTACTGGATCTCCATTGTGTGGCAGGGAGTCAAAGGACGACTCATCACATACCACATCTCGACTCTCGTAGATCTTCTTCGTCTCAGGATCCATGAGACGATATGCCTTTGAGGTAGTACTATACCCCAAGAAAAGACATGGCAGTGTCTTTGGATCGATCTTCTTCCTTCTCTTATCTGGAACATGCATATATGCAGTACAACCAAAAACTCTCAAATGATGAATAGAAGGTTTACGACCAGTCCATACCTCTTCCGGTGTCTTGTTCTGCAAGATCTTCGTGGGTGCCCGGTTGAGTAAATACACTACTGTCTGGACTGCTTCTGCCCAAAACTGATCCTCCAACTTGGCGGTCGAGAGCATACAACGAGCCATCTCCATGACAGTCCTGTTGTGGCGCTCAGAAATCCCGTTCTGTTGGGGCATGTAGGGTGCAGTCAAATGTTGCTGAATGCCATGCTGCTTCAGGTATGCTAAGAACTTCTTTGACACAAATTCCCCCCCTCGATCTGAGCGGAGGAGAAGAAGAGGCTTCCCAGACTGCCTGGTGGCTTGCTGGTAGAAGGTTTGGAAATTTGCAAGTGCCTCACTCTTCTTCCGAAGGAAATATACCCACATTTTCCGTGAGTAATCATCAATGATGAGCTGAAAGTATGCAAAACCTTGAAAGCTAGCTGGCAGGGGTCCGCACAGATCGGTGTGAACGACCTGAAGATGCTCTGTAGAATGATAAGAGCTCTGTTTGAATGGACCTCTATGTTGTTTGCCCGCAAGACATCCCGAGCAAACAGGTAAGGAATGGGAGAGTGGAGGAAGCCCTCTTACCATTTCCTTCGCACTGAGTTGATGCAGAGCCCCGGCAGAAAGATGACCATATCGAAAGTGCCAAAGTGCAGTGGACTCTGCCGTTGATGCAGAGAGAGCAACGCTAGATGAAGTGACCGCATCCAGTGCAAATAGACGGCCCTTCAGAAATGCTTGAGCAATGACTGACTCTCCCTGGGAAATGATGCAGGACTTGACCCCTTTCTCAACAAAGAATTCAACCTGCATTCTATGGTTAAGAAGTTGACTTACAGACAAAAGATTTGAAGTCAAACCTGGAACATATAGCACCTTTGTGAGTGTACATCTTCGTGTTCCAAGAGAAATGATGACATCACCAATCCCTGCTGCAATATACTCTTGATTGTCTGCAATGGTGATCCGATCTCCAGTGGGCCGGTCACTCAGAGTATGAAACAACTTCTTGTTCTAGACATGTGTTTGCTGGCACCTGAATCAATCAACCAGACATCTTCTGACGGCTGTGAAGTCTGTGAGACTAGAACAATGTTAGAATGAGTCATATCTGGTACCTCTTCATTGGAGGTGGCATCCTGCTAAGCAGCAATGTGGCCCTTCTGCCTCTGATTACGAGCATGCCATCGGGATTTCTTGGAATATCCTCGGCCAGAAGTGCTCTCTTCGCCAGAATTTCCATACTTGCGACCGTTGTAATAACAGTTCGCAGTCGTGTGCGTATCCGTGGAGCAAATGTGGCACCACCGATCCGCCTTGTGATTATGCTGCTTCTGGGGTGGCCGCTGTGGTGGCCGCTGTGAAGATGGCTGCTGAGCATGCTGCTTCTGATTTGGGGGGCTGATTGCCCTTTCCGAGGCTTATGTTTTTGCCTCGTGATGAGAGCCTTGTCTTCGAAGGCTTCTTGTACATTTTGCATGGCTTCTTCCTGCTGGAGATAATTCACCAGGGTTGCAAAACTCACCTCCTGTTGAGTGATTGTCAACGTGGTGATCAGTGTCTGAAACCGTGAAGGAAGAGCTCGCAGGGTGAGCGGGACTAGCAACTTGTCGTCCACTGGTTCACCGAGTGCAGAGAGTTCTGCACGTAACTCAGCTACACGCCGCAAGAAGGCTTCTACTGATTCGCCATCATGCATACTCATCGTATGAAGCTTTGTCTGAAGTTGCAACTTTGTCGTCAGATTCTTAGCTTCGTAGATGGTACACAATGCGCTCCATGCCTGAGAAGAAGCAGTTGCTTCCCGAATGTATGGCTGCACCTCATCAGAAAGACTCAGGGTGATGAGCATTAGTGCTTTCGCATCAGCCTTTTCATATTTTTCGAATAGACGCTTGTCAGAGACAATCCCCCAAAGATCTTCGAATTGAAGAATCGTCCGTATTTTGGTTTTCCATGCAGTGAAATTCGGACCTTTCAAGAGTTGGGCATCGGATAGCAATATTTTTGGAGCAGACATTTTCAAAAACTCAAAAATGTATTTTATTTATTTATTTATTTTTCAAAAATGGCTACAATGCTTACTGAAGGAATCTGTCCCGAAGATGGGCTCTATAGGCTCGTGCAGTGAGACGCCGACGCTCCTGTGGGCGTTCTATTTCGCGTTCATCATCTGCATCATAACCACGTTCAAGTTCTGCACGAATCCGCCGTGCTTGACATCGAACGTCGAACCAAAAGTATTCCAACAGTCCTCGGCGCACAATCTCGTCAAAGAGAATGTTCCCAGTGTTGTGTAGCTCGTTGACCAAGGCAAAGAACAGCCCAGTGGTGTCTTCGTTGTCATTCAATGCCCAAATATTTGGTGCATTGCTCGCGGTGCTTTGTGCATCAGAAATTTGAGACATACGCGCACACACTGATTTGCTTCCACGCTCCAAGGACAGCACACAGCTACAGGGTTTGCTTCACACATTGAATCTTCACTCACAGCAAAGCAAGTCAAAACGAGTCAGCGGTTCCAGATTCAACTGATCCCTCCAGCTTCAACAGATTCTCTTCACTGCTTCTTCTGGTCTCCACACAAGTCACTCCACCTCCAGATCGCAGCAAAAACACAAGCAGATGTGACAATTTCAGGCTTCTCCACGCACAGCAATTCACTGGCACTCAGTCTTCACAGCAAAGAAATGGTGGTCTCAATCTCCTCCACGCACAGCACACACCTCTTCACGCAAACAGGCGCACTCCTCCTTCCAGGCGGTAGTCTCCTCCACGCACTGTTCGCACCAGCAAAGTTTCCACGAGTTTCCACGGCACAGGCACTTCCTCACGCACAGCAACAGCAAAGTTTGTTTCCACGGCACAGGCACTTCTCCAACGCATAGGCAGCCAGCAACAGTATTCCACTCTTCCACGCAGGCAGAGGACAGGCAGGCACGCAGCAAAATGGAAACATGTTTCAACAGTCTATCTCTCTTCCTTCACGCACCAGCAAAAAAACGTACTCCAAATTGCAACGGGACAGGGAACCATCTTCACTTGGACAGTCTTCTTCACGCACGCACAGCTGACCTTCCTCTCTTCCTCCACGCAGAGATAGCTCGATCTGCTCTGATACCAATGATAGACACTCCAAAAGATAGAATGTATTGCTATATGTTTTAAGAATACAGAGCACGCCTTTATATACGCTGATAGGGAAGAGCCGTGAGGAAAAAACAGTTATACAACTGTCTACTAACAAATACTAACACAAATGTATTAATTTGCTAACAATTTTACCAACTCACCTACATCTCATTAATAAGACTTATTTACATTTGACGTTAATTTTTCTATATAAAAAGAATACAACTTTATAATTTTTTTAATTAAATAATGATTTTATTTCAATATTATTATTAAAATTCCATTCAAATTTACTTAATCATATCTAAAGTCAAACAAAACTAAATAATAAATTAAAATATATAAAAATCAATAAAATAACAAGTTAAAATAGATTATACATAGATATAACATAATTTCTGAAATATACTCTGGTGAACGTTTTTGAAATAACCCCTTTAATTATGAAGTTGATTGCATGCTAGACTTAATCTATCTCTCATGGCAAAATTTGTATTATAGGAAAAAGCCGAATGAGAAAAAGTGACAGAATATTTATTAAAAATTTGCAGTTGTTTTGTAACACAAGGGGAACACTTTGGCTAGAAGTATGATATTATATTATTTAACCTCCACTTCTTCCTCAATGATATTTAACAAATTTCAATGTTTGTTGATAATTTTATACAATTGACATTTATTTCAATGAAATTCTTAGAAGTAACCCAAAAAAATAGTTAAAAGAGAGAATAATTTGTATTGAATTTATTAGTCTCTCTTAAGGAGGGTAACTATAGTATTTACTTTCCTATTACTTTATTTTTTTTCAACCAATCACAGTTAAGTATTTTTGTTTCATATGGTCTAAGAAATAGTTTTAAATTATATATATATATATATATATATATATAAAATATAAATTCATTTACAAATATTAATTTTCATGTATGTGATTGATTGATAGACCTTTCTCTTTTTATTCCCATATAACAAAATGATGTCATAGTTCATTAATGCTCATTAAATGGAGTGTCATATCAATTCCAAGCTCTTTCCAAAACATGACATTTTAATATAAATGTCACATCAAAATATTCGAAGACAAATATCTTTTTTTAGATAAGATAAAAAGGTTTGGTTTTAAATGGGGACCAAAAAAAACCCATACAAAAGAGAAGCAAGTTTTTAAGAAAAAAAACCAACAAAACCAAGGAGGCAGAGTAAAAGAAGCTTGACAACTAGGCCCCCACAAAATAGAGCCAAATTAAATAGTTTGCATATTAACAAAAGTTTTTTGAAAGTAGCTAAACTAAGACCATAAAATAGGAAAAAATAACATAAAAGATAAGGGCTACAAAAAGCCCGCCATTAGTTCTCAGTATCCCTACTTTGGGTCCTAGAGCTAAACCACCATCTTTTGAACAAGACAATTTGATAATGAATCTCTTCGGGCATTTGACCTCTTGATCCTCAATCTTTGTGCCAACAATAAACTCCTCCTAAAACTTGACCCTTATTTTTGGCCACAAACCATACCTAGTTGTCACTAGTATCTATCTCATCACTATCAGAAGAACTCAAAATCAGTTTCATGTTGTTTTTGGCCTCCTCATAAGCAACCTAGTTTTGAAACAGAGAAATATGTTGCTCTTGCATAACATAATCTTATTGAATCCCCCTTTTGATTATGTTCTAGGTTTCAATCCTTTGATGGCAATCTTTCAGCTCTTGTATGAGGTTTTTGTTGAAAGTGAGAATGGTATTAGTTGTGGACTCGACCCTCATCATTTTGGCCTCCCAGTCAGTAAACTCATGGTCCCTCTTATTGGAATTTTCCCCCAAATTCCTAATCCCCTTCTTGAGATTACACAAGGCATTTGCAACACCCTCATCAAGATCAATACAATTTTTATTCTTCTTGATTTTATTGAGGCAAGAAGCAACGGTTTCCTGGTCAGAATCTCGATCCTTGACTTGATTAGGGATGACAGGTTTGCTTCTTTGGACCAAAAGAAGAATGAGGCCTTGGTGAAGGGGGGATATCCACCTTATTTTTCTTGAAATCCTCGATAGTCAGAGGGGAGTGACCTATGGAGGAAAATCGCTAAGCTCATATTCTGGTCATGAAGGAGAAAATTGAGGATGGGTAGGTGGTGAGTAAAGATTTTACGGAATTTTCCTTCAAGAGTTAATATATTTCATAATAACTAGCTAGACATCATCCCATCTATCTGGCAAGTAGGTGCGAGCAATACCATCATCATAGGCAATAAGTTTTCCCCAGCTTCAAAGAAAGTAGCAATTTCTTGTTTCTTCATAGATTTGTCTTTAAAAAATTGTAGGTCATCATTTTTTAACCCAATGATCCTAGTTATGGCATTCTAAGAGACATCAATATGAACCCCTCTAAAAACAAAACCACCATCCTTCCAGGAAATCACAAAATTGACAAAAAGGCCAGGATCATTACCTTTGAGCCAACAAATGTATCTAGTGAGACTACCTTTGTGTAGCAAATTCCACAGAGCCACATCATTTTTGAGGTGAAGAAAGGTAAATGGTTCAGTACGTAACCTATCTCCCCCCATGAAGCTAGAAATACAATTTGATGTTTTTTTCGCATAGACACTAGAACTCGATTGATAGAAAATGGAGAAAAAATAAGTGAAATAAGAAAGTGCAGTTTTCCAAAAAGGAAAACTCCTTTCACAACCCCAAGTGTGCGAGGTAATGGTGTCATCATAACGCAACCTCCCACTTTGAGTATTAATTTATGAGTTTATTAACTTGTCCCCAAGGGATACGTGTGCCAATCCACGTCACCAAATCCACCATGGCAATACCTTTCTCAGCCAATGCATACCGCAGCTTTGTTCTCATCATGGTACCTGTGTTAAATGACCACATGTTCAAATGATTTGAACATGACATGTGCCTCCATTATCAAATGATTTAGTTTCCATCCACATTTACTACTATCTTTGAGGGAATTTATAATGCACATCGAATCACCTTCAATGATTATATTTTAAAGCCCTAAGTCTTTACCCATCTTAACACCCTAAAGCATAGCTCTAGCTTCAACCACATTATTAGAATGATTTCCGATGAGTCCCACATACGCTCCTAAGCATATCCCACTATGGTCTCGAATAAGACCACTGCCACTAACCACTTTATCCTTAACATGATCTGAACCATTAAATTTGATCTTGAAACTTCCTTTATTTGTTTATTCCATTTAACATCTTCTTTCAACCTGCTCTTACTTGTGTTAGAGACTTCAATGTCCATCCTTTTTAAGAATGTCCTCCTCCCACTAAGGGCTAGCACATGAACCTTTTTTGGTTTAGTAAGTGAAGCATTGTCCTTCAAATCTTGTGTTATTTTATCAACAACCTTGCATAACCTCATTGATTTTTTTCTGAAGATCCTATTGTTGCGTTCAATCCATAAACCACACAAGACATGTGGCAGAGCTAGTTTCCAAATTTTATTGACCATATCATTCTTAAAATTGAAACTCCACTTCTAAAGTAGAAGGGTCATGTCTCCTAGAAGGACCAATTGGATTTTTAAAATGTAGAGGATCTCTGTAAAAACTTGATTCGAGAAAGGGCGTTCCAGAAACATGTGATTGATGGATTCTTCCTTGTCCTTGCATAAACCACATCTGTTTATGATGATCATTCCCCTACATCTGAGTCTATCCACAGTAAGGATCTTACCTTTTATAACTTCCCAGAAAAAGACATTGATCTTGGGGATGAGAAACTTGTTCCACATGTTCCTCCAAAAAGGACTTGGAACAAAGTTATTAAAATTTGACGAGTAACTTGATTTAACCTCGTAATCCCTAGTATATGTGCTTCTCCATATGAGCTCTTCCTAGAAACTTTATGGAGGAATGTAGATGTCTTTAAGTTTCCTTTTTAAATCATGAAATGGTTAGATATCACCTTGATAGAAAGAGGGGGGAGGATAGGAATCCATCTTCGGTCATTGTCCCAGTAATTATGCAAACCAAATCTCCCCACTCAATAGAAAGGACCTATCAAATCTCACTCCAGTCCTAAATTTTTGAGAGAAACATCCTCTATCCAAGGATCCTCCCAGAATTTGATCTGAGACCCATCCCCAAGGTTCCATTTACACCCTTTGATAAACAGCTTCTTGGTTTGAACACATTTGTTCCAGAAGATAGATCTTCTAGGAAGCTCCAAATCACTGAAGAATTCCAAAGTTCCACCAAAGGGAAACAAATATTTCACCTTCAAATTTTCACCCAGATGCCTTCCTCTTTGTGAAGTCTCCATCCCACCTTAGCAATGAGGGCATGGTTCATAAACTGAATGTTCTTTAGCCCGAGGCCACCCATGTCTTTGGGTTGAGTAACCTTTTCCCAGGTGACTAGAGGGATCCTATTTTTATCATCTAATCCATTCTAAAGGAAACATTTCTAGATACCTTCAATGGATTTCTTGACTCTATTTAGGAGAATGAAAATAGACATGATTAGATTGGTATGCCTTACAAAATATTCTGAAGGAGCTGAGATTTATCTGCTTAAGAGAGTAAGGAGCCTTTCCATGAAGCCAAATTATTATGGAATCTCTCTATAAGTTTATTCCAACCACCTTCCTCAAGTTTTCTTCCACATAAAGGCATTCCCAAATAAAAGTCTAGGATATTTTTGATGTTATAGTCTAGGATAGTGGCTAGTATATATTGTTTATCTTCATCTACATTTATGAAGTAGAAAGAAATTTTCCTGAAGTTTATTTTTTGTCTAGTAGCTCTTTCATATTTATTGGTGATACCTTTGATAGTCTTGACTTCTTAAACAACAGCTTGTCCCATGAAGAACCATATCATCAATGAACTACTACAAACATTGGTTCTCCATGCCATGAGAAACTTTGACCCCTTCCATACTTCCCTCTCTCTGGGATTTGATACATAACGTGCTTAAGGTTTTAACCACAATTATATACAAAAAGGGGGATAAAGGATTCCCTTGTCTCAGGCCCCTTAAATATTTGAAGAAACCATTAGCTTTCTGATTGATGATAACTGAGAAACTCAAATATTTAGTACATGATTGAATCACTTTAATAAAATGTGGATGATTTCTCAATCTAGATAAAAGGGAATACAAGAATTCCTAAGAAACCCTATCATAAGCCTTTTTCATATCCAATTTCAAAATCATAGTTTCCTTTCCTGAAAGGTCTAAAGAATGAATGATTTCATGAATTATGATTATATTTTCCAAAAAAAATCTTCTTGACAGAAAGGCCCCTTGGTTGGGAGAAATGAAATTACTAAGAGTATCTCTTAGTCTAAAATTTAATAACTGGGGCAAGATCTTATAAATGGTTTTACATAGGTTTATGGGTCTAAAATCATCG
>CM034150.1:506560586-506799268 GCA_019776745.2 Taxus chinensis
AAAATATGACGTTTGTTTAGCATGTATTTCCAAAACATTTTTGTTCCTTATTCTCTAATGGATGGGTGGTGGCTGCTAGAGAGACTTGTTGTAGAGTAGTCCCCTGCAAGGTCTCTAGTGGGGATAGGGAGAGATCAAATAGAGACCTCTTCAAGGAGGAGTTTCACTCTACTCTATTCTCCATGCAAAATGGAAAATCCCATAGTAAGGATGGCCTTCCTTGTGAGTTCTACAAGGTAATGTGGGACATGATTGGTGACGACTTTTGCTCTCTAGCTTCCGAGGTGTTCAATTGTGACATCTTTCTAGGTTTCTCAATCAAGGGTTGATCAAGCTTTTTCCAATGAATGCTCCTTGGGATTCTATTGGGGGTTAGCGGACTATTACACTTCTTACTTTTGCATATAAAATCATAGCCAAGGCATTGGCTTTGAGGATTCATTCGGTCGCTAAATATGTCGGGCGTTAGGAGCAAACTAGTTTTGTGTAGGGGAAGTTTATTCTTGACATTGTGGTTTATGCCAATGAAGCTATGGAATGGTCTAGAGAGACTGGTCAGCAATCCCTTATTCTAAATATTGGTTTTGACAAGGCTTATGATCAGATTGATTGGTCCTTCATCTCGGAGAAATTGAATTGTTTAGGTTTTGAACCTCGCCACGTAGCTATCGTTTCAACGCTCTTCACAAATGTTTCAGCCTTTGTTTCTATCAATAATGCTTTGTCTCCATTGATCCACTTCATCCATTAGGAGTGTCCATTGGCCCCCTACCTTTATGTCTTGACAGTTGATGTTCTAGGTTATTTGCTTGATGTTGCACGAGTTACAAAACAAATTCATGGAATTCTACTTTCTGGTGGTTAAGAGATGATCAATAATCACTTTGTTGATGACTCCCTTCTCTCGGTTACGGTGGAGTTGGATGCCATTAATGGAACCCCTGCATGTTTGGACGCTTTTTCCTATGCCTCAGAAGCCATAGTCAGTGACCACAAAACGGAATTTTGGCTTGTTGGGTTGGATACTCTTGTTAAACCCTATTGCATTGGTGTTGTCATTGATGTCATAAGGCATTGATGGCAAAGGAGTATTGAAGTGGTTAGTGCCTTCACAAAGTGGTTTCATGGTGTTTCCTTGAGCAGTCATGATGGTTTCAGGGTGTCAAATGCTTGGTTAATGTGGTTGGTGCTCACTAAAGGTATGGAGATGCTTGATGTACTCTGCTCAGCTGTCCCACATGTTTGGAATGATGCCTTAAGAATGTGCAAGGGTTTCTAGGGTGATCATCAGGGAAAGTGTTGTAAGTCATGGTTGGAACTAGCCCATTTAGGCCAAGTTCAAGAGCCTAATGAGGTGTATGAATTCAATGCATGTCATGTCAAGCCTATGCAAGTATGGGAAATGCCTAGGAACACTATCTAGAGCATTCATGTGCAACTACAAGTCATATTTCATCTCTGGGAGGCATTTTGAGTACCTGTGTGGGTCTGTGTAAGCATGATCTCTCAAGACAAGAAGCAAAACCTTGTGCAAATGAGATGGGGCGGAGCTTTGTAGGGTGCACCATAACAAAGTGGCCATTGGAGATCATGGACGAGGTAGTCATGAAGGTGTGGACAAACTTTGAAGACCAAAGAATGAGTCTTGTGCAAGATATTGTATTTTTACCAAAACCGGGCTAAGGAAGGTCTGCCAAAACAGTACACTGACTTCTTAGCATCTAATCTAAATTGACAAGCATTCTTCAGATAAATCATAAGATACTTTTTTGAAGAGCATAGAGAGATAGAGCTTTTGCAAAAAGTCTAAAGTCAAAAGGATGAAGGAAAAGAAAGTTCTCTTCATTTTTCTAGCACTGTCTAAAACCCTCCCAAACCCTAAGTTTGAAGCGATGCACAAGAATTGATGTTGTTGACCTTCAAATCACTTGTGTAAGTCAAGAAAACCACTCAAAGTTGTAGAGAAGTCCTTCTAGTCCAAGTTGGTGGCATTTTTGTTCCTCAAGCATGATTGTACAGTACGGATTTTGCCCTGTTTTGCAAGATTTTGGCTAAACAGTCTTGTTTAGAAGGTTCCAAAATGAATCTCCAGTTGTAGAAGCTTGTATGTGATGTGTACTTGATGTTCTCAAAGAGTTTCAGGCATGCTCCTTGTGTATTTGGTGTAAACTTAGGCAATCTTCCCCTCCTACCGCTAAAGGGCAGTCAAGTCAGCCCAGTCATGAGGATTTGAAAGGTGTTTTTGTGTATAAACCTTATGTTGAGGTAAGAAATGGATATGATCATCTGCTACAGGTCCAAGGTGACATGTTGGAGCTCATAGTTGCTTTGGTGAAGTGGTTTGAAGTCCTAATCTCTTTGGTCTTCAACTATCCTATTTGCTTAGTTAAGAAGGCCAAGAATCTGAGTTGCACTTGTGAATCTCTCTTCACAACCCCTGCATACAAGTTGTAGGAAATGGTGTATAGGCTCTCTTTGAAGTGTTCCTACTGTGGTTGGTCATGAAAATAAGATTCAACATGTTAGACTCAATGTGGAACAAAACAGGGTTGTGAAGTCCAAATCTCAATCTGAGCAGTCTCAGGAAAAACAAGATTGGTTGATCACTTGTACTAAGATGGGGCAATGCATGGACTTGGAAAGTCTATCATGACATAGAGCATCTCATATAAGTTGCATTGGAGTCATGAAGCAGCATTCAAATGCATGATCAAACCCTCTTTGTGAAGACTGGTTCTTGTTGCTCATAAGTCTGCCTGAGTGTGTCTTGAAGGTCATGCAAGTTTTAGCTATTGACTATGGAGTGAAGCAAGGTATAACCCTGGTGAATTGCAAAACACCAATACCCCTCGTGGAATGTGCTTTTGATGTCATGATCAACTGGGTAAGTGTGAGGTTTGCTCAAACTGTGAAGATGCAAATCTGTACTTACAAAACTGTGAATACCCTGCTCCAATGCATGAGTCAAGAAGAGAATAGTGGTGCCCTGCTATTTCTTGTTTGATGAAGATGACCTACAGTCCACAAACATCCTTCCTCGAGCTTGAAATCAGTTGAAGACTTGCTCCTTCCAGTTTGTCAAACTCAGTCTTGACCGTGATCTGAACTTTTCAAAACTGTGCATGCAAGAGTGTGATGAATGGTTGAAGAGGAGACTTCAAGCTGTAATATGATGAAATCCAAGTCCTTTTTGGTACGAAGAACTCCTGTAGTATTGATGCTCATAAATATTTGGCAAGATTTAGTGTCAAAATCCTCTTAAATCATCCTAGTTCTAGCACCTAGTGCTCTGGTAGGTGCTCAAATGAAGTTTGAAAGCTAAATGGCGGAGAATGGGAATGTAAAGAGGTTATAACGAATCTTTAGAGGCTCTTGTAAGGTTCTATGATGCTGACAACATCTGGAGGAGTATTCTTTATGGTACAAGACAAGGTCTATATGGTGGAGAATAGGACAAATCATGAATGATAGTTACAAAAACAGTGAGCAGAGGTCAGAAAAAGAATATTGTCAAGAGAAGCCAATAGGACAGGGAGTTGAGAAGCCTTCTATAGTCATTATGTGCATCAGAGAATCTAGACAGTACTTGAAAAGTCTGAAAATGTACCTGCAATCTCAGTCAAAAACAATCATTGCATAATGGTAGTTTTCTATGATGATCTCTTATTCTCCTTGTACGAGTTGAAAAGTGAGTTAGGTGAAGAGTCATTGAAGTTAAAGACCAAAGGTTAAGTGCACAAGTCTCTCTTGTTGATAAAAAAACCATTTGTGTATGAAAATGTTGTTGAAGAATGTGAGAGCTGAGTGTAAGGTTGAAAAAGTGAGAGAGCATATAATGTATTGAAAATAGTGCAACTAGGAGATGGTGTAGGAGAATGTATGAGAAAATTTGAGATCACTATTTGTTATCTCAGCAACTTTGCCAAGATCAAAATTGAAGTCAAGTCTAAGTAGACGCTTAGCAAATTTGAAAGTGGGTGCTTTCGTGCAAGTTGCAGCTTGCAGAGGAGTCAAGTAGGTGCTTGATCACATATTGAAGTTGGTGCTTAATGTTGAGTGGATGCTCAACAAACTTGTAACCTTTGTAATCTTTCATTGGACAATCAGTCCAGCATAGTGCATTGGTTCAATGGGTTTTTCTCCCATCTTGGGTTCCCCACTTTAAATACTATTCTCATATGTGTTTTGCTTGTTGATTGTATGTGAATTGTGTGGTTGCTTCTTCATAACAAGATGAAACAAATTGATTTGGTTTTAATTGTACTTCAAAGGATGAATTTACACTGATTCATCCCCCCTCTCAATATCCTGATTTCCAATAACTCTTCCACACTAGATCCTTGTTACTTGGTCTTATATCCACCCTGGGGTCATGGTGTCCCCAGATTTCACCCTAAAATCTGGGACTACCCTATTTAAAAAAAATTCACACTTTTAAAATAATGGGTCATTTTGTGTTTTTATTGCCAGAAAGTTCCTGTAATGTGTCAAGATATTCCCAAAGAGCCATATAAGTCATTTTAGACAAATACCCAGATGCCCAAAATTGTTTTATTCTGTCGTTGGGGATTGCCTGCAGGAAATGTATATTTAATTATTTTGAGCCCCGTTTGAGGCAATTTGTGCTCCGGTTTAACACTGTTGTGATCGTACATGTCAATATTCCCATATACCAGTTGGGTTTTAACTAGGAATGAATCCTAGGCTTTATTTGTGACTTCTAGCAATGTTTTGTGTTTTTTGTGTTTTCCTGTTTCGTTTTCTGTGAAATTTATCTAGATCAATTCCTTTGCCAGTTTGGCCTGATTCTTGGCCTGGAGTATCTAGAGATCACCTATGCACGTTGTGCCAGAAGGAATTCGCCATCGAAGGTCTGGTTCTCTCGGAAAAGACGAAGTCATGCACAAAAAAGTTTCTTCTAGGCTGGCCACATTTTTAGAAAAAGAGGGTTTCAAGTGAATCATGGGATTTTTGGAAGCAGCAGGCAAGTGGGAATTTTGTACCTTCCTAGCAAGATACTTTTTCCCATGAAAGCAATGCCACTTAAGTCACAATGGGAAAAATAGAGGCAGCAGGCAAACGGGAATTTCTTACCTACCTTGCAGGGTAAAAATTCCCATTGTGGAATAAAAGTAAAATCACTTAAGTCATTGTTGGGATTTTATAAAATGCCTTGCAGGGTAAATAATCCCATTATGAAAGTCAAACAGCTTAAGTGAATCATGGGATTTTCGGAGCTGCCTTGTAGGGTAAATAATCCCATTGTCAATTGACTTTTAAAAATAGAAATTCCTCATGACAAAAAGTGTGACCCCTTTAGGGAAAGAAGGGCAGCTTTTAATGCAATTAATTAATTAATTTCTTCTCCAGTTTTGGCGCCTAGGCTTGTGGAAAAGTCAACAAAGAGAAAGTGGACAAAGGAAGTCAGAATTAGAAGTTCTAAAATTAAATAAATATTATTTATTTAATGCAGCCCCTTCATCTCAAAAAGTGCGCCCCATTTGGGAGAGGAATAATACTTTTTTTTAAGTATTAATTGATTTAATTAATTCCTATTTTCAGTGGCTAAGGTCAAAGCATACTATGAGGCTTAAGTTAAATGGAAGTAGAAAGCTAAAATTAAATAAATTTAATTTATTTAATGGCAGCCATGAGCATGCACAAAATAGGCGCCCCATTTGAAGAGTAAAGCTTATTAAATAATTCATTAATGGCCAGGAATAGGAAAGGCATTAATTAATTATAGAATTATGAAGATTATATAAGCAGGGGCTGCCATAAGGATGAATTAATTAATTCAAAAGTAGAGAAGTGCAGCCCAGACAAAAAATGTGCCCTATTTGGAGAGGAATTTTGCTCAGAAGGTGTAAATTAATGCTGGAAGCTTCCAAATTTGGCGCCTAGGTTTGAAGGAGCTTGATTTGTGTCTGAATAATTGTCTGCATAAGTGACACAGGTGCTCAGGTGAAGGTGGTAAAATTAATGTTTGTTGTGCATGCAAATAAAACATCAAATTTTGGGGCAGCAGGCTTGAGATATGCAGATTTTTATGATTAAAATCCATTGTTCATGTTCCGGTTGCCATTTTTGTCTGAATTAATTGCAGAAATTCATTACAGATGCTTTTATAATAGAAAGGGAGCTTAAATTAATGTCCAATACATTGAACATATCCTCCGAATCTAAAGAATTATCCAGATCTGCACCGGTTGTAAAGAATTCCGACCGAACAAAGAGGAAAAGAATTGTTCAGACAAAGATAGATACAGCCATGGCAAAAAGGGATGAAAAAGAGAGCACAGCAGAGTCATGCATCACTTCTAAGTTTGCAGACATTGGAAACACAGATCTAGGTCCAGAACCTCTTTCCGAATTGATTGACAGATCCAAAGCAAGAAAGACTTCCCTCATGCGTGTAGTCAAAAGCAATGGAATTATTCAAGCTGCAGCGTTTCCATTCACAGCCCAGTTGCCAAAATTCGTTATGGAGTGTGCTAGGTCTTACCATCCATCATCTAGATCAGTCCGAGATGCTACGGGGAAAACAATAATCCGGTTGGATGCACAGTTCATCAATTATTGTTTGAAGATTCCCGGCACGAAAGGTGGTGACTTCTATAGCATACAAGATGCCGACAGTAGGTGGGAGAAGCATAGAGTTGACTACGTGAACATAATAAACAGCAGATACATGAAGAAGCCCAGATCTCCTTCCAAGTTCCCAAGAACTCTTCCACGGTCCAATCTGGTACAAGAGGTGGATGATATTGCCAAATTTTTATGCAGGATAAATGGCGAAGCAAACGCTCACACCTACACATGGATGTATGATTTCATCAGGACCATTGAAATCAACAAAGCAGATTCAATAATCAATTGGTCGGAAATCATTAGCGACAACATTGGTGAGCAGCTCCGGAATGTGAGGCGTACTTTCAGCTTCAAAATGACTTCTTATTTGGTATAGGTAGCAGCTTCACAAGGCATCTTCTCCAAGCTGGATAGATGTGGCGTTCTTTCTAAGGACCCCATTTTCAAGTGCTACCCACATCTTACTGTACCTGCGTGCATGAAAGATTTCAAAGTGGTCAACGATGGATTCTTCTACGAATTCATTTGCAGGCTGGACAAGAATCTAAAGGCCAACAGAGTGAGCAAAGAAGCGTGGGAAGTTGTGTCCAGAATTGGCAGTCTCTTCATTCAGTTTGCGGATTTCACATACCTCAGGGTCATCGACTTTTCTGGAGAACATGTTAAGTTGCCTAGATATCCGAATGATAGATTGGTCACCATGGACCTGAGCAGACAACTTGTGGAGATGCACGACCTTCAGTCGAAACGGCACAAGTCTACGGGCTTCTTCCCGATCACTGTGGGCGATTATAGCTGCCAGAGCATTCATAAAGCTCGAGAAGTTGAAGCGGAAATGTTCTCTGAGTACGAGCAAGACTCTTTCTCAGCACGGCTGAACTTCGATCCATTCGGAATGGCCAGGAAGACGATCTCCCAAGAGTCATCGAGGAGTCAGGACAGAAGTTTGCTGAGATGTCAGTTCTGGCAGAAGGGAAGGAGGATGAGCTCACAGCAGAAGACATAACAGTAACCAGAGTGCCCATAGGTCAAGCCACCACAGAAGATAAAAGGATTGAAGCGGGATACACAGACATTGATAGATGCTCTATTCCTTAGGCTTGGCAGAGAAAAGGCGGAGAAAGTTGAACTTCAAAAGCAGGTATCTCAGTTGTGCGAGATCATTGCCAAGGTTGCTAAATCTTCCACTCAGCCAATTTCAGCTCAAGAGCAAGTGAGTGATCATCTGATGCAGGAAATGGAAGATGCAAGTAACCAGGTTAAAGTTATCGACGAATGGAAAAGTCTGATCATTCGTCAAGCTTCTGAACAACTCGGAGAGGTGCCAGCCCGCCTAAAGGTTATGAAAGATGCAGCAGATCAGCTGAAGCAACTTATGACAAGCACAGTAGATATGAACACAGTTGCTGAGAGGAACCTAAGTACTTTTGCCGAAATCAATAAACTGCCGAGAGAAGTGTTGATTGCAGAATAGATTGTACCTAACGGATCAGTTGAGAAGGGGAAGCAGTTGGAGTTTGCAGTATCTTTCTGTTGGAGATTTGTAGAATTATGCTGAAGAGGATGCAGGCACTTGAGAGTATGGCATCGTCTTTACCAGACAATATCATTGCTTTCACTCATGAGGAAGTGGTTGGAAATGTTACTTCATACACACGGATCATTCCTAGCAAAGTGCCTAATTCCCTGGAAGGATCTCTTCTGATGGTGCAAGGGAGAATTGATGGAGCCATTAAGCTTTTCATGATGAATTCCATCAGCAGATTGATGGCACTGTAGTCAGATATTGCAAAGTTCGGGCCGAGCTTGGAGGATGTGGAAGCATGTATCAGGGTTTTGAACGAAGGCTTGCAACAGTTCAGGACAAAAAAGGAAGTTGTGGCTAAGACAGATGGGAAGATGTTGAATTACATGTTCGACAAGTATATTCAGTATCAGAACAAAAAGAAGATATAAATGTTACAGCTAGCGTGTCTTTCTTCTTCTATTCTTTCTTCTTCTATTTTCCACGTTCCCGGATGTAATTGTAAAACTTAAAAGTTATTGGTTTTGAAACCATTACTTTAAGTTATGTGGAGCAATTCTATTAGTTAAGTGACAGATGTGTCACTTGAAGAGAAATTAGAGGAGGATTTCCAAATGTTATCTTTACTTCTTGTTTATGTTTCAGTTCAGTGGAGTTTCTCATTTGTACTTTCCCTTCTACATTCTATAAGTACAAGAAGAACCTTCGGGTTAATGATCAGAATTTGTAAGCAGAATTCTTGTGCTCCAGACTTTGTGCTGAAACCCCTGATATCCACTTGAAGCAAAGGAATATAAAAGAGCAGATTTCCAGAAAACTTTGTGTCACGGTGCATTGTGTTTCTAGCTTTTAATCTCAAATCTACTTATAAACTTTGTGTTATTTTAGATCTAGATCTGAAAGTTGTCTTTGCTTATAATTTTGTGTGTTGATATCTATTGGTTTCTTCTATGTGCATGCAATCAACTCTGTTATCTATTGATTAGGTTGCACATCTTCCCTATTTCTTCCTTGTGTTTTATTATTTCCTTCTTCTATAAATATTTCCTTTCTCTAAACAGTTACGTACTTGTTGCAAAGCTATACAACTATGGTTCATGAGCTGAATAGTTAAAGTAAAACCCCCATATAGATAGTAGCATATTTTGATTGACAAATCTAACATGAGAGCCTCACCGATAAATGAGGGAGATTTATCTCATGACTGCCTAGGTTTTCAGCTATGCAAAAAATCTAGCCAACAGGTCATTGTGCAATACTTGGGTATTCCCCTTGGTGGCATCCTGTCACTGGTCTCTATGTGGGTTTGGTACCTTCAAAGGCTTTAAAGTAAACTTCAAATTTGGCGTCATAAGGAGTTCCCATTCGCTAGCAAGCTGACTATGGTTAGCCGTATTCTCCAGGGCTCTCAAATCTAGTACATCTTTGTCTGGTTTCCCAATAGGACTCAGTCCCAGCATCTTGAGTGAATTTTGAAGGCTTATTTATGGTCTAAATTCGGTGAGGAGCGGGGCCTGCCTCTAGTTCCTTGGGATGTTTGCACCATGCCCAAAGATGAGGGGGATTAAGGTTGATTGATTTTTCTACACAGGGTAGCATTCTCTCGGCCATGTGGGTGGTGAAGTGTCTTGAGGGTTTTGTGCCTTAACAGGTCCTGTTTCAGCATCGAATGATTCTCGCGCAACATGTTAGCAAAGTTCAAGGAGCTTTTGGTTTATGTGATATTCTCTCAACACCTCACCTTTTCAAAGTTTTGGGCTCTTTCATTTTTAGGAAAATTTGGTTGGCTTGGAAAGTTGTTGGTTTGGTTCGTTGCCATTAGGAAGGTAAAAAGGTAGGGTAGGATTTAGCATGTCATTCCGTTTGGTCTTAAAGGGATTAGGAGTCTTGTGTGGTGGAACTAGCTCGCAAACTGACCAAGAGGGGCATCTTTGTTTGGGGTGATTTGTGGGACTCCGCTGCTTCACTCTTGGAAGGAATGGCATGCTCTTGCTCAGGAGTATAGTCTCCTTACTTCTGACCGCATCTTGATATTGGAGTTGAGAGGTCTTATTCGTAAACCAAATTCATTTAAAATGAATATCAGGATGCCTAAACTGATACAGAGGGATTGGAGGTGGTGTTTCCGTCATCTTCTTCTTCAGTGTGATGCTCGTCATATGTGCTCCATGTTGCATGTGAGATACCCATTATCCCTAGTTCTTAATGCTTGTTGGCTCTCCATTGATCCAGAAGATAGATGGTTCATCGCCTTCTCAGTATTTAGTCATTATGGCTTTCCTATGAGACAAGAGTGTTTGCATGGTTAGTTGTTTACCAAGGGGTTCCTACCAAGGCCAGGCTAGCCAAGAGTGGACCATCTGATGGCCTTTTCCTTGTTTGTCACCACTCGAAGACTGTCAAGCATATCTTTTAGGAGTGTCGATTTGCTAGGTAGTGTTGGAGGTATAGATACCTTGAAGATAAGTGTTTAGCATTATTTTTTAGCAGACTTCATTGGTGCTTGCTTTGTCTGGAGATTGTGGCTCTCAGGTCCGTCTAGTGTTTATTGGGATATGGCACAGCCGGAGGATCCCAGCCTTATATGTTCTTTGGAAAATAAGATGCAAGCCTACTTTTGTACAAGAGGACAGCTCACTTACTACTTTTTGTTATACGTGGAGAGACGAGGTTCATCATCAACTCCTTGCCAAAGGAGCCTTGATGATTAAAGATAACTGTGCCTTGGATCTCATTGGCTAAGGCAAAGGCGTAACCCAGAATTCGTAACCATCCAAAAACTTGCCACATGGTTCCAATCCGGAAGTTCCGGTGTCTAGAAAGGACCAAGCACGGCCTACCACGTGGCTCAATCCCGAAAAGTTGGATGTCAGGAAACAAGTGTCGCACTTTACAGTTTTTCATGTATTCACGCATTTAGACCACCTTTGAACTTTCCGTTTTATGTATCATGAAACCAAAGATCCATGATTGCTCCACATATCTCAATTTCAGGTCTTCGCTTTCAGGGAACAGATTACACAACTCTATGACAAGTGTCGCCTTTTACAGGGCTTTGCATCTCGGCAACTTTTGTATTTGTTTGACTTTTCAACGCTCCTAAATAACCCGAGTAATAGTAAAAATGTGATGTGTCCTCCCACCTACTATTCATCACTTAAAAACAAAACCCATGAAAAGCACCTTTTAAATCATGTGTCAGTCAAGAACACGTGAATGGTCACCATTTTGGTCGGTGTTTGGGCTTACTCTTTTGTATGAGTTAGTATATATGTGACTTGCATAATGTAAAGTTTTTTGTGCCATTTTTAATGCATTTTGAGATCAAATTAGTTCCATGAGGGAGACCTTGTTTTCACATTTGTTTATGCATTGTTTCTTTGGTATTCTCTAAGAACATGAATACCAAGAACTATGTATAAATGTGAGAATAACTTGAGGAGAGTTTGTTACATTTGCGAAAACAACTAGAGGTTTTTATTTTACAATAGTCATTTATATGTCCTCTCCAAAATGATATATATGCAATAGATTAAGGATTTCTCCACTAGTATAAACTATTTCTTAGAACAATGTTTCAAATTTTGCGCTTGCCTTACAAAATGCCCATTTTTTCCTTGTTAAAACATTCCTGCAAAATGCATTGTGAAACTTGTTTGCATTCATTTCCACTTGACCGGCATCAATAAGCTAACATCTGATCGGTAAAATACCTTTCATGCTTACTCGAATCTGAGCACGTTCCTATTGGCATGACCATTGCGTATGCTGGTGCAATTTTTAGTTTATTCTGAGTTATTTTTACACGATGTAACCAAAGGCATATCCTTTGGTGATAACTTTGATTGTATTTATACGAACGAATGTGAAGTATTATAAATCTCATCTTCACAATCCATAGCTATACCTATTTGTTTTATAAATGTTATTTATTATTATAACTCTTTTAGATTGTGAGTTATTTTTACACGATGTAACCAAAGGCATATCCTTTGGTGATAAATTTGATTGTATTTATACGGACGAATGTGAAGTATTATAAATCTCATCTTCACAATCCATAGCTATACCTATTTGTTTTATAAATGTTATTTATTATTGTAACTCTTTTATGTTGAAAGTTGTAATACCCAAAATTTGGTCTACGGGTACTTGGCAATAATCATTTGGCATTTATCTCAACGTCATCCCATTTACACACTTATTAACTTAATCCAAAAGCATCCTGCTCAATCCTCACACTCTAAGTCCACTAGCTCATGGCTTGCTCTTCACCTTAGCACCTTTGTAACCAATGCACCTTATACATAACACATCTTCACAGTCCTAATCATTTGCCTTATATCTCTGATCAGGTTCCATCCTAAGCCTAGACAAGTTCGTCCTTTGAGAAAGAAATCATATTTTCAAATGCATAAGTTATCTTTGTCGGCTTAGGGTCAGTTGAGCAAGAAATCATTCACATAAGTCACCTATATAAACAAATGCACCATAATCTATAAGGGGCATCTAGGAATCTCATACTCAACACTCTAAGCAGGACTTTTGGGCCCAACTCATTGAAGCGTAAATTTCTTAGAGCACGCTACAACAAGCTACAAGTTTGAATACATTATCATTTGTTGTCCTAGATCACTCTCATGCACCAAAACTGAAGCCAAAGTTCATTGCTAAGTGTTGAAGACCTTATTAGGGCTTTCTATTTACATTGTTTATGCATATTCTCACACATTTGTCAGGAGGGAGAACTACATGAGCCTAAGACGTAGGCAACAATCAAACATCACAGGGATTGTTAAGGTCAATCTCATTCAGACAAACCCCTTTTTAGGTCACAAAGCGAGTGCGAAGGTTTCAACGCAAAGGAGAAGCCATTTGCAGCTACAAAAGTACCATTGCGGAAATCCAATCACATATCACAATTCCAAAGGCATAAGCTCACCAAGTGGCAAAGTTTAGTTCCATATCAAAGTAGTAGAGAACAGAATAGCTTCCCTAGGGCAAAATCATGGGGTGACCCTGTCTAACAAGCAATCATGTCTAGATCTCATTTCCAAATCCCCAGAATTTACAGACATCTTTGCGACACTCTGCATATCTCATTTATCCAATTTCATATCACTGTCACAACTTTAGACCTTATAGAACGGTGCAATCTTTCTAAAACCCTAGCCCTAGTTTCTCTAAATTCTACTTTTAGAAGGCGTGTTGATCGAATATTATCTCACGACATGATTTAAGATTGAGTACTTGTATTTATGTATTTATAATTCTATATCATAATACACATTTGAATTTAATATATTATTTAGAAACCTAGCCTTGATATTACATTTTAATGAACCCAATGTGAATTGAAAACACAACCTTCTGATTCACCACGGATTTCTCAAAATTTATGTTTCTTTATTTTCACAAAAGGGGTCTAACAAATGAAATATACAATTATTTTCAAAACCCTTGGAGGTGTTTCTTTATTACATCAAGTTTCTCAAAAACCTCTTTTGGTTTCACAAAATTCGTCACTAATTTTTAGAAATAGCCATTTCAATAATTCGATTTTATAAATTAATTCAAAGACCCTTTTGGGCCTACTCCTTGTCTAATATGATGGCTCATCCATTAGATGACTTATTAGGTACAATGATAGACCTTCTATAACAATAGAGGAAGAACATAAGGTTGCATTTTATGAAGAACCTAATCCTACGTTATAGAATGAGTATGTGGTGGATTATAATGACCCTTCCATGTGGGAAACTGGTGACCCTAACAATCCTATTCCCATTTTTCCTAGCTATAATGAGGTTATAAATACTAGTGCTCCTAGAATTTTTTTTTCCCAACAACAGAACCTTATATTACGTAAAGCTCAAAATTACATATTCGGCTATGCCAAGCCTGATAGCTATTAGCCCAAGCTTGTGCATCATACAACAGAAAAGCAAAGAAAACAATCATGACAAAGAATCAAGATTAAGAATAAGTCTGATATCCTCTTGAATCTTAGTGGACCACCATGGAGGGGGCAATCCATAACAAAACAGGTCCTTGTTGTCGAGAGCCCAATTAGCTAGTCCATCAACAACTTTATTCCTTTCACGATGAATGTGTCTGAATTGGACCTCATGAAATTTCCCTTTTAGTTGTTTTATCTTCCACACTTCTTTGGCAATGCGCCAATTAGGAGGGGAATCCAATCTATTATCAGAAAGCAAGTGGATAATAATTTGGGAATCCGATTCAACCTGGATTTTATGCCATCCAATTTTCAAGGCCTCTTGCATGCCTTTGTAAATAGCTTTCACCTCAGCAAGATTATTGGTAGTAGAGCCAAGATTCTCAACAAAAAGGAATTGCACCCCACCTTCCGCATCCCTACCAATGCCTCCCATAGCAGCTTTCCCTGATTTCCTCTAGAATCCCCATCCATATTTAACTTAACATATCCTAGAATTTGGAATACAAATAAGGTTGCTTATTTATATAACATTAGGGATGGCTCTCATAATGATAGCAATGTTTCTTTTACAAATGACAATGTTGTTTCTTTTATAAGTGAGAATCATGTTTTAGATCATAAAGCTGCCTTTGGCAAATGATATGGATACATCTTGTGCAAATCATAATGATATCTTTTTAAATTCTCATGTTGCAAATATAATTTAGATAGATATCATGTTTCTAGTTCATGTGATAACGATAGGCCTCCTAGTGATACCCCTAGGTTAAGTAATGACTATCCTAAAACTAGCACACAATCACAATCATTCAATATGCCTTTGAAGTAAGTATTCCTGATATGAGCACACCAATCAATATAAAGGTTGGTTATGATGTTGTTCGTTGTGAAATGTGGTCCAATACAAATATAGCTGCAACTAAACATGATGTGAACACACTTGTGAGGCAATGTATTGAAGAAGTAATTATTTCTATGAGGAGACTATGATATTTAGTTGATCCAAGATGATTGGAAGATGACAAAAGCATGAAAGAAGTGTAATACTTTGAGATAAAAATTACACGGGGTTCTCAAAAAAAAATTGATGATTTTCAAATGAATCAAACACATGCTAGCAAATGTAGTAGCTTTTATCAGCACTGTGCCACTAATACCAACACCTGTTTATGAAAATGGGAGCTTAATTACAACCTGTAAAAAATTGCATGAATTATACAGAAGCACAATAATACCACAAATAAATGAAATTAGTATGGAATTACTTATGGCAGAAAACCCACCCCAATAGCAGCACACGCACAAAAGAAAAATTGGCAAGGGAGCACATTATGTACCATTTTATTATAATACACAAATGTTTTCATGTCCTTTTATAGGTATACATGAGGGCAATAGCTGGGAGGGCGAATCAAGTGAGGACATTTATCACTAAAATCCACTTGTGACCACTGAATAGCTTATGGTATGTACATATCATAACAATTCATTTTGAGAGGGTCGTGTCAGGACAAAAGAGGACCAAGCTAACAATAAATCTAAAGAATTCTACAAGCCAAGTGAACAAACAATGTACATATAAATCTTTCGTAATATGGTCTAACAGGAGAAGTAAAGAGCATTAAATGTTCTACTCTTTAACAAAAACTTCTTCGACTCCTAACCAAATAAATAAACTTGGCTTCAGTTGAGGTTTTAGTGAAGAGTCAAGACGTCCACAACATAGTCATAGTATGATAATATCTCTGGTCGATAACACGATCTTGAATAAGTGGTATGAATTGCATGCGAGTCTTAATACGTTTGATGTAATAGTGCTCAATTGGATTACACGTGATGGGTATGCCACTCCAATCAACACCATAAGTTAGCACATTTATCTTGTTGAAATCCAGAATGTGCAAGAACTTAGCGAATCTACATAGCCTTCTAATTAGGACTCACTGCTCAACAATATTTTGCTTTGGAAGGAGAGAGAGCAGTGGCAGACTTTTTTTTGCTTAACCTAGTAAAGAACCTAAACCATGACTGTCGTGATAACCAGAAGATCTTTGATTGTCTGCATTTACTGAATGCAGTCAATAAAACCCACCCAAGAACAAAATCCCCCAACAATATACTAAATGCCAAACTGATGGATACTCTAAATGTGGTGAACTATTTGTTTTGCTAATTTCTAATGGTTCTCATGTGTGTGTTGCATTAGAGTCAGAGACCAATCCAAGAACAAAGGAAATTTTTGTCTGACTATGAGTCGAATATATAAAACTACTCGCCAGCATTGTATATAAAGTAGGATTCATTTTAGGACAAGAACAAGGGATAGAAAGCTCACCTCCAAACAAGATGGGTGTGGGGCTGGTTTACAATTCTACGTTTGAAATGTTTTAGCGAGATTATGAACATACTTAAGCTGAGAAATAATCCTGCCTCCAACTGCAATAATTGGAGATGGTGGAAATAATGAAGGCCTACAGTCTATCATCCCACGGTGAATCAAGACTTGATTTCACATGGTATATCATGTCAGGGCTATTCTCTGTAATGACGAAGCTATCGAGATACAACAAAAGGATAAGTATCTCACCACAAAACTTGAGTGATGTCACTATAGTATCTGTTAACCTCTTAGTTGTGTGTATGTCATATGTGTGAATAGGTCACAGAGTAACCTGCATGTCACATGCATAACCCTTTGGCTTATTGAAGTGGTAGTTCCTAGATTCTAGCAGATGGCTTCATTAGGGTTTATAGGGTTCCTCCAGCCTAATTTAGCTATAAATAGCAGTTAGATATTCATTTGGACATCATTAGTTCTATGAATTCGCCTGTGGCTTAAAGATTTGGGAGGTTTCCCACTCGAATTGTCACTCACTTCAGTTTTTATTATAAACTTATTTTGGGATACAGCTCTAATATTATATGCATTTCCACTACATCATGCATTTGTGTAGAATGATATTGCTTTACTTCAATAGTTATGTTGTTTTCTTGTGTTAGTATTCTCACAAGTGATACCACAGTGTCAATTGGGTAAGTTGAAAAAAGATTTAGTATGACTTTTTTAGCTGACTTTTTTCCCAATAAAAACAACTCATCTTCTGGTGCAATTTGTCCTAGCAGAAGCCTCTAATCAAAATAGCTATTGCACCATCAGAAAGTACTCTTTGAAAGCTTTCCAACAGGTGGTCATATTACAAAATCCATATTTGATTGAGGAATGGGAAGACAAATATTTCATGCAGAAGCAAATGCAGTTGACTAGCATTGGGGGAAACACTTTTCTCAAGGGGAGAGAAATGTTACTTTTCTGGTTGTACATGTCATATGTATGGGTGGGTTATGTAGGAGCCTACATGTAGCATGTATAACTCTTAGTCAAAAAAAAAAATGTAGATCCTAGTAGGCAGCCTCGTTAGGATTTATGGAGTTTTCCAACCTAATTGAGCTATAAATAAGTTACAATCCTAAATCACCAGCCCCAGGAGGGTTTATGGGGTTTTCATAACCTAGTGTAGTAGCCTTACTTTTTCGTCTTGTTTTTTAAACTTAACGGTGAAATTTCAAGAAAAATACGCCAAAGCCAAAAATACTCAAACAGAACTGTATTATAATTCAAAATAGCATTTTTAGGTAGAACATAAAAAGTCAATGATAAGACACTGACCTCAGGAAATAAAATGTCCAAGCTGCTAGCTAAGGGTGAGCTGAAGGGCGTGCAAGGTAAGCCTGAGGCACAAAAAATGGAAACATAAACGGAGGTTCAACGGCTGATTTCTGAATTTGAAAATGTTTTTCAAGCTTTACCTCACTGGTGCCACTAGATATGGGACACGAACATGATATTGAACTAGAACCAGGGGCTAAACCAATCATTGTTCCTCTCTACAGCCAATAAAAGTTATTTAAGGATGAAATAGAAAAATATAGTACAAGAATTAGACATGGGTCACATAGTGTCACAAACCGCCTACTAAAAGTCCTCCTGCTTCTCCAGTAGTTTTAAAAAGAAATAAGGATGGCTTCACATTGGTGCATTGATTACCCGGAATTAAACAAGAGCACTATCAAAAATAGATTCCCTCTTCCACGTATAGACAAATTTTTGGCCACGTTATATGGAGCAGCTAGGTTTACAAAAAAATATTTGAGATTGGGATATTACCAAAGAAGGGTAAGAGAGTGGAACAAGTATAAGACAAGCTTCAGAACTCGTCATACCCACTATGATTTTCAGGTGATGCCTTTCGGGCTAACAAATACCCTTGCCACATTTCAAGGTAAGATGAACCAAATCTTTAAGCCCTGTTTGAGGAAGTCTGTTCTTGTTCTTTTTGATGATATCCTTGTGTATAGCAAACTATGGGGTGTCACTTGAACCACTATATTATTGTCTTGGAATGTTTGAGGTTGATCGAAGTATGACTTTGCAAAGAGTGAGCTTGTGTACTTAGGACATTAATCAGTAAGCAGAGAGTCAAGGCTGATCTAGCTGAGATTCAACCATCCTTGATTGGCATACTCCCAAGAACGTAACTCAATTGAGATGATTCAATCAACTATGCAATTTCTATAGAAAGTTACTCAAAATCACAAACTTTGGATCTTTTTTTTAATACTAAACAAGCATACTTATCAAACATGGTAGTTATGAATTCAAGGGATGATATAAAGCCCAAGAAAGTATGCTTTTCATAGTTCTTGTTATATCTAATGTGATGTGTGTGGATTAGAAAAATTTCAGGATATTTAAGAATCCTCAAACCCAAATATGATGTGTGGAATTGCAATAATTTTTCAAACTCCCCTTTCCTAGGTGATTCTTTTTATTGGTCAATAAAGCTATTATCCCTTGGAAAATGCATCGAATAGAAATTTTCTATTTGCTATGGGAGCATCAAAACTGCGTTATATTTCACAATGAAGTTATGAGGAGTCTTCTTGGGCTGAGCAGGTTTCAGTGATTGCCTACGTGTCTACAAATTTGGTGCCAAATTGAAAATTAGCAATCAGGCTATGTCATCTTCCACAACTTATAGTATACCCTGTGTGAAATCAACTCAGTCCTACTAGAAAGCTGTGCAAAGGAATCACAATGACCCAAGGAAGATCCGAGAAGCCACATCAGCAACCACTTGAAACTCCTGGCACCAAGATCCTTGGTGGTACTTGCCCTCCAAGTTTGAACCACTCACTTCCTCAGTCATTGCAATTTAAGAGCCCGCTCCCATATGAAAGATAGGGCCCCAATACAATCTTTGTATTTGGGGCACAGGACCCTCCTCCCAACTCAAGACTTAAGGGAAGGGCAGCTATATCTAGTGAGTCGGCACTCAACTGAGAAATACGACTATCTATAGTCCATCCTTTATATAGAATAGGCCGGTATCATCCTGATTTTCCAAGTTTCCAATCTTGAAACTGGGAAAAGAAAATGGATAGAAGGTACAGGACCCCAATCCTACACTCCAGAGTGACTGAGAATTAAATATCAAGCATGCTCAAAATCTGTCACCATCTGTTTGGTTAAAGGCTGGCAAGGTTTAGTAGCAATACGGCTTCCTTTTGGACATCAGTTGTCTTGCCCCATCCCCACAAACAGGGCAGTTTTGTTATCATTCCTCAGTTTCAAGTTCTAATCATTGTGCAGCGCTGTTACACACTTATGCTTGTTGTGGCAAACGATTTGATTTTCTGTCTTTATTATCTTTTCATTGGCAGGACCATTGCATTTATAATTTTCTGATGTCTTTTTCATAGCCAGTTCCATGTGATGTAAGCAAAGGATTTGCTCATAACGCCTGTCTTTTAGAATGTACATATTGGTTTATTTTGAATCATTAATTCAAGCATCATTTGAGAAAACTGAATCAAAACAATAAGTGTCAACACCCCTTTGGCTAATTTGATGGCACATAATGAAAATAATATGTTTGGTTGACCTAAAACATGTTTTTAACTTTTAGTTATGGGTTTTTCTTGTATTCTTTTTCTTCGGGATTTTGCCACTTTAGGTAATTTTGCCAATTTCCCTAGTTTTTTAATGTTTACTCCAAATTTGTGTCAGCCCAATGGGAGGCATTTCTAGTCAACATAAAAGTACACAAAGTTATTCCCTCTTTTTGGAAAGCACTAATTCAAGGGGCATTTTCAGTCTAAACCTGCAAATTCCCTGAAGCTTATTTTTAACAACAAAATTACTCCAGAAATAATTTTGTATGAGGGAACAAAGATTGATGGTCATCATAAACAGAAAATTATGACAAAAATCTGTGGGTGGTGAATCTGGAGTAAGCACATCCTTAAAGCAATTTGCAAATAGTCTACTTTAAACTCATTAGACCTTATTATTAAGTTAAGAGTCAAAAACGATGGAACCTTGTCAAAAAAAGCTACAACTATGCAAAAGTGGGCAACTTCTGGACCTCTCCTGAACACCGCATTTACCTAGAATATAAATATAATTCTAGGTCATTTATGGTTGCATCATTGGCACTCAATTTAAGATTTGGGAAAACAAACATTCGAATTAGAATCCACCACTAAAGTCATATACATAGGTTTCAACAAAAATAAAATGAGTAAGGCGATCAGATCTTGGAACGCTTCACACTCCATTGAAGGCAATCAAGAGTTTCAGAAATTATCAAGGGTGGAGATCCGAAACTCAACCTAAGAATCAAGTTTAGTCAAAAAGAGCAAATTTCTATTTGAAATTGGAATAAGTTGCTCGATTCAATGGATTCTCAAGTATCAAAAGATGGTGAACATTCAACAATTCATCAAGCTGCATGTATGACAGCAACAGCACACAACGATAGCTATTTTGTCTACATTGAATCACACTTTTCTATCGAAAACATTAATCAGATATTAACTACCTAATTCACCCAACTACCAAATGGAAAGGCAAGAAATGAATCAGGCCTCTGAATCAGAAAATAAAATAAGTAATTTTTAGTACAAACAGGAGAAATAATGTTTATTACAAATGTTATATGTGTTTGCATATTTTGGATTTGAACATTTACAAAACATACACGTGTCATGCAACTAACACACATTCTCATTTTTATTTCTGGGGAAAGAGTAGCCAGCTCTCAAAGGAATATCCTAGGCATAGATTGTTTAACTATTGTAATGCAAAAGATATCAGTTTGGTTCTAATCAATGATTGAACTTTGTTTTCAGAGCTTCCTTCAAATCAAAAGTTCAAGTACGTAGCCAGGAAATGTTCACAGACCTGTAGAAAAGAAGCCTCTAATGCTAGAGAATCTCGCATGCCAAAACGAAAATATTCACCCTCTCCCACTATCTCCGTTGCAGGAACTGAGGCAGCTACTTCTGCAACAGAAATATTTTCTTTGTATCATTAAAATGTATGTGTTATCGACACCATGAATGCTCAAAACACTCAAATCTATAATTCATCTATACTGGTAAACATTCATAATAGTCCCCCTCATATGCTAGGACATTAGAACTTAAAATACATTACTATCTCGGTCATTTTACTAGGTTGGTTCACTTTTTTACTTCTTTTATTTAAAAGATAAATACATATTCATAATAAAAACATTAAAAAGTAGAAATAAAGAATCCATTCGAGTGTCAGAAACAAATACGCATAGCCTCTGTCACATTTTTGAATGAGCTAATTCATTTTTTCCCTCCTACAGTTTTTGGTACAATTTTCATATTACTTCTACCATGCATCGAACTCGTTATTTTTTAGTACACAATGCAGACATAGTATAAGAATGCAGAAACAGGTATAGATTTCAGAAAAAGGTTTTGTGTGTTCATAAATGCATTGTAATTACAAAAGCAATTACCAAGATAAGCCTAAATGAGACACAGAAGAGAAACAGAAGTGAAAGAAGACAAAGGAAAGTAGCAGCATGCTACCTTTTCAAAATAGAGTTGTATTATCAACAAAACGGTAACATGTAAATTTCAACATGAAGACTTTCTTCTATTGCTTAGCACTACATTGTCAATGCTTGAAATAAATAAACTAAATGTTTCAAACTTTCAACATAAAAAAGAATAAAAACTGTTCAAAGTCTCCATATATAGCTGTAGAGTCCTCAACCCAAGCAGTTATTATAGCATGCATGCTGACTAGCACAAATGAAGACCATTAGTAACAAAGAAAATGATTTGCAAACTCCCTCATATTTTAGTATGGTAACAATATCAATTTAACAAGTCGCAGAAGACATGGAATTCTAAAGATCAGAACAAAAATAATACAAAAGATTTGGAGGTGCCTCTACTGTGCTTCAGAAATCATTTTAAGAACCGTTGTGAATTATGCACAGCGAATCAACCATGATATCGGATTAACAAACCAAAATCCATAATCAATTGTGTTTAATTGGGTCAACGCCCTGTCAGATGATAGAAAGGCAAAGGCTTTTTCAAGTCTTCATTAGCACTTTCCTGAACTTCTATAAATGCTATGAGCAATAAGTAAAATGCACTGCTTTTATCAGATAAAGCTCAAATGTTTCCAATGCATATGGTTCAAACTAGTTTGACCATCAATAAAATGGAGTATGTAAAGGTACAAGAGATCAACCAAATTGTGTGAGAGAGAAGTATAAACCACAGGATCTTTTGGCATTTCCACATGCTATTTATCGTAGTCATCTTCTACATCCAGAAGGATTTGACATTTCAGTTATACTCCATTGATTTCTGTTTCCTTTGAAAGAAATCTCCATTTAAACAATGAAGTAGTCTAGTGCCCCACCATCCTGACCTTCTTAATGCGCACCTGATTAGTTCATTTTTAACATTGAGCTTGCTTGATTGTGTTTTTATACATTGATTAGGACTTGTGTATTTTGAATAGGTTGGATATATACTCATTTTATTTCATGAATATTTGTGATATATTGAAATGTGAATTTTATCATGGAATTGAATAGAATTGCTTAAAAAAATTTAAGAAAGCATTTTGATAACCGTATTTTTATTTTATATCTTTATACCATAGAGGCGCTGTGATCCTATCTGATTTATGTGCAGACTATAAGATTCATACCATGGCTCATTGAAGGGGGTGTGCATTTCCATGGGGTGTGTGAGTCGACCCAACAGTGAGGTGGCTGCAAACACAGAAGGCAATCTAAGCTAGAGGAACTTCGAGACAGAGAATACATCATCATTAAAACCTTCTGATACCTATAAACATTGCATGTTTTCTAGAAGGTGAAATTTTCGTCAAACTGAGTTGAGTTGGCATGGAGGATGTGCACGAAGGTGATATGACATGGTAATAAAGCATCCTTGTGGCATGTTGACATTGAAAGGTAAATCATATTTATTTGAATGTGACTTTAGAAAAGTTAAAGGTTATTTTGTTTAAAAAAAAAAACTTCAACAGTGGATTCTAAAGCCACTTTATGGAATAGAAAAATACATATTAGATAAGATGTGCGAAGAATATATATCACCCAACCTATAAAATATGAATACCATAAAATTAGCCAATCAAGAATGAGGAGTGACGAAGTAGAATAAAATCTGATTTGGTTTCAATAATGAATCACTACATGAGTCAAAATTTGCAGTTGAATGAGTGTGATTCATAAAATAGAATCGGATTTTCTGGGAAGTGGACAGTGGAAGGAAAAAAGAAAAGGATATGTGAATTGATATTTCATGCTTTTATTCATATCTTAAGTAAGAAGCAGTAAGCAAAGTTTCTTGACCTCCATCCCTATCTTTCAAGCCCAATCTGCTCCATTTTGCAAGCTATTCCTTGCTATTAGTATTTTGGGTAATTGTTGCAATATTCTAGTTTATCTTTATTCATTTTGATTTCTGAGAATCTTTTTGGTACTCTTGCTCCTTGATGACCATATTAACATGAGGAATGCTAAGTATTCATTTCCTTCCGAGTAAAATGATGATGTGTATAGTTCGTGTATTCAGTTGTATCAACATGTTTTGATATAAATTATTCTCAACATATTTGACTGCAACGATCATGTTACTTTGAAGTATCAACTAGTTTGATTTATTCACTTAATTATTATTATTTGCACCTTTCATTTTGGAGAATGGGAATATGCCTACTTTTGGAGTTTGATAGTAGCCAATGTAGATTAGTGAAGCTTAGTTTTTGGTCATTGTCATCTTTTTTCTGTTGAATTGAAACAAATGCATTCTATTTTGTGTTTGGATACCTTGTTTGGTTTTGTCATTCCTAATTCTATTATAAAAAGTATGAAATCATATTGGGTACCTATTTAGCACCCTTGGGATCCAAAACTTGGAGCTTGACCCATAGTTGCAGCTACATGCTAGTGTTTGTTACTTTGCATGTAGCCTCTTCCCTATAATCTTGTTGTTGCAGCAAGAAAGATGGTTAAAAAAGCTTTGTAAGTGATTCTAAAACTACTTGTATATGTATTGGAGGAGAAACAAAACTTTCAAATTTCCAACCACTATTTATAAATGAGAATTCATCATTCCTTGGAGTAACCCAACACTTCTATAGATCCAACTATGTGAGAGATCTTTGTGAAGTGGCTGTATTAGTGGATTATTCCTGTATTATTATTTTGTTAGAATATTCTTCTTTTGCTGAACTTCGTTTTTGGCATACTTCTTGTTTGCTTGATCTTGTGATTGTGTTTCATCTTATACCTACCCTACTCCATGCTTTATACCTTTTAATCCTTCATGGAGAATAAGGGAAGTGAGTTGTCTGAGGCATTGGCATATGATTCATAGGTTAGACATGCTGATCCACATGCAGTCATGCCACCATGTGCTCTTGCCTCTTACCTTCAGTGCCTTGGTCACTTAGGCATCACCTCACAACCCCTCACATCATGCGCCTCTTAAACAATGCCAATGCCGCATCCATAATTCAAGCATCTGTGCGTAACCCCTTGCATCATGCACCTTCAGTATAGCACCAAGGAACATGCTGCACTGCTCAGAAGACCATACTACGTGAGAAGCACAAAAAAGTTAAGGGCTTAAACCCTTGTTGGGTTGAGGGGTAGCATACACTATCACAAACCAAATTTTTAAAATTCACTATCAATACCATTCAGTACAACTCCACATTCCACGGAGCATGTCACAGCATCTCGTGGCATCTCATTGTACCACACACAACACTACACAGCACTCGCAACACTGCTCAATTGCAAAGCACTCGTAGACATACCGTGCAACTCAATTCTTGCACAGAACACCCAAATTGCACATGGGTCACCTAGACACTCTACATCATATTATGCCATGCCAAGTGCACTTCCAAGCCTCACTATGCCAAAGCATCTAACATAGCGTGCACTTGGCAGCCAAAACAGGTAAGGAGTCATACATCCAACCCCCAGTGGTTCAACTTCCGTTAGCAGTTCTTTATGCTTTTGGGGCATTGTAATATATCCCCTGCACTACCTACGTCAGCACTACTTCAAAGAGGCCTCAAACCACACGTAATTCTCTACCTACCATGTGATATCTATATGGATGCAACTACTTTGGCAACTGGAACACTTGACAATGAAAAACAATGGCTTGGCATGCTTGAGCTTGGGTTGGCTTGATTTGGAATGTCTATAGAATAAGACCATGGCTCTTGAGCTCGGTTGGGTTGGCTTCAAACCTATGCGTGGGCTTCTCCTAGGTTGTGTTGTTGCTTTGAAGGAATTTAGGAGAGCTTAGAGTGCTTTAGGTATGTATTTAGCAATGAGTGCTCTTGAAAGTGTCATATGATTGCCAAGTTTCGTAAATAAGTGAGTTAAACTTGCTTTTATAGGCATTTGTAGGTTTAATTTCACATTAAGACCAACCCATGGGATATGAACCAACCCATAAAAAGATATCAATTTAAAAAAGTGATTGTTGGGTGGCAGGAGATAAGACCGTTTGGTCCCATCTAAATAGTTCCATACAAACAACTCACGGGACTTTACAACTTTCTGGGACTAGTGCCTGCGAAGATTATAATGTTGTGGACTAATGTAATTGGTTTTGAAAGCAATACGGCAGTGTGAACAACTAAGCAAGTCATGGAAGAAAGATAAGGATAAGTTGCCTAGACTTGGAATGTGCGCAAAGTCCTGCTTTAGGTGCAAAGCAAAAGTTGTCATTGCCAAATTTAAGTGTCTACATTAGGATCAACCGGTAATCATCATAATATAGGAATAACCACTAATAGGAAAAATTTCCTAATTACAATGGCTTTTGTGCACACACAACTGCATATACAAAGATGCATATTTTTGTTCTATCTCATCCACTTTATATACTTGTGGTTGTCATTATTACATAGTGTAATACTCATGTGTTGTTATGTGATCATGATCATCTTCGATCATATCTTACACTCTTTACTATAGTTAGGGATTCCCCCTAAATAGAGATGGTTGAGACACAACCATCCATCCTAGGATGATATGTGGTCATGACCCCTCACCTATAATTATTTTTATTGTTTTATATTTTATTAAATATTAAATAAACTTTATAACGATCTCATTATTTAATTAATAATTATTAAAACTATATATAATTAAACTTTATAATGATCTAATTATTTAATTAATAATTATTAAAACTATATATAATTACCCCTAGGATTAACATAGCCCACACATATGCTCAATATTATTTGTCATGTGTTGTTATATTATAGTATTTATTGGAAGGCTACACCTAATAGGAGCCTTCTAAATATTAAGGGGTCACTATAGTTAACTGTGGATCCCATAAATATTATACTCAACACTCCTTAATATTTAATGGAGATACATGCCATCACTTTCTTTTTGTAAAAGAAAAAATCCAAGACGCATAACTTAGGACTTCTTTGACTAGCATGCCTATGGGATTATCTATCCAATGATAGTATCCCAAGTTTCCTTTGGATATACAAAAATAAGACTAACGTATGTTTTTGAAGTCTTTTATAACATGACATCCGTGATTTAAGCATCTGCACGCAGCCCCTTGCATCACACACCTCCTACGTAGCACCAAGGAACATGCCATGCCACTCAAAAGACCATACTCTGCACTTCACTAAAAAGGCGCATAAGTGTCAAGAGTTTATTCTTTGCGGGGTTGAGGGGCAGCGCAATTTTCGAGAGCCAAATTTTAGAGATTTGATCTGTTGGCTAGATTTTCTACATAGCATAAAACCTAGGCAATCATGTGATAAATCTCCCGCATTTACCAATGAGGCTCCCGTGTCAAATTTGTCAATTAAAATATGTTAGTATCTATATGGGGTTTTAATTTAACTGTTCAGCTCATGAACCATAGCTATACAATTCTGCAGCAAATAAGCAGTTGTTTAAGAAAGAAAATATTTATAGAAGGGAATTATATTAACACAGAGAAGAAATGGGGAAGATGTGCATCTCAATCAATAAATAGCAGAGTTGATTGCATGCACATAGAAGAAACCAATAGATATAAACACAGAATTATAAGCAAAGGCAGCTCTAGATCTAGATCTAAAATAACACAAAGTTTATTCAAAGATCTAAGATAGAAAGCTAGAAACACAATACACCGTGACACAAAGTTCTCCAGAAATATGCTCCTGTATATTCATTTGCTTCAAGTGGATCTCAAGGGTTTCAACACAAAGTCTGTAACACAAGAATGCTGCTTACAAATTCTCATCCTTAACTCGGAGGTTCTTCTTCTACTTATAGAATGTAGAAGGAAAAGTACCAATGGGAAACTCAACTGAACTGAAACATAAACAAGAAGTAAAGATGACATTTGACAATCATTCTCCACTAACTTCTCCTTAAGTGACACATCTATCACTTAACTAATAGAATTGTTCCACAGCTTAAAGTAATGGTTTCAAAACCAATAACTTTAAAGTTTTACAATTTCATCCGGGAACGTGGAAAATAGAAGAAGAAAGAATAGAAGAAGAAGTCAAACCAGTTGTAACATTTATATCTTCTTTTTGTTCTGATACTGAATATATTTGTCGAACATGTAATTCAGCATTTTCCCATATGTCTTAGCCACAGCTTCCTTTTATGTCTTGAACTGCAGCAATCCTTCGTTCAACACCTTGATACATACTTCCACATCCTCCAAGCTCGGCCCGAACTTCGCAATATTTGACTGCAGTGCCACCAGTCTGCTAATGGAATTCATCGTGAAAGGCTTAGTGGCTCCATCAATTCTTCCTTGTACCTTTAGAAAAGGCCCTTCCAAGGATTAGGCACTCTGCTAGGAATGATCCGTACGTATGAAGTAACAATTCTGACCACTTCCTCCTCAGTGAAAGCAATGATATTGTCTGCTAAAGACGATGTCATACTCTCAAGTGTCTGCATCCTCTTCAGCAAAATTTTGCAGATCTCCAAACGAAAAGATATTGCAAACTCCAGTTACTTCCCCTTCTCAACTGATCTGTCCGGTACAATTTGTTCCGCAACCAACACTTCTCCCGACAGCTTATTGATTTTAGCCAAAGTACTCAGGTTACTCTCAACAACTGTGTTCATATCTACTATGCTTGTCACCAGTTGCTTCAGTTGATCTGCTGCATCATTCATAACCTTCGGGCCGGTTGGCACCTCTCCGAGTCGTACAGAAGCTTGACGAATAATCAGATTCTTCCAGTCGTCAATAGTTTTCACCTGATTGCCTGTATCTTCCATCTCCTGCATCAGATGATACTTGCTCTTGAGCTAAAATGGGCTTGGTGGAAGATTTAGCAACCTTGGCTATGATCTCGCACAACTGAGATACCTGCTTCTGAAGTTCGTCTTTCTCAGTCTTTTCTCTGTCAAGCCTAAGGAATAGAGCATCTATCAATGTCTGTGTATCCTGCTTCAATCCTTATGTGGTGGCTTGACTGATAGGTACTTTGGTTACTGTTATGTCTTCTACCGTGAGCTCATCCTCTTTCTTTCCTTCTGCTGGAACTGACATCTCAGCAAACTTCTGCCCCGACTCCTCGATGATCAACCTTGAAGTTACCTTAGCAACTTTAGGTTTTCTATCTTTTCCACCTAAACTCTAGAGCAACTGCAAGTCATGCTCCTCCAAGTTCATTTCCACTCTAACCTTTGGAACCAACTGGGAAGTCAACCATTTTGAGAAATTACTTCTCGGAGAATGAGAAGTTGAGTGTACTACTATCTCCTCCTTTGTTTCCTCTCCATCAGAAACTGCTACAGTGTTATGGCTGTCATCCTCTGAATTGTCCAAAAACAAAGCCCTTTCAAACTCTGCCATCTGTAGCTTCAACGGCTCTTCAGGAACAGGTGCTGAACGGAGTGGCTGAGGAGAGAAGATGAATGTTGCCGGATTCAATGGAGGAATGGCAATGTCCTGCTGAGGTGCAACAGTCGGTGAAGTACTGGATGATGGAGAAGCTGGAACTAACATCATAGTCGTGGAAGTGATCTTCTCCTTTGATTGAGACCTTTTGTGCACTTTAATCTTCTAAGGCCTTCTGCTGCTTTCTCTTCTGTGCTTTCTCTTGAGGGAATCTCCTATGCCGAAGTTGTCCGTGATTTGATTCATCAATGCTTCATCAAGGCAGTATCCCTTCGTCAGCAACTAGTTTGAAGTATTCACTAGAACAGTAGCAGACCTTTCCTCAATCATATGGCAGCCCCCTACGTTCTCCTGAAGTACAACTCTATCTCCTCCCATTTGATAGTATGTGTCAAGTAACACAGGCCCATCATCTTTAAGATCCGCAGGTATTCGTGCTAATCCAAAGTCAAACACTTGCCATGTTGATAACCTGCTGAAATCTTTTTTTCTAACCTCATACTCACTTTTGCACTTCATCCAGAAATCTTCTAATGAAGGCACATGTGCATACTCCTGGAAGATCGTCTTCCTGGCCACTCCGAATGGATCAAAATTCAGCCATGCTGGAAAAACTCTTGCTCGTACTCAGAGAACATTTCCGTTTCCACTCCTCGAGCTTTATGAATGCTCTGGCAGCTATAATGGCCCACAATGATCGGGAAGAAGCCCGTAGACTTGTGCCGTTTCGACTGAAGGTCGTGCATCTCCACAAGTTGTCTGCTCAGCTCCATGGTGACCAATCTATCATTCGGATATCTAGACAACTTAACTGGTTCTCCAGAAAAAGCCGGTAACCCTGAGGTATTTGAAATCCGCAAACTGATTGAAGAGACTACCAATTCTGGACACAACTTTCCACGCTTCCTTGCTCACCCTATTGGCCTTTAGATCCCTGTCCAGCCTGCAAATGAATTCGTAGAAGAATTCATCGTTGACCACTTTGAAATCTTTCATGCACGCAGATACAGTAAGTTGTGGGTAGCACTTGAAAATGGGGTCCTTAGAAAGAACGCCACATCTATCCAGCTTGGAGAAGATGCCTTGTGAAGGCTGCTACCTATAACCAAATAGGAAGTCATTTTGAAGCTGAAAGTACGCTTCACGTTCCGGAGTTGCTCACCAATGTTGTCGCTAATAATTTCTGACCAATTGATTATTGAATCAGCCTTATTGATTTCAATGGTCCTGATGAAAGCATACATCCATGTACGGAAAGTGTGAGCGTTCACTTCGCTATTTATCCTGCATAACAATTTGGCAATATCATCTACCTCATATACCAGATTGGACAACGGAAGAGTTCTTGGGAACTTGAAAGGAGATCTGGGCTTCTTCATGTATCTGTTGTTCAGTATGTTCACGCACTCAACTCTATGCTTCTTCCACCTGCTGTCGGCATTTTGTATGCTGATAGAAGTCACCACCTTTCGTGCCGGAATCTTCAAACAATAATTGATGAACTGTGCGTCCAACCGAATTATTGTTTTCCCCGTATGATGGATGATAAGACCTGGCACACTCCATAACGAACTCTGGCAACTGGGCTGTGTATGGAAAGGCTACAGCTCGAATAATTCCACTACTTTTAACTGCACGCATAAGGGAAGTCTTTCTTGCTCTGGATCTGTCAATCAATTCGGAAAGAGGTTCCGGACCTAGATTTGTGTCTCCTATGTCTGTGAATTTGGAAGTGATGCATGACTCCATTGTGCTCTCTTTTTCATCCCTCTTCGCCATGGTTGTGTCTATCTTTGTCTGAACAATTCTTTTTCTTCTTACTCGGCCAGAATTCTTCAAAACTGGTGCAGATCTGGATAATTCTTCAGATTTGGAGGATATATTCAATGTATTGGACATTGATTTAAGCTCCCTTTCTTTTGTAAAACACCTGTAACGAATTCCTGCAATTAATTCAGACAAAGATGGCAACCGGACCATGAACAGTGGATTTTAATCATAAAAATCTGCATAATTCAAGCCTACTGCCCCCAAAAAATTGATGTTTTATTTGCATGCAAAGCAAGCATGAATTTTACCAACTTCACCTGAGCACCTGTATCACTTATGCAAACAATTATCCAGACACAAATTCAACCTCCTTCAACATGTGCGCCAATTCTGCAAGCTTTTAGAATTAATTTCACTTTCTTCTGAGCAAAAATCTTCTCCAAATGGAGCGCACTTTTCCTCTAGGCTGCACTTTTCTGCATGTGAATTAATTAATTCATCTTTATGGCAGCCCCTGCTTATATAATCCTCATGATTCTATAATTAATTAATGTCTTTCCTATTACTGGCAATTAATTAATTATTTAATAAGCTTCACTCTTCAAATGGGGTGCCTATTTTGTGCATGCTTATGACTGCCATTAAATAAATTAAATTTATTTAATTTTAGACTTCTGCTTCCACTTAACTCCAGCCTCACAGTATGCTTTGACCTTAGCCACTGAAAATAGGAATTAATTTAATCATTTAATACTTTAAAAAATATTATCTCTCTCCCAAAAGGGGCGCACTTTTTGACATAAAGGGGCTGCCATTAAATAAATTAATTTATTTAATTTTAGAACAATCTATTTTCAACCACCTTTTGTCCTTTAACCTCTGTTGACTTTTTCACAAGCCTGGGCGCCAAAATTGGGTGAATAAATATTAACAAATATTTATTTTAATGCATTTATTATTCACCCAAGGTGGGTCGCACTTTTTGGAATAAAGAATTTCTATTTTTAAAAGTCACATGATGATGGGATTATTTACCCTGCAGGCAGCCCTGAAAATCCTATGATTCACTTAAGTCATTTGACTTTCATAATGGGGTTGTTTACCCTGCAAGGCAGACAATTGTCAACATACATAATTTATTTGAACTTAGGACTATTAAATTAGACTAGAGACCTAATTAACTTGGCATTTATTAATGGAAACTTTATCCAAAATTTATCACAAATCAGACCTAAACTATTAACCAACAAACAAAACAATGTTTGTACAACCACTAACAGATAATTGACTATAGCAATATGGCTTAAAGAATAACTATTCAAATAAATCAGAAAGTGTGCTAAACAACTTGTACGAAACTTAATTGAATAGACACACTTTATTCTTACATGTATATTTAAGCTTAAACTAATGATAGGATCCTTTAGTACATGTGCACATAAAGGACCATTTTGACAGTTATGAACATCTCACATGAGGATGTGGACTATGAATGAAAACACAATGAAGAGGTTAATGTCATTAAAGCAAATAAACACATGACTAGAAAGAACATATGGCCGAATAAAGACATAAATTGCATGTCTATCAGGAATGATCTTGTACAGGAGAGATATACAAAGGATTGACTGCAAGTGTAACAAAATGGAGGATACCACCTTGGGGGGTTGTGGGCAACACATCTGCTAAGGCATTGGAGTGGTAGTGCAGCGTTACCTTCATCGACGCCTTAAACACCTCCCTATTGATGGTGCTAAGGATCTGCAAGAGGATGCACTAAAGATTGAATGCTCAGACGTGATTGAAAATGCATAGAGCTAGATCAAACTGCAATGTTTGTCAATGCTACGAATCATTAGATTGTCAATGCAAGCTTTAAGGATTGCGGAAGAATCATACGAGGTTGTGAAATACTCGTAATGGGATCAAATGCCTAGAAAATACTTTTGACCACGATTGCACATAGATAAAGCACCAAAATTAACTGCAGCTATCTTTCCAAGGATTAGACATCCTTTTCCTCCATGTTTTTGCTAGCATTGGACCACTACAGAAGCTCCTATGTCCACTAATTTGAACTGCAATGAATCAACACAATGCCATGAACAAGCCAACAAGCAAAGGTGTTGATGGACCATCAAGAGCCAAGTAGACTAGAAAGGAAATGGTGCACGGCAATGTGACAATGATGTAGGAGTTATAACGCATAGAGCATGTAAATATCACAATGATTAGATTCATTTGTGCCATAATGTCACAAAACTCTCACTCAATTAAGACTACCTCATTTATCACAAAATTACTACTATGCATACCAACAAAACACGCAGTAATGGATGTTATCCTAATTGCCTACACAAATTTTGATTTCCATTACTCGGGACAACAAAGAGGAGTTTTGATCAAGTTGTCCCTTGCTATTTCATTTACCCTTCCATCAAAGAACCTGCTTTGATACCAATTGGATCAGTTTGTACACAAATAATACTTGGCTATTATTGTTCAGCATAACCATATTACATATATAGCTCATTGTACTCCTACTAGCATAGATATCTTAAATACATCTATCCAAAAGACACCGAGAGATATCAATCTCGAGGTGCCTATATTAGAATTTTCACATAAGTTAGATAAGCACCTGGAGATTGATATCTCTCTGTGTCTTCTAAATAGATGTATTTAAGATATCTATGCTAGTTTATATGTTTTATTTACTAAACACATCTAAAAGTAAAAAACTAATATAAAATTAATATAAAAAAAATACATCTAAAATTAAAAACTAAAATAAAACTAATGTAAAAAGTAAAAATACATTTAAAAGTAAACAATTAACATAAAATAAAAATACATCTAAAAGTAAAACTAATCTAAAAAGTAAAAGTACATTTAAAAGTAAAAACTAAAATAAAACTAACATAAAAGTAAAAATACATCTAAAAGCATCTTGAAATTCATATAGTAGTATTTAGAGTTAAACCGATCGAGCGTTGGTTGCTGCCCTAGCCTGCACCGCCTGCTGCTTCCTGGCGTCCTCTGGTGTTTGCTATGTTGCCGGACCCTTCTGGTCCTGACCAGGGGCCCCTCTTCTCTGGCACCCTACCTCCCAAGCCTCCAGATGCATGGAATAAAATAGTAGAGGGTTCCACCTCTGCCCCGCACTCAGACAAACTTTCTCTGACACTGTCAGATGGGTCCTTTTCCCTTCGCATCCCATCCCACATCACCGATGCTGCTGCTGCCTCACGTGATCTATCTCTGGTGGGAAAGCTGATGGGCCCCAGGCCCCCACTTGAAGATATTAAAAAATGGGCCAGGCTGAAATGGAATCCATGTGGGGCGCTTGAAATAGCAGCGATGCCAAACGGATTCATCCTTTTCTCCTTCAGCATGAAAGAGGACTTTGCGCGGGCTCTTCTGGGCGGTCCTTGGTTTTTTGGCAGACGCAGCTTCTACTTCAGGAAATGGTCTCCGGGCTTCAACCCACACACTGAAACCATGACCCAAGCTCCAATATGGGTTCGCCTCCCGGGTCTCCCCTTGGAGTTCTGGCATCCTACAGTTATAGAAGGTATTGCTCTTGCTATGGGTTCTTTAATAGCTATTGATCAAGCCACTAAGGCAAAAACTAGATTCATCCATGCCCGCTTTTGTGTTAATGCCGATGTCAGTTGTCCTTTCCCAAAAGAGACAGAGCTCCTATCTGACTTTGGAACCTAGAAGCAAAATATTGACTACGAATATATCCCCCAAGCCTGCTCCTTCTGTAAAAGCATTGGCCATAGAGCCTCCGGTTGCCCTTCAAAACCCCAACCAAAAACCAGACCCCAAACATCCTCCCCCAAAAAAAAAGAAAATCTATATTCCAAAGGCGTCCTCTGATGAGGTTCCGGTCATTCCTACTTCCAACCCTTTTGCTCTCCTTGAAGAGGGGGAGGTAAACACCGACCCTGAAGAGGCCTCTCCTTCTGGCCCCCATCCTCTCACCCTTCTCATCCCCCATCCTCACTGAGATCCCCTCTGTTCTCCCCCCTCCTCGGTGGAGGCCCCCCCCCCCTCTTTGGCCCCTCCCTCCTCCCCCTCTCCGCTTTTGCCCCCCCCCCCCACCTCCTTTCTCCAGCCCCACCTCCCCCCTCTTTCCATCCCTTCCTCTATTTCCCCCCCTTTGGGCTCCCCCCCTCCGGGCCTCTCCTTACCGCCTACCTCTGATTCCGTGCTCTCCCCCTCTGCCCACTCTTCGGAGGACAGCTTTAACCCCCATTTGACTCGTAGCAGCAACAAGAAACCTGATATTGGAACTGAAAAAGCAAGGGGGCAGACTCCGAGTAATGTCAAGCTCCAGCAAGAAGTAGCTCTTAATGTCACTCAAGGTACTCAGAGCACTATCCACATGATAGTGGGGAACAAAACAAAATCCAAGAAATGAAGATCATCTCCTGGAATATTAGAGGTCTCAATTCTCTCCAAAAACAAAGGGTCCTCAAAGATATGAAATTTCAGAATTCCCCTGATATCATTATGCTCCAGGAAACTAAACTAAAAAATGATGATAGATTTTCAAAAATTTGGCCTACTGCCTCCTTTGTTTCTCAACCCTCGGCAGGAAATTCTGGAGGTTTATGCACCCTCTGGGACCCAAGGAGCTACAAAGGTGACTGTCTTTTTAAGCATCCCAACTTCCTTTGCATGCTTTTCCAAGAAGTGGGGTTTGATTCCCCCTAGATTGCCATCAATGTCTATGCTCCCAATCTAGAGTCTCAGCGTGGAAACATGTGGAAAGACATTTCAAATTTCATCAGCTCTTGCAGCAATCTTCCCATATTAATAATGGGAGATCTTAATTGCCCCCTTTATCCTTCTGAAAAACAAGGAGGTGCTCCTGCCTCTCCCGTCAGCATGGGAGCTCTGGCTGACTTCATTCGTGAGAATTCCCTTCTTGATATTGATCTCCACGGGGCTTCCTTCACTTGGTCCAACCGCAGAATGGGCAGGAATCATATTCAAAGCAGACTTGATAGATCTCTGGGTTCACTAGATTGGATATCCCTTTTCCCAAATTTCTACCTCAGTTCACTCCCTCAGGCTGCCTCTGATCATAGCCCTCTTCTGCTCTGTGCAAATAACAAGTTGAACATCAAGAACCCTCCTTTCAGGTTCGAGCTGGTTTGGCTCGAAAATAATAACCTGAACCCTCTCATCAAAAAATGGTGGGACTTCAATGTCAGCGGCACTGAAATGTTTAGATTTTCCAGCAAACTCAAAGAAATAAAAAAACAGCTCAAATTTTGGAAGGTTACGGTCTTCGGTAGCATCAAACTCCGCAAACAGAAGTTGTCGCAGGATATTGCTAGAGTGGCCACTCAAATTGAATCTGAAGGGAGGTTGGACCATCTTCATCAACAAGAATCCCTCCTCCTTAGCGAATACCACAATACCCTTCAAGAGGAGGAGACCTATTGCAGGCAGAGATCTCGAGCCTTTTGGCTTGAGCAGGGGGATCGTAATACTAAATTCTTCCACATCACTGCTTCCAAGCACAAAAGCAGAGACAAGATCCGTGAGCTGCTGTCTTCTTCTGGTAACTTATTAACCTCTGAAATTGACATCTCTAATGAATTAGTTTCCTTCTACTCTAACCTCCTTCAGGTTGATCACCACCCCATTGAGCAAGCAATGTCCACTATGTTGCAACATATCCCTCAGCTAGTGTCTGCGGAGATGAACGATAATTTAATCAAGCCTTTCGAAATGGAGGAAATCCACAAAGCCGTTTTCTCCATGAAAGGGGACAAAGCTCCGGGTCCGAATGGCTTTCCTGCTGCTTTTTTCCAAGTTTTCTGGGAAACCATCAAGCAGGATCTCTTCAAGGCAATTAATGAATTCCAGACTTGCAACAGCCTCCTCAAAGAATGGAACACCACTTTCTTAGCACTGGCTCCCAAAGCCCAGGGCTCCAAGGCTGTCTCCAACTTCAGACTGATCAGTTTATGCAACACTGCTTACAAAATCATCACTAAGATGTTGGCTTCCAGGCTTAAACCCCTAATGAACACTCTCATCTCTCAGAACCAAAACGGTTTTATTCAGGGTCGCCTCATTCAAGGTGGTATCATCACGGTACACGAAGCAATACATTCAACCTATCACTCAAAATCCTCTGGAATGATCCTCAAGCTGGATATGCAAAAAGCCTTTGACCGAGTCAGCTGGACCTTCCTGATCAGAGTGCTGGAAAGTTATGGTTTTGATAAAAGATGGTGCAGTTGGATCTATTCTTGTATTGCAACTCCTTGCTTCTCTATTCTTATTGATGGCATCCCAGCCGGCTTCTTCAAAAGCAGCAGAGGAATTAGACAAGGTGACCCCCTGTCCCCTTTTCTCTTTGTTCTTATGGTTGATACCCTCAGCAGAGCCCTTGAGGACGCTAAAAGCCATTCGGTCATCTCGGGTTTGAAGATCACCTCCAACCTTCCTTCAGCCACCCACAGTCAATTTGCCGATGACACCCTGCTGCTAAGCTCTGCATCTGTTAATTGAAGCCCGCGCGCTTATGGAAATCCTGACTCTTTATCAAGCTGCCTCTCAGCAAACCATCAACTTCAACAAAAGCAACATTTCCTTCATAAATACCCCCCCTAGGACCCAGCGAAAGATTGCTGATATTTTTGGCTGCAAAATTGTGGATCTCCCCTCCTCCTACCTGGGTATTCTTCTTTTCAAGGGTAAGCAATCTAAAAACCCTTGGAATCCTATAATCGAAAGATATCAAAAAAAGCTTGTTGCTTGGGAAGGGGCTCTGCTCAGCCAGGCGGGCAAGCTTCAATTGGTCAAAGCCACCCTCCAGAGTCTACCAATCTACTTCATGTCTCTTCTCAAGTTGCCTAGCTCAGTGAAGGAGGTGGTGGAAAGGATTCAAAAACACTTCTTGTGCTCTGGTGTGGAAGAGAAAAAACGGATACATCTGGTTTCCTAGAAGGAAGTTTGTAATCCGACCCCTCTTGGTGGTCTCAGGGTAAGACAGATGGCTAACATGAATGTCACCCTTCTTGCTAAAATTGGTTGGGAAGTGGCGAAAGGTACTTCTCACTGGGCTCGGCTCCTTAGATTCAAATATCTAGCTCCTAATGAAGACTTTATTTCCTCTACCCCGACCCATGGTTCGGCTATATGGAATTCAGTCATCAATTCCCTTCCCACTCTTCGTGCTGGCACCAAATGGAGGTTTGGGAATGGTGGAAGTATTGACTTCTGGCATGATCACTAGATTGGGGAAAAGCCTTTGGGCCTCAATCCCACTTGGGATCCTGTTAGAAGAATCCTCATTAATCGTCATGGCAGGTTAGTTTCTGGATATTGGTCTCTTGTGAATTCCATCCCTACCTGGAGTATCCCAGATTGGATGGGAATCAGGGAACAACAGAGGCAGCTCCTAATTTTGCTTAGAATTGAATTATCCTCCATCTACATTCCCTTTTTCCTTCCCGAGGATGATCTTGTCTAGCCCCTCTCCCCTTCAGAGCCTTCTCTGTTAAAGCTGCTTACCTCTCCATGCCTCTCTCCAGCTCTGGCCCTCCCCTCAGCAAAATCTGGCCGAAGGAAACTATCCCCAAAATTGGCTTCTTCTCCTGGCTCTCCTCTAAAAATGCTTTCCTGTCGGGAGAAAATCTGAAAAGAAGGGGCTTCTCCCTTCCCACTAGATGTGTGCTCTGTACCAAAGCTGTGGAATCCTCTTCCCATCTTTTAATTCATTGCCCCTTCTCCCAAGCTATTTGGCATTAGTTCCTATCGCGTATGGGTGTGCTCTGGACTTTCCCCAAGTCCATTCGGGATACTCTCATCCAATGGTCCTCCCCTTTCTCCCATCCAGCCCTGACGCTGGCTTGGAGGCTTCTCCTCCCTCACGGCATCTGGGGTATCTGGAAGGAAAGGAACAAAAGGATCTTCAAAGAGCAGAGTCGGGATCCTGCTAGCGTGGCCAACCAAATCGCTCTGACCTTCCAGGAAAACATCAACACTCACTACTGGATCAAGTATCAGCAAAAAATTCAACTATGTAATTCTAAGGAGTGGCAACTTCTGTTGACTAATCTTCCTTCGGGTAAGGCTTCTACTACGGATCACTCTTCTGTGCGATGGCTTCCTCCCCCCGGATGGAGAAAACTTAATACTGATGGAGCTTCTAAAGGAAACCCTGGAAATTCGGGAGGGGGAGCCATCCTTCGGAACTCTGCTGGTCTCACTATCGCAGCCTCTGCTGTCAACCTCAGCTTTGGTACCAACCATCGTGCGGAAGCCCTAGCCATCCTCAAGGGCCTTGAGCTGGCTCTCAATTACGGCAATGATCCCCTCCAAGTTGAAAGCGACTCCCTCAATATCATCAAACTCCTGTAGTCGGCTGACACAGGGCAATGGTCTATTCAAAATATTATTGCTGATATCCGCATCTTACAAAGGAACTTTCAGCAAATTCACTTTCAACACATCCTTTGGGAAGGAAACAAAGTGGCAGATTGCTTAGCTAATATTGGCGTCCACCTTGAAAATCAACAAATTTGGTCGGATGACTTACTGGCAGACCTCCTCCAAATTACCAAGAATGACCTCACTTCTTAGAGCTTCCAGTTGGATGGGTATTGCTGCCTTTGGTGTCAGCTATGTCATTATTAATCTTCCCAATGGCGGTGGTAATGATTCTTACATTATTATGATTTGTCCGTTGGCACAGCAGAATTTTAAGAGAGAGGCGAGTCACATTTATGCGGATCCTCTCACGGGTGGCGCTTCCCCATCTCATAAGTACTCGCGAGAGGGTAATAATGATGAGGCGGACGACTCCCACGCTTGGGGAGGGATTTTTAAGGCCCTCCACAGTACTCTCCTTCGCACTCATTTTCAAAATCTCATTAGCATGGGTGGCCAGCTGAAACGCATCGAACCTGCCTCCTGCAGCGCGGTGAAAGAGGATGAAGAAGTCTGGAACATCCTGCTGGAGAATGGGATAACCACTTTTCTCGAAAGGATGGAGGGACATTCGGCTCTGGTCTCCTATGCCGCCATGGCTTCCTGGTCGCGGGTGGGGACGTGTTAAAATTGGCAATACCTCCTTCACGATCTCCACGAACGCAATTGCCGATGCTATTGGTCTCCCAGCTACAGGGGATGTTTACTTCAAACGCTCTCTCCGCTCAGAAATGTAGGACTTCATTGCTCCGGGTGATAAACCAGTCAAGTATCTGTCGAGCTATACCCGTGACTCTCTACCTCCTCCGTGGGACAGAATTGCTGAAGTGATCATGTGCTACTTCACCATCGATGGCCGCTACCGCCTGGTCTATGGCCCCCATTTCTTTATCCTTTCGCACCTGCGCTGGGATAAGAAGATAAATTTGGCTGCTTTTCTCTTCCAATCTTTGGAGCATTCCGTCCATCTTGCTCGCAATGGGGAGGGAGCTATTCTTCATCAAGGCCTGTTGTATTTACTTTTTAAATCTGCTGCCTCGCATGCCGAAATTGCCTGTTTTCCCCCTAAGTCTGGGCACCGCCATCGCACCCCCACGTCCTCTCCCCGTCCCTCCTCCGCCTCCCACCCCTCCTCCAGCCGCCGTCGTCGCCTTCGCATCTCTTCCGATTCTAATTCAGATGTGGCCATCCTGGGCTCTACTTATTGTGGCAACCCCCCCTCTGTTCCCCCTGCTAGCCCCCCTCGTCCCCTCGACCTTCCGTGCCTTTTTTTGAAAGACGTTGGTACCTTGGCGGTCTCCCCTGTTTCTAGCCCCGGCTCCCCCCTTGCTGACGCCCTCCTGGGACTTGCTAAGTTGTATCTGGATTCCCCGGATTCGGAGAAACTGGAAATGAATGAGGATCTGCTTGTTGAGGACCCCATCATCCAGAAAGTTGGTGACAGTTCAGATTCCGCTGACAGCGTTCCCCACGCTCACTCCTTGAACACACCTCCTAAGCCTAAAGCTTCATCTGCTGAGACTGCAGCTGCTGACTCTTTGAGGGATGATCACAGGGTCGATCTGATTTCTTCTATTTTGAACAAGCTCCAACGCGCCTTCACCACTCTGAAGGCTTGGGAATCCTTCACTGACACCACTAGGACTGTTGTTGCCAAAGATTGTTCCGAACTCCTAGCTCTCGCGGATCAGCTCAACTGAAGACTCGGGCTCCCCTAGGGCTAAGAATGTTGTTACTGAGCTGAAAAAGCTCATCTGATGTATTTTCTTTCCCTTGCTGGCTTTCCTCTTAGCCCTTTTTTGGAATCTTCTAGGGTATTATCGTTATGTAATTTTCATCACTTATATCTAGCCTGTTGGGATTTTTTGTAAAAGGTTGTGGGACCTTCTAAAACCCTCTTTTTACCCTATATTCCAAAAAATATATACATCTAAAAGTAAAAATACATTTAAAAACTAAAAATAATATAGATTCACACTTATTATTTATTTGGCACTAATTATCTTCCACTAAAAACTAAACATAGCATAGATCAATATAATAATATTATAGTTGCTTACGGATTCACACTTATTCACGCTTATTATTTACTCCGTAGTAATTATCTTCCAATAAAAATTAATATCCTGGCACTAATTATCTTGAATTTACTTCCGCAGTAATATCCCCGCACAGATTCACACTTGTTATCTTTCAAACTTTTAAAATAACTTAAATTTCCATGTATAAATACATAATCTTATATTAGTTTTATATATTAAACATTGAGTCGGCATTACAAAATAAATTATTTTAACCATTAACTATTAGTGGGCAAATAAAAAAAAATCCAATCAATGCACGCCATTACACTCCTTGCATGCCACTGTAGGAACGCCTCTTGGTGTAAAAAGTAAGGAATTAATGGTTATCAACAACTTCAAGATCCCTAATGTCTCTCTCCTAGAATTTCTCATCCTCGTTCCCTATGTTGTCAGGAAATGGGTACGGGTCTGAAACACGGAAGTGCCGATTTTTAAAAAGACCTTGGGTACGAAACGTTACGGAAATGTCCACATAATATATTATAAAAATTAAATATATAAATGCATGGTACTCATTTAAAAATTTTAGTCCATAAGATATAAAGCACTCAAAATATTTTGTATTCATTGAAGTTCAAAAGATTCAACATGGTTACAATTTCATATATACATGATTATAATCTAGATTCTAGAATTAATCATCTAGATTTTCCTCATAAATGCAAATATAAAGTGTGTTTTTTTAAATACATATTGCCCTGGGTACAACCCAGAAACACCCCTAGTACGGCAAAGCCATACTCAAAGCATAGAGGCGTTTTGGAGCTGTTTTGGCCCCGTTTTCATAGCCATACCCATTTCCGTACCCGTAGCCGTACCCATTTCCAAAACGTTTCTATGGGTGTACGGGCAAGGGGGGACGTTTCCATGCAACATAGCCTATTCCTAGTTAGTTGTATTTACTCTCTCACACTAACACTAAACTCGTGCATTAGCTCAAACATTAATACATTTTCTACTAATGTGAGTACTAACATGATATTCCCAACAGGAAACTTGTAGATATGCTATTTATGTCAGGATAAGCATTTCATCTTCAAAAAATCTCATTTCTTGAGAAGCCCGAAACAATGGATTACAATCACCATCCTTCCTTGCTACTAACAAATGTTTGTGGTGCTTGTGAGCTAAAGTGTATATTACCAAAATACATGAGGAAAAAAGTCATTAGAGTAATGATTACTCATGGAGGTCATCTTGAGATGACACGTTCAAGCAAAATCAAAAAAAAAAATTATATAAGCAAATTAGAATAAAAATCATGGCATAACCTCGTGAGAAATATGTGCCCACACACAAGTCGGATAATGATGTAGCATGATCTAGTGAGGGAGATCTATGTAATACCAATTACAAGTCATTCCAAGAACTTGTGATCGAGAAGCAATGGAATACATTACAAGCATAGATATCTTAAATACAGCTATCTAAAATACACCAAGAGATATCAATCTCGAGGAGGGGAAAAAAGGGCGAAACATTACCTAGTCACCAAGATATTATTATATTTTGATTGATTTCTCGAAGACGATAGAAAAAACATTTAAGTGGCAGTCAAATGGACGTCAAATTTAAGGATGAATTGTCACGTGATGTTCGAATGAACGTCATATTTAATATCAAGAATAAAAGTGAACAACTCACGCCATTATACCCGTCTGCCATTATAGGAATGCCTCTCGGCATAATTAATGTCAATTCCACCTCTAAGGTGCAACCTTGGACAAGGTCAGACAAGACATTCAGAATTTAGAGATAATGCAAGCGAACAAGAGCGCGGGCATGGGTCATGACCCACAAGGAGGCATACAGATTGGTGGTTCTAGCAAGATTGGAGGAGGACACAGCACGTCCAACGGAAACATCCACACCAGCATTGGAAGAGAGCATGACTTCACCATTGGCATGGCAGATGCAAAAAGCCAAACCAGCATTGAAGGAGAACATAGTGGCACCATTAGCATGCCAAATGGAAACATCAACACCAGCATTGGAGGAATGCCCAAACACATACCCTTTAACAATAATAGCAACCTAGGCATGGGATCAAACTTCAATCTAGGATATGTTAACACGATGCAGTATATCCTTGGTGTTTTCTGCCCTGAGTTTTAACATTTTCGACATAAAAAAATGTGGCAGGTCACTCATATATCATAATTTCGAAATCCTTCACTGAAATTTACTAACTGATAAACTCAATTGTAAAAGGGTGCACATACAAATATGATTACAGTTGATTTAGTGACAATGCATCGGGGCATTTCAAGCTCAACTCGCCAAGAGACCTAATAAGTATACAAATTGTGTAAATTAATGCATCCAACCCTGTGGACGCAGCATAGTCGTGACTTTGATACAGGCTATTTTTTGCCTAGTGCAACAAATAATAATAATTAGATTTGTCCATTAACAACTATTGAAAAGCTATTAAGTTTTAGTATAAAAAGGCATGCATGCACAGATTTAGTGTAAGAGTTAAATTGACTTACGGTTGAGAGCAAGCGGAAGCTTGCAGAAGTACCATCGAACATCGTCCCCGTCGGAAGGACTGTTGGTGTGTGCCAAATACTTGTGTCGGGCCTTGTTCTGCTCGATGATATCCTCCAACCTCGCAATATTCGACGGCGTGTTCTTTAAAGCGTCCGGCGACGAATCATCCAAAGAAGAAGGAAACTCCGCTGCCATTTTCTCGCCTGAGCTCCACCCTACTGTTTCTCCGGTGCCATCAACATAACCTAAATCCCAAGACGCCTTGCATCACAAGCCAAAAAAATGTTTGTTTTCTCCCGTCAGCTTCTCAAAGCATGGTCCAAATTCTTGCCTAACAATAAATTCGTCGAATTCTCTGTCCGTAGTTATGGTGTAATTAAAATTCAGAAGTAATTGGCGAACTTAAACCCAAAAAAAAATCGCCTGTAAGTTTAACACATTTAGCGGCTGAGATGTAGACTTTTTTCCTTCCTGCTCGGAAACAGTGAGCTTAAAATTTGATGTAGATGGGACTTTAGAAGGTTTGGTGCAGAGGAATATAGATTTGACGAGTTGGTCTGGATTGATTAATGATAAGAGAGACGAGCGCCCGACTTTCTCCTCTCCATGTTAAGTGCGTGTATGTAGTATGTTTTGTATAACTAGTATAGCCTAGCACTTGTACCAAAAGGATGTGTAATGGTTGTGTCTATAATAATGTTTGATTTTTTTTATTTTTTTTTAGAGTTGGCTATATTCTACTTGGGTAGTAAGGCATATTTCAAGAGGTAAGTGTATGTCCTGAAGAGACATATCTAAGTTATGTAGTAAGGTATCTACATAATTATATACACTGAAGAGGTGTATTTGAGTTGGGTGGCAAGGCATATTCAAGAGGCACTTGTAGATGGTGTTTTTGAATTTTTTGAAACTACTAATGACAAGAGGGGAAGGCCGAAAAAGCTAACATATTGATTCTACAACCAATCAACCATTATGGATTGATAATTGGGCCACTTCCATCAGAGTGTTACCCTTATTGTCATAAGGACCATAATATATTAGGGTGTATATATTACAGCGAATTAGGGCAACCAACCAATGTGGGATTGGCATGTTGATTGAATGATGATTTTGAGTTGTAGAAGCAATCCACATATGCATTAAAGAGGCATATCAAACCTTGGTAACATGGCGACAAACATACTTATCCCGCAGCCAATAAAACAGTGTGTTCATGAGAGGATCACTTCCATCGTGACATAACCCATGTTGGCATAAGGATCATGATATATTGTCGTTTATATGTTAGTATAGGCCAAGACCACTAACCAATGCAGAATTTATTTTCATTAAACAATTTGCATGCCTTGTATATACTTCCACATTGAGGATGCTAGCAAAGGTTGTGAAATCTAACTTTACACCTTCCAATTGCATTTGCTACAAATTTTCCAAGACTTTCTCAATATACCCATTTTTACATACACTGTCATCATAGCAGTCCATGAGATCACATTTATTTGAGACATTTTATCAATAGTTCTCATATATTGTATGTATGCTTATACATTTTACATATATATCTACCACGTGTTTACAACCTAATTGAATTATGTTATGAAAAGCACATAAATATATATAGGATATAAGGGTTCACTACATGAGGCTATTCTACCATAATTAATTAATAATTAGCCATGCATAATCAAAACAATGCATTAATACTTGTAACGATGATAAACAAATAGATTGATAGCTCAAATACACAAGAGGAGATGAAGACTAAGTTGTATAGGTCAGAACAAATGAGATCTAGGTATAGAGACAAGTGGAATAGGTTGATTTTAGGCTATATATGCTTCATTATTGATACTAGAACTACAAAATGAGCTAGTGCAAGACCGTACCACCCAGTCATGAATGGTTATACGGTCTTGAACATTTTGTATGGTTTAGATCCTTTCGCAAGGAGCTTCTGTAACTCTTTGTTTACTTTGTCTACTTGGAAAAATGTCTCACTATATGTCGTTCTTTCTTGCACAACGTTGACACAACCTATAATGAATTACAACAAAGTGGAAACCCTAGATACTTGCAATACCCTTCATCAAAGCATTAGATAACAAAAATGCATGTGGTGAGGCTAGACTACCCTTAACAGTCAACCCTTGTGAAACAAATGTTGCATTACATGCCCTTGTGCAAAATCAAGCCTCGTGAAGTTCTCTTAGGTGAATGTACAAGTGTGAATGTGATCTAATCCAACCCACTGTGAGTTCCCTCGTGTCTCTTGACACAAAGATAACAAGCTAACTATAGAGTAGAAAACGTACTCAACACAATAGTAATATGATTTAATGTGCTTCAGTTGTGTGATTGAACTTATTTGTCCCTTGAAAACCTTTGACAATGATTGGAGTGTGTTTACACTCATTTTAAGATTAATATAAATACTTATTATAGAATGCACAACAACTAAAAAGGAATATAAGGTTCAATATTAAGAGATATTCTGATTAATTAACTTCCAAAATTAACTATGAAATATCATAATAATGTATTGGTACTCACAACTAGTGATAACAATATGTTACTAGATCAACATACACTAGAGGAGAGATTTACTTAGTTGTATAAAGTGATGCAAGAGAGGTTTGGGTGCACAAATTGGATAAAATAGGGGTAATGAACCTATAGATGCTTCATTTTTTAAATCGTGACTGGAAATTGCTATGGTACAAAACTGTTAGGAATGTTTATACGGTCTTGGACCTACTTGGAATGGGTAACTACAACTTGTTGTTCCCTTTAATGGTTTAGAAATATGTCTCATTTTCAAACCCTAAGTGTCACGCAATCTTGAAACCATCTAAAATCAACTGAATGGAACTCAAACCCAAACCATGGGTGGAAAGCCATGTAAGAAGGTTATTGTCTGGGTTGAAGTGAAATTTGTGCACCACCTACGTCAACACTTCTTCGAAGATGCCTCAAGCCACACATAGTTCTCCACCAAGCATGTGATATCTAGATTAATATAACTAGTTGACAACTTTAATCACATTGAATATGTTTGAGATGGTTGTGCTCTTGCTATGACATTGAGTAGGGCTCTTTAAGTGCTTGGAAATGAGGTACATTGAACTCCTTTACCTGGTTGAGTTTTCCATAACTATAGTATTGATTGTCCTAGTAGATGTGCATCGGCTTTGAGAATTTAGGGAGACTTGGGTGTCTTTTGAATGTATTTGTAATGAGTGTGCCAGGTGATTATCAAGTTAGTAAATGAGGTGATGTTAACTTGCTTATATAGGGATCCGAAGGTAAATTTTCATGTAAAGGTTGACTCGGGAAGATGTAAAGATCCAAAAATATATATTGCAATTGAAAACAAAGTTGGAATACATATCGGTCTAAAACCGTACATGTCAGCCAAGACCAGAAATTACATCCTAGCCCTACTATACAATTTTGGACAGGGAGATGGTGGATGAAGTCTGGAAGTTACATCGTGGTGGGTAGAGGTTAAACATTGATTTGATGTATTTACATTAAAAAGTTGACAACACATTAGTGTGCACGAATAAGCAAGTTAGGAGAGAAATAACAAGAAGTAATAAGTAGTTATAGTATGTGGGTGTTTGTCTTAGCCAAGAAGCATAGTCATGACCAGTAGTTTCAAAATGATAAATTTCCAAAGTTGAGTGTCTATATAGTAACTTTGTTCTTATTAAGAAAGAGGTCTGTGACCTTTACATGCTTGAAAATGGGGGAAGTTAGTCTCTTTGACTTGGTTGAGTGTTTTAGACTTGTAATAGTTATTGCTCTAAATTATGTGCAACTAATTATGGAGATCTAGAAGAGCCTTGACTATTTTTGGAGTTATATTTGTAATAGTAATTTATAAGAGTGTCAAGTGAGTTATAAAGTGATATTGAATTACTTATATAACATTTCGTAGGTGAAATATTATGATAAGGCCGACCCTAGGAAGATGAAACAATACAATAAAGATATTCGAATTGTAATTAGAGTTGGAAGATAAGAAGGGGTAGGACTATACAAGTCGGTTAGGTTTGTATAATTTATCCTGACCAAATTATATGGTCTTGGAAAAGAACCATGTGATGTGAAACATAAATTTTTGGAATGATGCACACAAATAATTTATTGCTTTGATTAATTAATATTTTTTATATGTGACGGAGAAAAGTGTGGAGACGAGCAAGCCAAGAAAGAGCTAGAGAGATTTACTCGTTGTACTTAGGATGCGAGCATTTGTCTTAGAAAGGGAGCATAACCAAAGGATAAGTTACCAAATTTGATTGTCTACATTAGAAGATTCTCGATTGTAAATAAAAACTCATAGACTAGAGAGTCTTAAAAAAGCTTGATCTAAATAACATACTTTAAGACTTTAATTATATGACATTATTTCCTAGACAATATGTGGTCACGTGCAATGAAATGATTTCAAATTTTAACACATCCTTTATAATTTACTCAAAATATATTTAAAATACCCACATATTGTAGACTATACACAAAACACCACTTTTGATTTTAACAAACCATACTACATAGACATAACCATATAAGAGATTAAATCAACATTCTTTCTTATTAAATTGTGGGTTTGTTTCTTGTGTCAAGGGCAAGCTCAGATGATAAGTGGTGAGTGAATGTGAACTCACTGTTGAGAATCCAATGCAATGTTCGTTATCCAATGTTGAGAAGTGTAATGTGGTAGAAGGCAATATGGAGCTCGTGAGGAGTGTTGTAAACACATATATTCCAACCACATGTGCTCTAATATATGGATAAATCAATGCATCGAAAAACCATATGGCACTAAGACCTTAATAACGTTAATATGCCAAGATATGTATCTTGTAGTGGTTTGTGAACAAGTCTAGATGAACACATAATTATGTAGATAAGAAAATGCATATGGGTGGACAAGAATGTGAGAAGTAGACAGAGCCAATAGGAACATGAAGGTTGAACAAAGCTATCAAACAAAGGAAATGTGTCTGAACGATTGAGCACAAGATTTGGGTTTCAAATAGGAAACTGCTACCTGTGAGGCAAGTTTCAAAGGACAACAACTCAAAATTTCATAAGTATGTTATGATTAAAACATGAAAAACGTGTAAATGTCCATCAAATTTAAAGACTATGTGAAAGTAATTGTGTGGCTTGTTAGCTTCCTGCAATTTCTTGACATTTTTCCAACACATTTTTGAGACTAGCTCCAAGATATTGGCTTTCTCCCGTTAAATAGTCTGTCGGCTAATAAATATATATTTCTCAAAAACATTAAGGGGTATCAATTTCAAGGTCCTTATATTGGATTTTTAGCATATCATACATCATAATAATTTTTATTTCTCGAGGCTAAATAAAAAAAAATTACAATCATAGTAATTAAAAAATAAAAAGAATATTCTTGGGAGTTTTATTCTCACATATTCCTTTTGTGCCATGTCAAAACTTTACAATATAAATTTAAAACTAAATCAATATCATGGAAATTATTATTTAACTAAACCCACACCAACAATTAATATACACACAGATATAGTTCTACATAACTATATAATATAGACACATAAATAAACTAATTACACACACACACACAAAAACATTTTAGCAATTGCCTAGTCTCATGCCAATATTAAATGCCTATGGACTAAATGAAATATTTTCCCATATTTTTTTTCTAAATATTCTTCCAACTAATCAATACAACTTTACAATATCTTCAACAGTAATAAGGCATTATGTGGCATTTTACTACTACTACTACTCTTTAAGGCAATATATATAACATTCACTAAATGTAATAATTCCATTTTTAACTGGCATATATTAGTATTTTCAGATGTCTTGGTAATTCCAATGTTTGACATTAGAAGAAAATAGAATGTTCTTTTATAGTCTTATTCCCAAATATTCCAATTATCATGTCAAAATTTTATAAAACAAACACGCAAATAAATTAATACTACTCACTTGTTCAATATGAAATTTCTATCTTTATTATTATTATATGTTGGATCTATAACATCAACCAACATATTATATTTATTATTATAATATATTGGATCCATCACATCAAATGACATATTTACCTTTATTATCCTTCTAAAGGCATGGAATATAGTGATGAATAATGGGGCATGACTTTTGTCAACAATCAATCAAATTTCATTTCCATGGTTTAGAGTATAGCTTTGATAAATACATTTTTTTTTAAAAAAAAAATTGTTGAAGGGTGGTTGATTGAGGGCTAATTTTTTTATCGTGCATTTACAACCTAGTTATATTTTAGAATGTTATTACACAACAACCAAAAAGGATGTAAGGGTTCACAATAGGTAGACTATTCTAATCTTTTGGGACATGTGTGACAAAACATTTAAATGTGTGAGTCAAAAGAACAGATGTGTACCCATGTGTGATATGTCTGATAATCTGCGTATAATCACAAAGAAGGCTAAGATGGTGGCCACCTTTGATAACCTTACATCTAAAAGAGGATGTGCATGATGACAACCATGGTGTAGAGAACAAGCAAATTACAATAAACAACAAGCAAGAATGCATGTGTAAAACAACTAGTAATAACAGAGAAAAGTACCAACCATGTCATACTCCATAGGAGAACAAGTATAGAAACAACATAGTAAACTTGTTATAATCCATAGTAGAGACAACGAAGTAACAATCAAGCATGTCATAAACCATTGTAAAAATATTAGTGTAATCAATAGAGTATAAGTTAAGTGTGTCATAAGATATCAATAGAAGAGCAATATAAACATAATGTATAGTCAAGAAAACATTAATATGTAGAAACATAGTCATGTGTAGGCATGGAGCCACAAACATGGGACACCCACGGTGTCACAAGACAATCATAATAGAAAGAACATTGTGTTATATTCAGAAAAACACGTGTATACACACAAGATAAGCATGTAACCATGAACATGGGAGACTCATGGTGTCACAAGACAAGCAAGGCCTTTAGGACATATAGATAAAATAGTCATAACATCGTAATTAGACAAGACAATAAAGTGGAATCGCATATGAAGCAATCAAAGAAGTGATCCATATAAGCAAGTATATAAAACAATAATAATGGAAACGAAGATAGCAAGAGAAGTTAGCATTGCATACGATACATGTGATACTCATATTATCTCAAACAATAGCAATAAACACTAAGTATAGAATCAAACGTGATGAAGAAAGTGTAAAATAACATATTTTGAAACAAAAGCACTTGTTAACATGGGGGATGTCACCATAAGAGTAATTTAAGGAACCAATCTGGCTTCGATGATCATGTATCAACCAAATATACCAAATGTGTGTCTTGCATCAAGCTCAATATACCTCATGAACACATGTACGTAAATAGTAAGTATGTTATGTATCAAACAAATGTGACAAAAAACATGTATAAAGTAATAAACCAATCAATCAAGAGCATAAATGTGTCCTTGTTTTGTAGTTTTTTACATATATGTGAATGTTTTTGTATTATGTGATTATTCGTTGAAAATAGTTATGTACATGAAAATGAATATCACAAGAGATACCTTATAAGGGCCTTATGGAGAGGCATAGCACATGTAGCGGGTGGATGGGAGCATGCCCCACAAGTGTCAGAAGAGATGAAGGATGCCCACGTGTGATCTATGTAAAGTTCATATTATGTGTTGTATAGGGGGCAAGGTAGGAAGACTCATGATAAGTAATACATGTAGAAGATGATTGAGTTGAAAATCTAAGAGACTATGTCCTATGATAAGTAGTATGTGTTCTATATGATCAACTTGGATATATATGCATGAAATCATATTGAGGCACAACATGAGAGTTGGAAAAGGAAGTTATAGATGTACTAGTACTAAGAGTAGTGGTTGTATGTGTCAGGATAAGATATTATTATGATGTAAGAGATTCAAATGGAATTCCCCTAATTGTGGCCACTTGATTATTGCGCATGAACTTAACACATTAATGTAGTATGAAAGGTATAGTTGCAAAGGGTGGATCTGAGAGAAACCTAGACTCATGTGACTAAATGTAAGAGAAGAGGCCACTAATAATGTGACATTAAATGTAACAAGAATAAATATGAGAGGGAGGAAAACATTCCCTATTCGTGTCTAAGGATCAACTATGACATCCTTATTAGTGTACCTAAGAGAGCGTAGTAACGTAAAAATTCACATATTTTGAGGAGTAGTGATATCAACCAAAACATTACGTGTATGATGACAATTAATTGAAGCAAGAATATATTGTCTATTAGAAACAAACCAATGTGTTATATCAATGCTATCAAAAGTAATAACCCGTGAGGGAGTCATGGGGGAAATAGTGACAATCATAACATCAAACATGTTACCATAAGGTGGTGGAGGTGGGATAACACAATAATAATTGTGGACTCCTAGGGTAGATTTAACAACATCATGTTTTGTAAGTGGGTCACTAATTTTTTTAAGTTTTCCATTATCATTAGTTGTCTTATGTTGAGGGTGTAGCATTATATTCAATAGTAACAATATCAATTAGATCTTGTATAATGTGATGAATCTTAAAAAATTTTTTAATGGAGATGACCAATACGTTAGTGGTAGTCATAATGAGCATTAAGCATAAAATATCTTACCATAAGGTGAACTTGTATCAACCATGAAGTAGTGTAGGAAGAGATATACAATGTTACATTCAAGTAACTATTGAATCATTTTTTGTTGTGCACAAGGTAAACTAGTGAAATCTAACATTGAGAAGGATGCAATTTTATAGTTTAAGTTTGAGACAATACATTGAAAATGGTTTTAACTTTAGGTTTATCAATAATTGGCCTTGTTCTTAAAATTAACATTGGTTTGAAACTTTTGAGTAGAGTGATAGGAGGATTAACAACATATTTGATCTTATCCATTTTTAGGAGATCTCAGCTTCGTGTTCTTTTGAAGTATGAAAAATATGATCAAATGAATGAAAATTTCTCAAAAATAAACTATTATTGCAAAGGAACAAGGAAACTTTGTGTAAATAGATCTTGTAATTCACTATCAACCAACATATTATCTCATCTTGTAAATTTTAGTCTTATATCACATAACATAATCACCGATGAGCTCAGTTAGAACCTTGTCACATTTTATCCATTTGAACAGGTGTAGATGTTTTTCTGTGACATATACTATAGAAATTTTTGTAAAGAATTGATTAGTTTAGAGGAGTGAATGTCCTTACAAAATGCGTAGGTAGATCGTAAAACCATTGTAAGGTAAAATATTAGAAACTCTAAGGAAAAATCTTGGTAAATGACGTATCATTTGAGGAGTAGTTCAAGTAAGCAACATGAAATGTATGAAGATACTCTTTAGGTTCACCCTTACCATCATAGATGGGTAGCTTAGAAATAACAAAGCCGGTAAGTAAAGGGTATGAACCCAATTTCGGGTGTATTTTGTTTATGAATTAGTTGAGTAGAATCCATAGTATGATGAATAAGTAGATGCACTTTGTTGTAATTTTGTTAGATTTGATCTTACAAAGTATAAAGAAGGGATTCAAGAGCCCATGTGTTAGAAGAAGAAGCATTTGAGGCACTATAATTATAGATAGGAGATTTAGGTTTAGTAGTGGTCATATGAATTAACATGGCAATACTATAAAGGGGAGGGTTAGATTCCCCCAATGAATTAGACATTGTCTGTATGGGAATGGTTGATGAATGTGTATGCATAGTTAAACTAATTAAGTTAGGATCTAAATGAAACGAACACCAAGTAGCTTCAAAGCAAAATTAACCTACCATTAACATCATGATAAGAGCTTAAAGGAAATAACTATCTTAATGCATAAACATGGAAGTAAACATCTAATGCTAAGTGATTCCTACTCTTGTGTGATTTCTACTCAAAATAGGAACCTAATTAGATCATTAAGAAATCAAATTTGTGTTGTTCTCCAAAGAGAGGGAAGGATATCACCAAGAAATGGATACAAGGCCATACTTAGATCTTCCTTTCTACTCAACAATTGGATGCAAAGATGAAGTAGTTATTCGAAAGAATGGAGAAGACTCTTATCATATGCCTATAAATTCCACTTATTCAGAGTTTGGTGTGTGTTTGAGAGGATGGAGCTTGGTCCTTTATATAACTTACTTGTTTGGGAAAGGCTTGCAAATAAGTGGATGTGGGACAAAATACCAAAGAATAAATACAAAGGACATGCATGTTTAGAAGAATTAATAAAGGATGGGCACTATATGGGAGGTTAAGAGGGGTTTAATTAATCAAATGTGATTAATTAATAGGTAGAGATAAGATTGTAGAAGATATTTAGAGGGGATTTAGAGGAAAATTAGCATGATTCGGGGGGTTGTAAGCAGGTATTTTAACCAATAAAAGGGGTTTATTAATTAACTAATAATGTTTAATCAAACACTTAGAAGTAGATTATGAACAACGAAAGGTCGTTAATTGTCAATCTAGAATGGGGAAGGGTTAATTAATTAACGAAATGTCATTAGGTTAACGAATAAGAAGGGGAATGTTAGCTAATTAGCATAAAAGCACTAATTATTATGGAAATGACAGGAAATATGGTAATTAGAGCAATTTTAGTATTAAAACTACGTAAGTTAAATTTTAGGTGTCTACAGAATGCTTATGTAGATGATAAGGAGGATTAGGATCTAAAAGGTGGAAGAGATAATAATGTTTTAAAGTTAATCATGTGAGACTATAAAGAATAATTTCAATATTTTCAGGATTCTCTTGCAAAAAAAAATTTAAGATTTTTCTGCTCCATCATCTGATAAAACATGCATTTCTAGACATGTTATGAGACCCATTAACTTGTATAGTATTAGTAGAGACCATGGACATAGAATAAGATAATATATCAACAAAATCATATGCATGATCACGAGAGATAGGAAGGGTATCCTTGTAGGGTGTGGGATGATTTAAGTTATTAGGGAAAGGATGGGAATTCCTTAATAAGAGATATAAATGATGACAAGGATTCATGAGATTTGGAACCATGATATGATAAAATTAGTGGGGAGACAAAAAAAAATTTTGGAGAAATAGATTTGATTCAAGAGTTGGGTTCACCAAAATTTTACACCCTAGTTATAATCTATTATGTTATTATACAAAAACTAAAAAAGGTATAAGGGTTTCTAATAGGTAGAATATTTTATTCTAATTAACTTCCAACATTAATTATACATAATAAAAATAATGCATTCATAATTGAAATGATAGAAATGATTGATAAACCATAATTACTTACTCAAATACAAAAGTATGGATATAGACCCTAATTAGCTATTTAGGGTGTGACAAAGAGGATCTGGATGTGTAGGATGGTGGAACATACTAATCTGATACTATATATACTTTGATAAAAGGTCTAGAATTGTTAAACCCAATAAGGGCCAGACCGTGTAACTTATGTACGGTCCTAACCTAGAACTATATGGTTTGGGCCCCTTTAATTGTATGGACCTACAACTTTCTATGTAATTTTTTTGTCTATAAATGACCTTCATTGTATGTCACTATTACTCGCATGGAACTTCAAGATGAAATGTAATAACCTATAACATATTGGAAATCGTAGAATCCTATAAAATCCTTCATCGATAGTCATTAACAAACTTAAATGGGTTAAAACATGTGTGTGTGTGGTGAGGCTATACTACCCTTGATAGTCAACTAGACTCCTAGCTACCAAACCAATCCAACTGCATGTATTACATGATCCCTTTATATGTGATCAAACATCGTTGTAGTTCTCGTAGGTGTTTGTGCATGTGTGAATAACTAACCAACCCCTTAAGGTTCCCTCATGTATCGTAACACCAAGATAGTGGGCTAAGTACATAATATATAATGTACTCAATGTTGTAGAAGTGAGATATAATGTGCCTCAACAATGTGACCTAACCCTTTTATTATTAAAACCCTTGTGCTCTACCCTACTCCAGAGTGCTCTTTAGCTCGGTCTAGCTCACATGGCTTTATGAAATTTTCATGCAGAGATCAAAATGGATGAATCTATACTCTTTGACCTAGTTGAATCTCCTTGAGACTCGTAGCTCAGGAGCTCACCTTTAGATGATGTGCATACCTGATTTGGGTGGATTTATGAACCCTTTGATTGGTTTTGGAAATACATTTTGTAATTGTATCCTTCGTAAGAGTATCAAGTGAGTGATAAAGTTTGCCCATTAACTTTTCGGTCATTTAAATAACCTTTTGTAGGTTAAATATTCTAATAAGGACCGAACCTAGGAATATGAAATGACCCCAAATAAGGACTTTGAAATTAATATCAAGCTCGTTGGTGGATGTGAAGGTGTGGGACCCTATGTGGTCAGCCAAGACTGTTGACCTTACATCTTGACCTTTCTATGGCATTTTGAACCATATAGATGGAAATATAGTACCTTTTTCAAATTGTGCTCATGAAGATGGACATAACTTTTGTGAACTCATCCTTTGGATTATCTTAATGGCTTCTCCTGAATTAATACATAATTCTACCCTGTGGCTTGACTGTTATAAAGATAAACAAGTTGTAGAAGAGCTAGAGAGATGAGGAGATTGGATTCTAAATGAAAGCAACTATCTTAGCAAGGGAACATAGTCAATCATGGCATTACACAAGGAAAAGTTACTAAATTTTAGTGTCTACACCATGCGAGCCTGATTTTCAACTAGTTAAAAAAATCTTGACCAATAGAAACACGAAATTTTATTTTGGGTTACGAAAGACTATAGTTTTGATTTTTTTGCAATAGAGTGGATTCATATAAGTGTAATGTAAAAAAAAAATAGTGATTTTTTAATCAAGAGTTTCATGTAGAGTTTTAAAGACCTTTAATTAAGGTAGTATAAAATGATTAGGGTTGGCATTATGCAGAGCCATGCATAATTGACTATATTAGTCTTGTTGATTTCCATGTTATTTATGCTTCCACATCGTTCAAAAAACTTTTAGGGAATGTTTTTGCTATGTACCTTGGGATATAATATTATAATGTATATGGGTTGATGGAGATGCCGACATGTGGCACACATCCCCTTATCTTATTATATCATTCATTTATGATTTATTATGCTTAGGAGGTCGGCCTCAGTATTGGCCATAGGTTAGAATGGTATATATAGGGGTTAGAAGGTTATAGTTGATCATGATAATGAGTATTGGAGTCTTATTGTATGGTTTGGAGGTTACCCCCTCGAAGTGGCAAAGCTATTATATGAGAATATTGTCATCATTTATATATAATTTGGTGTTATCTCATGTTATTCTACTGTATATGTTCTGATTTATACAAGTAATATCCTTATAGTTTTCTTGGGAGAAACAAGTTGATGGAGGTGTTAAGTCGGCTGTGCATACATTACAAGCATTGTTTAACAAGATCTAATCAAGTGTGTATTGCTTTAATGCAAATACATTTGATCTCATATTTTTTTCTATGGTTATGGTACCATGTTGTGATGCATTCATTTGGATGACCCAGGTAGTGGATGAAAAAGGTCTGGTTTATTTACATGTATTTAGATTTTTTTTATTTTGCATAGGTTACAATTCAGTATGAATTTTGTTGTTTTCTATTGGCTCTTTTGAAATTGTTTCTCGATTTTCATTGTAGGTAATACATTAAACAACCTCATTTATTTTTTCCCTCTTCCATTTTCTTGTGAAGAGGGTGTAAAAAAATTGTTTTATTATTTAAATGTGATATTATTTGGTAGAATACAATATTGGTGTATGTCATTTCTTATATGAAATGTGTGTGAATGAAAATACATATTTTTGTTTGCTCTTATAGGCTCTAGTTATGGTCTTGGCCATTTTTTCTTTGAAATGGGTGTGAACTAAAATATGTGTTGTTATGTTACTGATGATGGTTTGTGTTGGGGTTAATCACACCGGTTGTATAGATATATTATTCAAATCTCAGCATATAAACAATAAAAGTGGAGATAAACCAGAAGAACAATACACAAGATATAATGTGGTTCACCCAGTGTGGGCTACGTCCACTAAGAAACAACCATTCTTATTATTCAAAGCCTTTTTAAGAATATACAATGAAGATCTGCAATCTTCCACACCTCCTGGATGTACAATACTTTCTTCCTCACAAGCTTCTCTTTTTCTCTCTCCAAGAATTCCTTCTTACAATTCTCCCTTCTTATTATCTAACCCTAGTTTTCTAGCTTATATAAGCCATATACAAACTTAAGGAAACTTAGCTATGCTATTACAACCATTAGATAAACTTTATATCAAAGGTTAGATCTGATTCCTATGAGTTAAATAAAACAATCACACACAAGTAACCGATGTCGGTTACCCTAACTAATGTCTATTCCTCCTTACCTTGACCGATATAGGTCCCCAGGTGACCGACGTCAATTATCCAACCGACACCAATTACTGTGTATTCCAGCAAGTTAATAAATCATAATAATGTGAAGTAATTAAGCTGCACAACTCAACAATCTCCCACTTTGAGATAAATTGTTGCACTATACCGTACTACTCCATTCTTGGATCCTTTCCATGGCATGTTTCTCCCTCTTCAAGTCTCAAACTCAAAGACCAACAAAAGTGGAGTGTAGCTCTAACTTCTCCTTTTCCAACAACTTCATTGGCATATCCACAGGGTTCTTATTTGTATGAATTTTCTCCAGTTTCAGCTTCCCATCCTCCAACACCTACCATATGAAGTGATATCTCAACTGAATGTGTTTTGTTCTTGAATGAAACATTGAGTTCTTTGCCAGATGAATCAAACTTTGAATATCAGTATACTATATGTAATCCTCTTGATCCTTTCTCAACTCTTCCACGAACCTTCTCATCCATATCATCTCTTTGCTAGCCTCTGTAGCTACAACATATTCTACCTCTATAGTAGATAAGGCCACAACCTTCTGCAATCTCGAAATCTAGCTAATTGTCATCCCACCTACTGTGAAAACAATTTCCAGTGGTGCTTCTCCTACCATCCAAATCACCAGCCATATCTGAATCAACATAGCTGCATAAAGAAATATATGACCCTCCATAGCATAACTACATGTCGAATGTCCCTCTCAAATACCTAAGAATCCATTAGACTGCTTTGTAATGCTCTTTACCTAGATTGGCCATAAATCTGCTCAAAACTCTCACTACCTGTGCAATGTCTAGTCTTGGACAAACCATAACATACATGAGACTTTCAACTGATGAAGCATATGGAACTCGTGCCATGTACTCAACCTCCTCATGTGATGTAGGACACTGATCTTTGCTCAATTTAAAGTGTCCAACCATAGGTGTACTTATAGGTTTTGAATTCTGCATATTAAACCTTTCCAACACCTTATTGATATAAGCTTCCTGAGACAAATATTTTTTTTTCCTTCTTGTCTATGTGTATTTGCATGCTAAGGATTTTCTTTCCAGCTCCTAAATCCTTCATTTAAAATGTGTGAGATAACTTTTTCTTTAAGCTCACCAATATCTTGCATACTAGATCCTAGAATAAGCATATCATCCACATATCGTAACAAAATAATATATATCTCATTTTAAAGCTTCTTGAAATAAACACAATGGTTAGATTCACATCTCATATAAACATGCTCATCCATAAAACTATCAAACCTCATATACCATTGCCTTGGAGCTATCTTGATCCCATACAAGCTCTTTTACAACCTGCACAAAAGTTTCTCCTTACCCTTGAATTCATACCCAAGCGGCTGCTGCATATAAATATTTTTCTCTAAATCACCGTGAAGGAAAACTTTCTTAATATCAAGTTGTTCTAAATGTAAATCTTCTACTGCAACTAAACTTAAAACAATACGAATGGAAGTCATTTTAACTACAGGAGAAAATATCTCACCAAAATCAATACCTGATTTCTATGCAAATCCTTTTACCACAAGCCTTGCATTGTATCTTTTCTATTCACCCTCTTCTTCCTTGATCCTTTAAACCTATTTGTTCTACAATGCTCTTTTACATGTTGGAAACTTAACCAAATCCCATGTCTGGTTCTATTTCAAGAATTCCATCTCCTTATCCATATCATGCTCCCACTTCACGTGGGTGTCATCCTGCATTGTTTCTTCAATAATCTATGGTTCAGCATTATCAATCAATAATAAATCAGATAAGGAAGGTGAAAATCTTTCTAGACGTCTACTTACCCTTTGAGACCTTCTTACCAAGATTTGAGGTACCGGAGGCTTATTTTTCTCATATTGCAAGTTTAGATCTATCTCAAATAGTGACCAAGGCCGGTCACCTCCTACTGACGCTGGTTCTACTAACTGACATCATTCATGTTGTTCTGTAGCCAATGCTAGTTCAGCTAACTGATGTCGGTCCTATTCTTCTATAACCGAGGTCAATTCAAGCGACTGACGTCAGTCTGGTGTCAATTGACACTGGTTACTATGTAGACCTATAGGTGTTAATTTTAAATCCGAGAATGCATTTTCATCCACAAAATTTTCAATTGGTTCGTCTTTGGGTACCAAAACTTGATCCCTGTACATTATTTTTTCATTCCATTCAATGTCATGACTCCTAACAATCTTAGAATCTTCTAAATCTCAAAAATAAAATTTGAAATCATTAGAGCCATAACTAATGAAAGAACACCTTTTGGATTTTGCATCCAACTTATTTCTATTTTCTTTATCAACATGCACAAAAGCTTCTAAACCAAATACTCTAAGAAAAGAAAGATCTACCTCTTTTTTAGTCCAAGCTTCTTCTGGTATTCCACCATCTAGTGTACTTTAAGGCCCATAATTAATCAAATAAATTGTCATGTCTACTACTATTTCCCAAAACTACAAGGGTAATCTAGCATATATCTCCATGCTTCTTACACATTCCATGATTTTCATGTAATTCTTTCTGCAATACCATTCTCCTGTGGTGTTATAGGAACCGTTCTTTATTTTTGTATTCCATTTACTGAACAATAATCATTGAAAGTCTTATTGCAATACTCACCACCATTGTCAGATCTAAGGCATTTAAACTTTGAATTAGATTCATTTTATAGAAAGGCTTTCCATCTTTTAAAAGTCTCAAAAACATGAGATTTATGTTTAATACAATAAACACATACCTTTCTTGTGGCATCATTAATGAAAGTCACATAATACTGAGATCCTCTATGAGAAGCTACCTGGGTTGGTCCCCACACATCTAAGTGCACAAGCTCTATTTTTTCTCCTTCTTTGTTGACCCAACTTTGAGAAATCCCACTCTCTTTTGCTTTTCAAATATACAATTCTCACAAAAATCAAGATCTACATCTTTCAAATCTAACAACTTACCCTTATCCTTTAAGATTTACATTCTTTTTTTACTCATATGGCCTAGCTGATTATGCCACATGCTTGCATCTAAATTTGAAGAAGATAATATAGAAAAGGAATCAGTAATATAGGTAGAAAAATACAATGTTCCTACCTTCTTACCTCTTGTTACAACAAGAGATCCCTTGGTAACTTTCCAAGAGTCGGCTGTGAATGTAACCATGCAACCAGATTCACCTAGTTATCCTGCAGTAATAAGATTTCTCCCAAGGCTTGGAACATGCCTCACATATTTTAATATCCATGTATTTCTATTCTACAAATTTAGATGTACTTCCACTTTACCAATAATATTACATGGTTAATCATCTCCTAAATAAACATGTCCAAAATTACCCTGGACATAATTTCTGAAATAACCCTTATTAGGGGTAACATGGAAAGAAGCTCATAAATCTAAAACCCATGATTCAATTTTATCATATAAGGAGAGAATAAGAGCATCTTGCATTACCTCAGAAGATGCAATATTTACATCTTTACCTTTCTTTGGTATGTTCTTTTTTTCCTTGAACCAACAATCCTTCTTTGCATATCCTTTCTTTCCACAATTCCAGTAGGTTATTCCTTTATCTCTGGATTTAGATATGTCATTCTTAGACTTTGATTTCCATTACTCTTGCTCTTGGATCTCTCCTTCTACCTTCCTCTACTTTCTATATTCAAAACATTACTAGATGACAATTCTCCTATACTTTTCCTGTGTATTTCTTCATTCAGGATTATACTAACCACATCATCAAACTTTAAAATATTAGTAGCAGACATTGTATTACTAACAACCATTACCAAGTTATCCCTATTATCTGGAAAAATGCACAAGAATAATAATGTTTTTACTTCATCCTTAAAGGGATATTAACCGATTTTAATTGATTTACTATAGATCGTAAATCATTCAAATGAATTGATGCAAATTCACCTTATTGCATCTTAGAATTAAATAATTTATTCATCAAATAAACTTTATTTAAAGCATTAGGTTTTTTATATAAATTAGCTTAAGATTTCATCAAATCTGCTGTGGTTGCTTCTTCAGTAATATTCAAAGCCACAGATGCTGTCAGGCTCAATCTTATAGATCCCAAAGCCTTTCGGTCAAGAATTTTTCATTCTTCATCAGTAATATTTGTAGGTATTGCCTTCTCATCCAACAATAAGTATAAATCTTTCTGATAGAGACAATATTCCACACGAATTTCCATGATTAATAATTACAACTGTCAAATTTCTCAACTTTGTATTTTCGATCTTATGTTATTGTTGTAGCTCCCACTCAATCAGAAATATCTCTATGAGTAAATCTATCAACACGCAAAACCCTCAAACAAAAAATCTCTAATACCATTTATTGGGTTTAATCATACCAGTTGTACATATATATTATTTAGATCTAAGTATACAAATAATGAAAGTGGAAATAAACCATAAGAACAATACACAAGATATAACGTAGTTCACCCAATATGGCCTGTGTCCACTAAGAAACAACCAATCTTATTATTCAAAGATTTGCAGAGAGTATATAATGAAGATCTACAATCTTCCACACCTCCTGGATGTACAATACTTTCTTCCTCACAAGCTTCTCTTTTTCTCTCTCTAATAATTCATTCTTACAATTCTCCCTCGTTATTATTTAATCCTAGTTTTCTAGCTTATATAACCATATACAAACTTAGGGCAACTTAGCTATGTTATTATAACCATTAGATCAACTTTATATCAAAGGTTAGATCTAATTCCTGTGAGTTAAATAAAACAATCACGCACAGGTAACCGATTCTGGTTACCCTAACTGATGTTGGTTCCTCCTTGCCTTGATCGATACTGGTCCCCAGATGACTGACGTCGATCAACCAAATGATGTCGGTTACTATGTATTCCAACAAGTTAATAAAGCATGTTAATGTGAAGCAATTAAGCTCCACAACTCAATAGTTTGTTTCCTTTTCATGTATTTGGATTTCCATTATTTTGTAGAGATTGCTATGGAAAGGTGTTTCTAAAATAATGGTTCTTTTGGGCTTATGATAGCTTATGAAAAAGGGCTTGAATTTTTATTGCAATGTTTTGTGCCTCTTGTTGAGGTGTACATGTTGTGTTTGATATGCTATGGTATAATGTGCGCCATTTTTCTGTTAAATGGGTATGAAAAATACATGTTGCCTTGTAAATGATAAGGGATTTCCTTTCTTTTTTAGAGATAGTAATGGAAAGCCATTTGTAAAATATTGTTTCTTATGGGTTTGCGAGATATTGTAAAAAGGGTTTTGACTTTTTGTTGAAATGTTTTATGTCACTTATTAAGGTGTGCATGTTATGTTTGATACTAATTTTTTTTTACAAAATACATGTTGTTATGTTTGTTATGTGAATGGTGAATGATTTCCATTATTTTGTAGAGATGGTTATGAAAAGGTGTTTCTAAAATAGTATTTCTTTTGGGTTTGTGAGAGTTTGTGAAAATGGTTTATATTTGCTATTGTGTTATTTTATATACACCTTGATGAGGTGTGTGTGTTTGACCGAGTTGACAACTTCTCTATTTGATCCACTTCAACATTGTTGTTGCCCATGTTTTTTGTGAAATGGTTGTGAAATGTGACAACTTGTGAAAATGGTTTTGATTTTTTGTCATGATGTGTTTTGATTCTTATCGAGTTGTATGTATTTCAGTAAGGTGGCCTCATTAAGCTATCTATGTTTGAATTTGTTTCGTTTGGTGCACTCTAGTATTGTTTTCTACCATATTTTCTTTTAAATGGGTGTGAAATAAAATACATGTTGCTATGTGAATACTGAAGGTTTGCTTGGTTTTTGGGATTAAAAATGTTATATGAGCCAAAAAAAATACTAGATAACATTTTTTGCATTTTTTAATAACCAATTAGATTTTACTTGAATGATTTTGACTATAGTTTTGATAAATACATTCTTTCGTTGATTTAAAAAAAACTAATTTTCTAATGAGTGATTGGTTGAGATATAATTTCCAAACCATGCAAGTCTACTTTTAATTTAATAATTAATATACTCTTCTTGAATGATAGAAACGTGAGATTTTATATTGGGTTATGATGTATTATAGTTTACTTTTTTGCAAAAATGTAGTGTTGTACATTTATAATGTAGAAAAAGATTTTTTAACTTAACATGTCTTGCTAAGTTATTGTTGTAGCAGACTCACAGCACCCCTGGATGCAGATCAGGGTTCTAGGTTGATCACTCTAGCATCCAGTGTGATTGCACAACATGGAAACCTCTCTCCAAGCGTGGGGACTTGTGAAACTGAGAGAGGAATCTCTAGATTAGAGGTTGGTTCCTCAAACTCTGATTTAGATCTATATTTTGCAAAACTACAGAGGTTTAGATCCTAATCCTATTCTAACTTGCAAGGAGACAGGGGTAGAAGTGCAAAAATTGAAACTAACTAAAGATGGTGATGCACCAAAAGGAATGGTGAAACATATTTGTCATGCAAATAGACACAGACCAAAGTTCACAACATAAAACATACATAGACTGATAATGTATAATTTAGTATCTGAAATCAAGCAAATAATACAAACAGAGGATTGAAACCCATTCACAGAGCTTGCATTATCATTTCAATGTCAAAAACACGCATTACACCCTCAGAGAGGTAAAAGAAAACTGTTACAATCCTTGGAGAGGTCTGATCCTTCATCAATCACTTGTTGGCGGTGAAAGAAGAAGTCTGCTATGCCCAAAAAATGTTCCCCCTTTTCGAAATGAGCCAAATCTGGCTTTTTACATTGCATGGGTTGAACCCAGGAGACAGAAAATGTGCAAAGGCATGGGAGCCCATTCTTTCTTGACTACAGGTGCATTAAAACAGCATGGGGAACCTTACAAACCTATACCCTATCACTTTGACCGGATTACAGGAGAATGCGACCCATTCTACATTAAATCTGGTCGCTGGAATGTCATTTCTGGCCATGAACACGCGTCAGATCTATTTCTCAATTTCTCCTTCCAGACTGCTCCAAAACGCAAGATTGACCCTGGAATCATGTAGAGAATTTCACTAGCTTTCTGTTGATATAAAGAACGTGCAAATCTGAGCTTTGGATCGAAAGTTATGGCGATCTGAAGATTTAGGGCACAGAACAGGCGAAAACGCGTTTTGTAATCTTTCCCGCGCTCTGCCACCTGGATGACACATGGCACGTGCTGATTGGACGAGTAATTCTCTCTCCTCTACTTTCACAGGCTTTCCTTTTGAAATTTCCTTGTGGGCCCCTGCTGGGACACGTGGCGCTATTTTATTGGTTCGGATCAGTACTCGAAAACTCACCCCTTTGACTTTTCTGGACCTTTCCCCTTGAGACACGTGTCATGCATTGATTGGTCCTTAGACCTGCCGGCTCTCTCGCGCCCTTCGCGTCTTTTTGTCCCATTTGGCACAGTGCTCCTTGTGCTGATTTCGACCGAACCGGCCGGTTCGCGTCCATTTGTCCCAAATGTCCCAAAGTAGTTAGTGCGAAAGTTCTCCTTTTCGACCGATCTAGGCTTTCCGCGTCCGTCGCATCCATTTGTCCCAAATGTCCTTGTGCTTCGCGGGACAAATTCTTCCGGTTCGCCCGATTCAGCCGGTTCGTGTCCTCGCGGCCCAGATGTCCCAAAGCAGTTTTCGGACTGTTTGTTCCCATTTCGGCCGATCCGGCCGGTTTGAGTCTTTTTGTCCCAGATGTCCCAAATGTTTAGCGGGCCACCTGGAGGCTTTTCGGCCAATCCGCGCCCTTTTGTCCCAAATGTCCCTATTGCTCCTAGGACTAGGACTTAGCCAATTTTCGCAAATTTTTGTGGATCAACCTACTTGCTTTCTGCAACTTTTTTTTCACGTTTTCTCAGAGCTTGCTCTTTTCAACCTAGACAGGAAAGTTAGAAAAATTCCTGAAGGGACCCTAGAAACCTGATTTTTGCTCTGAATCAATCAATTTGCTTGGGACTTGAATATTCTGATGCAAGTTATCAAATTTACCCTGGGGGGTGAATTTTGGATAACAGTTATCTATGTGTAATGTTGTCAGTTGGGCCAGAAAATTCACGAGATTATTTTCTTGGAAGACACAATGATTGCAATGTGAAGTCAATAGTGCATATGTTATGTGTATTGCTTAGTAAGATCTAACAAAACATATATTGTTTGAATGTGGATGCATTCAATCTTATATTTTCAATACTCTATACTTAGCAGGTACTTTGAATATGTTGTTTTTTGTTATGTCAAATACTATCACCTCAAAAATTGTCCTGAAGTTGGGAATCATCCAACATTATAGATTTTTTTTGGTTTCATTGGGGTGGTTTTATCATGTTTTAGAATTGTCAATTTTGAAAAAAAACATGACTTTATAAAAAATCATATTTTGTTGGGTTGTCAAGAACTTGTGGAAATGGGTTTGATATTTTGTTGAAATGTTTTAGGATACACATTGTAGTGCCCACTTCCCTTTGACACTTTTAGATACTGATTTTTGATACTTTTGATCATATTATGGACACTATTATGTTTTGTTTTGGTACGATGGTTAGATGTTAGATCATGGATTATTATTGATTTGGATTCAGTTATTATGCATGAGGATTACTAGAGGCATTTTGATATGTGATTGATGATATGATTTTGACATGGATATATTATAGATGTTGATCTAGACTTATGACATTGGATATGTTGAGTGGATCTAGTATGGAATAGATTTTGATGATGAAATATTTGAGTTATTTAAATTAAAAAAAAATGATAATGTTGAATTCTTGATATTGTTGTGATTCATATGTTTGGATGATCTCGAGATGTTTCTTATATCATTTTGGATGTTCTGATACAGCCACGAGGCCGAAGGAGGTATTTGCATTTTGCAGGTTAAAAATCACAACAATGTCGGGGGACTGGAGACTAACCATATTGAAATTCTGGGTGAAATCAACAAGGTCACCTTGGCAACTGTGTTGTTCGTTTGTGTGTTGAGTTATGTTAGGATTTCCCATGGGGGGATCTCCATTACATGTGACCATGGGATATGTGTTTTATTTATGTGTTCCTTTTTGGATTAATGTTGTATGCATTTTGTTTAGTAATGTGTTCCTTCTTGTAATCTAATTTAAATGTGATAGATTAATGTGATAGTCATATAGTTAAATTTTATTTAAAATAAATTGGGATATGGAATGTAATTAATAAAGTTGTTATAAATATTAATGTGGTAGCAGTGTTTAAGTGATGTTGTAAGAAATTTGTAAGAGTCTTGTAAGGTAGATTTTGGAAAGTCAAGCACTCCATCTTTTATGAAATTCGAATTTGTCCTTGGAGGCCAAATTTGGAGGCTTGTGGGACAAGTTAAACTTGTCCCACACCTCTTAAAATGATCCACCAACCATGCATATGGTTTGGAGGTTAAATGTAGGCATTTATAATGCATTTTGAAGTGACAATATGTAAGTTTTAATTACACTTCCCTTACATGTTTTAAATTTGGTCCTTTTGGAGTATGGACATTTTTGGAGTATGTAAGTGATTTTGTCATTTTTATTTATTGTGATTTGGTGTGTGATGTTGATCTCCTCTTGGGGTTGAGGAAGAATGATGTGGCATCCCACATGGATCCACATCATCCTCTTCTCTTCCCTCTCCTTTATATGGAAGCTTCTTGCTCATTTGGAGGTTGTTGAAACTTTGTCCATTTCCTCTTAGGGTGCATTTTCTTTTACTGTTTTGGAGCTTGTTTGAGGAAGAGCTTGGATTCTTTTTGTTTGCTTGAACCTTGCTATTTTGGGATTATTTTTGGCATCTTGGAAAGCTTGTGAGCTTGGAACAAACTTCAATATGGAGAGGTAGGATCTTGAGCTGTATTTTAATTGTTTTTCCTTCTCTTGCATGCATATTTGAATGGTGTTAGTATTTACATTCTTGGTTGGTTAGGTAGAATGCTTAGGGCATGGTGTAGGAGAAGGCTATTGGGATTTCATATGGGGGGGCATAAGGGATTGCCAATGGCACTATTTTATTGAGGAGGGAGTTTTGGTTTGGGATCCACCTTGGAATAGAAATTGCTTGCATTTCTTACTATTGGGGGGGGGCATAAGGGATAAAATTTGGGCGGGGACATAAAGAGGGGTTGGGAGATATAAGGTTTATGGGGTTGATATGTTTATTGGTGGTATGAATTTTGGTGAATGCCCAATTCCAAATTGGGAGGCATAAGGAGCTCCCCATAGTCCTTGCTCTTGTTGGCTTGCTTGATCAAGCATATGTATTGTGTGTATGTTTTCAAATGCAGTTGGGAACTGTTGTCTTGATGGACTGTGTATGTTATTATTTTTGCTTGCATTGTGAAGAATGTTTGTTATTGTGATAGAAGCCTTGTTGCCATGAGTTGTCTCTCATTCTTTATTTCAATATGGTTGGGGGTCAGGGGCCAATGGGGAAATAATGGCTTCTCCTTTACTATTGGATGTCTTGGTTAGGTGGAAAGTGCTGCCTTTCCCACTTCCTTGTTGTGATCAAGATGAAATAATGGAGAACTAGCATGTTGCTGTTTGGAGCAAGGAGAAAACAGTTTGACAGTCATGTTCCTTTGAGTAATTCATTGTAACCTTTCCCACCTTGCATGGATGAGTATATAAATGTTGTAATGAGAAGTGATGGCATTGTAAATGGAAGTTGAATTTGAATTGAGAAATGTACAAGAAGAATTATACTTCTCTATTTTGCTTTGGGAAGAAAATGTAAATGATATTCCATACTTTGTATTTTGCAATTTGAAACCGAATCAAATGGGGAAAGTGATAAGTTGTAAAATTGTATTGAGGATCAATGAAAGAATGATTCCCTTCTCCAAAGTGTATTGCACATTTGATTTGAATTATTGTTGAAGTTTAATTGCTGTTTGAAGAAGAAAAGAAAGAAAGAATGCATGGAAAGGAAAGATAGTATGGTTCTCTTTTGAAAAATGCATATTTGAATTGTATTCTGAACTACATTTAATGTAGAAATGAATGGTTGTTTGATAAGCAATTGTATTTGACTAAATTAGGAATCATATACACATCCAAAAGACAAAATTGATAAATAATTTAAAAAGAAACATTTCATTGTTTTAAACTTAAATCTGGCAATCCATATTCTATTAAAATGAGTAGTTTGATCTTATACTCAACAATAAGTTATGAAACTTTGAAATTCACATTTATGAAGACTTAAAGAACTCAATTTTACCGTAACAATCAAGAATGAATCTCTAAAACTTAATGAATTTCAAATGGGACCTTCACAGTCATTTTTCTGTCTATTACCGGAAAAATGAAACCTTGCACAAATTGCACAAATTCATCTTCAATAAGACACCCTAAAATCTCCCTAGACTGATCCTCCATGTCCATTTGACATGTTGAGTGAAGGAGGAGTTCTAGATTGATCAAATTGAAAAGTTGAAATCTGCTAGTCCACAAATTAAAACCCTGCAGATTTTTTTCATTATAATTACCTATAAAAATTTATCAATTTCTTAAATTGATAACTCTTGTACAAAGAGGGCATCGAGAGATTTCCAAAAAGTCCTCGTTTTCCCAAATCTGACATTCCTATAAAAAGTTATGGCCATTTGAAGTTTTACTTCAAAATGGCATTCAAACAAAAAAAATATAATAAATCTAACTGTTAGAAAAATTCAAAATTTGACTTTGAAAAAATTTCCCAAAAAATTCTGTGACCCTCACCAACCCGCAACCAATCGAGGCCTACCACGTGGCACCCTAGGAGAGGTGGACCGATTTCAAAACTTAACCTTTTAAAAATTTGCCTTAGGAAATTTTTCCCATTTTCCTCCACCAACCCGTCGGCCTGCAGCCAATCACATGTTGCCACATGGCACGGAGGAGGGTGGACCAAATTTGAAAACTTAAGTTTTTTTGAAAAATTTTGCTCGGGAAAAATTTTCATTTTTCCTCTGCCGGCCCGCAGCCAATTAGGAGGCGCCACGTGTCCTCTCGTGGCTATGGCGGAGGCACGTTTTCCTTTCAAACTTATTTTAAATTTTTAAGGAAAATTTTATGTTTTGGTCCCACCAGTGCGCGACCAATGAAAATGTGCCACATGGCACTCTGGGGTGGCGGCGGGAAGCGCAAAAGCCCCTTAACTTTTTTGGTTTTTGGCCTTTGGGGAGAATTTCTTAAATTCCTCCCACGGCCTGCTTCCCCACCTTCCTCTTGGACTCTATTCCCTCGCATGTGTGCGAACCCGTGCAATTTCCTCTCTTTCCTATCCCCTTCCTCCTTCGTTTGGCACAAAGCGCAATTTCCTCTCACCGCTCTGCTTTCCCATCTCCCTCGTCCACTCGGCGTTAGAACATGACAAGTGTCCCCTTGGGACCCGCAAGGGCGTGGAACATTTTTTTCCCTTAAGACATGCACTGGGAAAGTTTCTCAATGCTGCCCCGCGACCCGCAAAATTGCCCAAGTCGCTCTTCCCCTCCTTATGCCACGTGTCCCTCTAGGGAAATTTTACCCTAGGAACTTCGCCCACTCACAACTAGAGTTCTGTAAGGAGTTAGGAGGACTTCTTTATATCACCGGAAAGGTGAGGAAAATTCCTATCCATTGGGAATGGTTTAGGGAAATTTTGGAAGTGTTTTATATGAGAAAAATTTAGTTGAATTTCTGAGCCTATTAGAGAGTAGGTATGGGAGTAAATTACTCCCTGAACCCAACTGAAGCATGTAACACTAATATCTGAACCCTGTGAACTTGATATAAGTAAATAATGGAAAATTTGCATTTTGGTAAATAGGATCTATTCCAGAACCTACCAGTAGCAAACTGATGTGTTCCAACTTAGTTATGGACACTTTTAATCAAAAAAAATTATTCCATAATTTTCTAGCTAACCCTAGGTTGTTTCTTTGGTCTCAAGTGGTTGTTGGAACGGGCACTACACACATGTTAATAGTTAATATGGAGTATAATTCCATTGCAATTGATGTTAAGGTGCTTTTAAAATGAACAATGTAGGTGTTATGGGTATTTGTTATTGAGTTATTTTTATTTCTAAAGGTTTTTTTCTTGTATTGGTTGTATTTTGCCACAAGGGTTTTATTTTTTAACTAGCTTTTTGTTATTAAAATCCACACGCATCCACACACTTATTGTATACTAATATTTATTGATTTAAATAAAAGATTAATTATACGGTAAGTAAATCTATTGTCGCAATGTAATGGAATCCTTTTTGTTGATCATATATATTACACCACATGTCAAACCTATTTGGGTGCTCAATGGTTTTTTTTTGGTGTGTGTGTGTGTGTGTGTGTGTGTGTGTGTGTGTGTGTGTGTGTGTGAGAGAGAGAGAGAGAGAGAGAGAGAGAGAGAGAGAGAGAGAGAGAGAGAGAGAGAGAGAATGTTTTTAAATAAATGCATGATTGTTTTTTATAGATAAACGATTTTGACCGGAGCTATGAACCAGAGTAAAATCAACCAAGATATATCAATTAAGTTCAACAATTAGCGAACCATAAGCCGTCACACTTGAACACATGTCTAGTGAATCATGAGTTGCCACACATGCACACACCACAAGTGAACCACAAGCCATCATGCTTGAACACACATCTAGCGCAGGTCTTCTCAAGCCAGAAACTACCTCAGTGAAACAAGCCTGCCAGTCACGCCACCTCAGACATTACCACCCCAAACGGGGATTGTGCCTTAGTGGGATTTAAACCTGGGTGGAGCCAGAAACAACCATTTGACTTAACCGCTCCACCTAAACCCCATTGGGATAAATGCATGATTGTTATGTCAATTATGTGAAATCAATATGAGGATATTATCTATAGTAGATAAGAATAGGCAATATTATTTGTCACTTTCATGATCGATTTTTCTCTATTGATTTCACATGAATGATATAGTAATTGCTCATTTTATAAAGAAAAGTCTTGTTTTAGGTTTTTTAAACAGGTTGTTGAGTTTGCATATCGGTTTGATCAACATGTTTCTTTGATTGAATTTTAGGACCTTTTTTGTTTACTATCAACCAAAGGTCTTTGTATATATAGAGGAATTTTTATCATTGTTAAATTTCTAAGAGATACAAATAGAGTGACTAGTTGTAAAATAAATTAATCTCTTATGTTTGATCTTTTGCATTTTTATAAAATTGTATTTTGAAAAGAATCATTTGTCTATAAATAGTAGTTTTTAATTAAAAAAATTATGGCTAATGGTGACACTTCCAAAGGACATGACATGCCTTGCCAACAACACAACATTGTTGATGTGGAGAATTATAAACTAGTTAAACAAACACAAAATGACATTGATGCGGTCCTCCAATGTCATCATCTATGTAAGAGGTATTCGATTAAGTACAATGTCTATGATTGTTTGTTTGACACTTTTGTTGTGTTGTTACATTTCCACTATATTTTTTTGAGCTAGTTTGTGAAATAATAAAACAATTTGAAAATTATTTGAGCAAACACGATCATGCAACATTGACCTTGCTAGAACTAAAATTAGATTCTAGTATGATTTTCACTTTTCATGGAGTATGTGATATCGAGAAATATTTATGAAGGATGACATTTTATGCATCAAATAACCTGGAAAAGGATGAAACTAAATTATTGGGTGACACTTTTTGTATACAATGGTTGTCTCAATCGCTAAACATACCAATCTAGATATGGTCAACCACGTGTGCAAATAACCATATCTATTTCAATGTAGAGGGATTTTTTATGCCATATTGTGCCTTGTTCCATGGTTAAAATCCACTTTGTGAGAATTATGAATTATTAAATTGGAAAAATAGTGACATTTTTAATAATCCATCAAAACTTGCTACATTATTTGGTCCTTTTGTACATTTTGAATCGTGGTGTTCATGTATGTTGCAATCTCTAGAAATAGTATTTTTATGCAAAAAAAATAGTCACTTGAACTATCTTGGCACCTTTTTTAGATCTATATGTAAAATAATCAATGATTTTTCTTTCACTGTTATGTAGCTCAAACTTTTTGTAATGCTTACTTGTCTAAAACTAGCAAAACAATTTCTTGTTTAGAAATCTACTTTCATGATTGCATTATAGAAATGATATCAAACGATTCAAAGTGGTAAGGTTTTATTAATATATTGGGCATGTAATTCAAACCAATGTGCATGAAGAATATAACATTTTCCTACAATGGTTGTCTATTTTGTTCAATGTGATAATACAACTATGGGAAGTTGAACCATTAAACATTATTGATAAATATACAATTGAATTGGAATCAATGTCAACATACAATGTTCTATGTGTTGTATTGGACAATGTCCATTTTCATTATTTAGCCTTGATGACAATAGAAGTTTTAGCATGTTCTTCTAACAGAGCGGGTGAAAATTACATCATTTCTCAACCACACTTATGTCAAAGTCTATGTTGGATAAAATTTTCTATGTAAATTACAAAAGTGTGATTAGAAATTTTTGGTTCTCTTGCACATAAGAAAAAATAGAAAAAAAAAGAAGTGCAAAAGAAGCTAGTATGCATAATTCATGCAACAACTTAACTAATTCAAAAAAGCATTTCACTCTTTCTCTTCGACATTTTGAAAGTACAATTTGAAGCATAAAAATTGTGAAATCCATGGCAACCATGACATGATAAAATTTCATAAGGTTGTAAGAGATACACATGAATCTGTTTTCAAATTTATCATAGTGAAATTCACATAAACAAAAAGAGAGACATTTTTACCCCGACTTATAGAGATACACATATGCATGAGAGCCAAGTTTTTCATTCCTACTTCATATCATTGGGAAGTGGAAATTTACAATATTTTTCATTTCGTAAATATGCTAGACTAATTCCTTTATTGCTTTCTATTACACTTCTCACTAATATCAAAGAACATTTGGTTGCATTACACTTTGTATTTACACAAATTATAGATTGATCACATAAAAAACCTCAGTATGGTTTGAAAAGAGCAATAACTAATTTCCCAATAAATGTAGACATTGTGCAATAAGAATTTCCATGTTTCATTGAGGAGTCTAAAATAGTTGCTTTAGAACTCAATTATCAAATGCAAAACATGTATGCTCATTTATTGGGTAATTTATGTACATTTATATTATTTTGTAATCCCTTAAAGTTTTGTGTAAGAAAACACTTTACCTTATGTATGGTATTCACATAAACATTATCTCCGAAAGTGAAAGTAGTGGTTATGAGAGTGTTGGTGATACTTTGATTCATGTATTAACAAGCACATTTTGCATTTGTGATCTACAAGACAAAATAATACACATCGTGCATATGGAGGGAAACATCCTCTTCACATGTTTGAAGATAAATATTCCAAGAAAATTAACTTTCTAATGTTATTTTTAGGGGACCTGTGCCATGAACATCATGATCAAGAAGTAATGTACTAAAAAATTATACAGTAGGAGCTATTACATTGTGATGATAAATTTTATTACCATTTAACTAATCTTTTCTATAAATAAATAAAAATTATTATACACCAAGTGTGTAGATACACATGGGTTCGAATAAGAAAATTCCAATTAAAAGTACAAACACTTGTCAAAAAATATGTCAAGTATAAACTCAATCTAGAAAAGTTACTTAGATCTTATACATACTACGTTAATTTAAAGGTGGTACAAATATTGCTTGATTATCTATTACAAGTTGAAAACACTTTGAATCTAATACATCATTTGTGCCCCCCAACATTTTTTACTACCTTCCTCAAGTGTTTAACATTGTTGGGCTTATCTTATTATTGCACTTACATAACTATATAAACATCATACATAACAAAAAATAGTGTATCAACAGACAACGTTTATAATGAGCCTAGATTCCTTGTAAAAAAGTATCTTGTTACACACACACATTATTATAAACATAAATTGAATTATTTGTGAGAAATTTTGTGTGATGACAAAATTGTTTTTGGAAAACTTGTGGACTACTTTTGGGCCACTAAGTTCCAAAATAGAGGCAATGTACACAATCATTGGCTAATATGGAAAAAATATGATTAAGTCTATAGAGAAATTAGTAACATAACTATCGATACCATGTTTAAAAATACATAATTTGTAACACAACATATTTTATTTGTAGCATTGAAAAATTTCTTTGACATCTACATACAAACAATTGCAAAATGAAAAATACCAAAAATTTAGATTCCATTTTCCTTTTCCACTAATGGAACACACCAAAATTATAGAGCCACTTACTAAAAATGATCCAATTGTAGAAATGAATACAATTAAAGTGTTTGACCTTGTTGAGAAAGAATGGTATGAAAGATCATTTTGCCTCAACATGTTCCTTCGAGCATGTTGGTGAGAAAATTTGTCAGGGACAAATTGGTGGATTTCTTTCCAATGCTATGGGAATCTAAGTCCCTCTATTTAACTAGTGCAGCAACTGTATATGCATGCGCAAGTAAAAAGGTGGATTTTCTTGGTGGGCTTTCGGTCGGGGATCCAACAGGGGCACTGCACTGACCCTGTGGAAAAATATTGTAGATATCTGCAAGGGAGGAATTTATTAGGAGAGCAGGGAAGGGAGTGAGAATCTTAGACAAGGGAAACTAATGCCGTAAGTAGAAAATTAGGGACTTGCATATATCATTTATAAGTTTCATCACATGCACTAAAATTGAGAAGAAACAAATTTGCATAACAACAACAAGACCAAATAACATTTAATGATCACAAAGTATCACTAAACTCCTTAGTCAAAAAAGGCTAAAATTCCTTCTTGTATTGATGCTCAAGCAAAAATTGTACATAGCATAAGAATGGAAGACATTTTAGAATAGGGAAAAATGGAAGAATTTTTTGCTATCTCTTTGTTCTCTTCATAAGGATATATCTCTCACGAATTCACAAAAAGTAGCTCATAAAACTAAGAAGATCTAAGAAGACCCTCAAATGAGGATCTTGCTACAATTTATAGAAGAGAAGGCAACTCTTCATTTTCCAAGTGACTTTTCAAATACCATATTTTGACTTTAGACTGTTCATATTCCTATCAAATATTAAAGTCCCTTTTATAAAAAACAAGGTGACTTAAAGTTTACATTATGTTTCTAAAGTCACTTAAAGATATATCAAAAAGTGCAAACCTCAATGCAAAATTATAACATTGAAGAGAAGAGAATTGGCTGAGAAGAGAAGAGAGAGAAATAGGAGGAAGAAGAAGAAGGGAGAAGGAAGAATAAAAATTATGTCAAAGAATGAGCCACTGCAATGGATTTGATCTTGCTCCCTGATTGGTCTCCATCTTGCGCTGTTGAAACGATCTCTGTTCCTCCAAATTCCTTACTGAAATGAGCTACTGCTAGTTCCACTTTGTTAGCATGAGGAACACAAACACTGCTCAGGGTCTATGTCCATCCATCAAAAACACTGTTGATGTATTTACATTTTACGAACCATGATGGATGTTTTTCTGTGATAAGTGCAATGGCGTTCCAAATCTCTGAGAGGAATTCCAATGTATTCTTAGTGAAGGAAAATGGATTGTCTGCCTCTTTCTTGACATATTCCTCGAATGGGCCAATTATCTCATCAATAGTTGTGTTTTTTCCCATTTTAGGTACTCTAAGGTTATGAATTTTATGATTTATACTACCCTATAACTTGTACACTTGTCCCTCTTTTTGCTCTAGTTCTACGATGGCCCGATTGACTACTTCAAATCTGATTTCCAAAGACCTCGCCCATACACGTGAAAAGTACTTTGAAGGAGTTTAAAAAATCTTCTCGTTGATCAAATCTTGATGATGAGTATTGCTCATTTCATTCACTACTGGACCTAGAGGATCCCAGTAGTCCCTTTCTTTCTCCAAGTCATATTTGATTGCCCGCGTCTTGTTTATTATCGCACACTTGTATGTGAAAATATTGACTGCCTCTTGCAGCACTGACTTCCTCTTTTCTTAAATTGAATTGATCCATTCATTATTATCTTGCCCTTGTATTGTGAAGTCGTGTGTCCTCTTGATAGATTCCAAATTAAAGCTATTGATGGGTGTAAATTCTTCAATGGGAATTGTCATGGCATTTGGATCTACCAGATGTTACACATAGGATGATAGAGTTCACACCTATTCTTTTAGCTCATCAATATTATTCTTATATTCCTTATTCCTTTCCACTATGCGAGCAGAATATTGCTAATACATATGTATACCCCCTTCATGAGTAGTCATCCCTAGTTGTATTGTGCTCATTTTATAGTCGGTCGGTGTCATCTCGTCCAATGACTTGATCACCTTTGGTTGGGATACCTCAATGTAATGATTACCTTTTTCCCCACTGTAGAACCATGAGGCCATGTGTGTGAAATTTATTTTCTTTCCCTTGGCCAGTGATGAAATTGTTGATAAGTCAGGGTGCCACTTGTTGAATAGTGTGAGGTTTAGGGGTTATCATTTGCTGCATCCATGGGAACATCTCATCAGACTCAGGTTCTATGACAAGTACATCAACTATTCCCTACTCTTGAAGAGGATGCACATATTGAATGGGGGATACATTGGTGTTAACAAGAGGTGAGGCCTCCTGTAGTGGTTCGAAGACTAAGTCTTGAACTACATGCTCTCCCTCCGCTTGTGCTCCTGCCACTGGATCCTCTTATTGCATTGTTATAATAGAGCCTTCTTCCACCCTATCTTTCTTTGGTGACATTCCATGAGAAAAAGTCTCCAATTCTATGGATCTTAATTTAGAAATTTCTCTAGAATGCCTTGAACTTGAGGCAACTTCCACGACTCTTGATGACAACTTATGAGAGGCTTGTTTCTGACCTGCAGGCATACCTCGTGATTGAATAATCATGGTTCTCTTCCTCTAAAACTAATCCCTCGTTCTCTTGACCATCTTCTCATTTCACTCCTTTATATCCCCTGATTAATGAACGTACCAGTTGAGCTGAGGGAATGAAAAAACCTTGACTATTGCGTACTCTGATCATACATCTCTATCCCATCATCCTGTAAAATATCTTCAAACCAAGAGAACTTAAATTTCCTCATTTCATTGATTGTCATCCTCATATGATCCTTTTCTCATACTTTAAATTCATTAGCACAATTGGCCCAATAGTTCTCAATTTGTGGCTTGTGTTGCAATTTTGGAACATGAAAAGAGTCAGGATCATCTCGGATGTTGAAATTAGGCCTGTATGATTAGTTTGTAGGGCTCAAATAGTAAAAATTGGTTGTTAAGGTACTTGGGAAACCTTAACGGAGCTTGGTCAAAGTCAAAAACTCATTGGTAGGAGAAGGTCAAGAATTAGATGAAGTAAGAACCATGCTTTTTGATCAAGGACGCTGCTTGTGGTGACATCCTGGCCTCCAAATCACCCTTCAAGTTTTAGAACATGTACATTGTGAATGCATCATTCATGTGAGTGAAGTGTTTGTGGCTTTCCTCCATCACCAACTGCAGAAGTTTCTTGAATACAGGAACCTTAGCGGCAATGTTCTATGTGAGAGATAATACTCTGAATGATCTTAAGCTAGCGAGAAGATAGAAAAAGTAAGAAGTCATGTAGAACTTCTTTGTCATGGGCACCTGGAGAAATTACAAAGGCAGATTGTCATGATGATCTTCCCCAAGTCAATTCTCTACTTTCCTTCAATCACAATCAAGATGAAAAGGCCCATCCACTCCTGGAAGTCTCTTATGTTTGCTTCTCCCATCACCCTATTGAGGAGGGTGATTATATCTGAATATCCCTCACAAAACTCACACCTCAGAAGGGTCTTGGGCATCCTTTAGGGATTTTTCCTTATCTTCATCCATGATCCAAGCACAACCCCTTGTACATATGCATCCATCATTTCCCAGTCGTGGAAGGCCATGTCCTTTAAGATGACAACCATGCTATGTGATGTTAGGATTTGCAGAGAAAGTGAGATGGTTCTAGGACTGATGACCTCCATTATCGTTCCATTTTCAGCTTGAATCATTCGAGTTTCAGGCTCATAGTGGTGTGAGTAAGCTAAAAATAACTCAAGGCTTTATATAGACATGGGGTATCTTGTAGCTATGAACAATCCACTTGTGAATACCTTATCCTCAATCTTCCCTCATTCCTTGGCTGACATGTGAGCCCTTAGGTCATTTAGGTCCATATATGAGACATTACTGTCTTCTATCTCACACTCATAAGTGAAAGGTTGTGTCGGATTCTATTGTGTCCATTTGTACTTCATGGTTTCTTCAGAAAAATCAACTTACTATTTTTAGTAATTATGAAAAATCAGCTCCCTCGAACCTCAATTAGATGCGACAACTCAAATCCTCGTTTATCCCTATGTTTATCTCAATTTCTTGATCAATTTTCTATTTTTAGCAGGTGCTCATGAGACCGCTTATCAATTTCAATTTTAGACAAAAATGACATTTTGATGAATTTTCAACTGTAATACCTCTTCTCTGTTCAACGTCTCCTTCGCAGGTTCTTAAGTTGGTGAATTTCCCAAAATAACAGTCCTCTATGTAGAAGAACCACTATTTTTAGAAAGTGAGCTTCTGGTGGTCATATTTCTATGGAACAATGTTTTCCGATATGGGTTTTTTCCCAATATCATCCCTTTGAAATATTGAATTTACTTGATCAACGGTTTGGGAGATTTTAAAATTTCAAAATTTTGACCTGACGACACCTATGAACACGATAACCATTAACGGAGCTTGGAAGTTGCAGGACTGGTTTTATTTTATTTTTGTGATAAAAATCACATTTTCATTGTGGGTTTTTTCTTCTTATTCCACCTTTGAAATTTCTCTTCTAACCGATTGTCGGTTTGACGAGAAATCAAGTTTTTTCCTTCGTTGGACCAAAAGGAAGATTTCTTCACTGTGAGTGGTTTGTGCAGCATAAGGAGGATTTGAAGGTGAGGTTTTATTAGCTTTTGAGAGTGAAGAAAATAACAACAAACGATTCTTCATTTCATGCACCAATTAGCAAGATATATCTGAATCTTCAATCCACGACAATGGAGATTTTCGATGGATTTCTTCGTTCTTCCTTCTGTTCTTCAATCCTTCGAGTCTTTTGATTAACCTTCTTTCTGAAACCTGTATGATATCATGGATTTGCATTTTCAGTTGTTTTGGAAAAGTTGGTTTAGATCAGCAATGGTGAAAAATACAGGTATGAGCAAGTTGCAGAGAAATGACAAGGATGTAACTGTGTAAAGTTAGAAGTAGGAAAGTTAGCTTTAAAAAAATTCAAAAATTCTTTAAAACTTGCATGTTAGGGTTGGGGCATAATTTTATGTCCCTGATGTCCCTTAAGCATTAAGAGATATGAGGGACATCAATTTGGATTAAGTGCCTTGTGATGACACTTGGCGAAGATCTGACGGTGGATTTTTTTGGCCAAAAAGCTTGCTGGAAGCACCTGTGGGCTGAAAAATGGTCACATGGGAGTGTTAGAAATTCTAAGCACTGAGAGGGGGGGGGGGTGAATCAGTGCTTATTAAAATATGATTCTATTTTCAATGATTCAATCAACCACACTTAACTACATTAACCATAAAAGACATGAACATCCAACCATGAAAGAGAAAGAGAAGAAAAACACACATGAACACATGAGGAGATAAGATTTAATGTGGGAAACCTATCAAGGGACAAAAACCCCCTAGAACCAAAGGACTGACTTGGACAAATGTCTTATACAATTACAATGGTTTTAACATATGGTGATCACCCACTCAAAATCTGAAGCAACCACTCTAGTATAACATAAAGCACCCACTTGAGAAATTTAGCAAGAACCCACTTGCTAGGAAGCACCCACTCCCAAAATGCTGAGCAACAACTCAAACTTCATTCATACAATATATGGTTGATCACCTTCTTCATCTAGTTGCTTACATCAACCTAATGTGATCTCTATTTTAGTTCACCTATCTTCTCCTCTTTCTCAACGACAACATTATATTCTTTTCAGAAACAACTCAAATAAAAAATGAGCTTACATGAATAGAAATAACTCTTAGACATGACCTTTGACCTTCCACTTACCATGACTCTTCAAATCACTCATACTATTATCTTCTAGCTCTTCAAACTTGTCCACAAGTATTCCAGATATGTATTCATGTGGTACATGGTTCCACCAAGTCAAATAATGCTCTTGTATGCTTAGAAACTTGCCATATTATCCAAAACATCCATTTAAGCTCATAGGTGTGCCTAAATCAACTTCTACAAAATAGTCCCAAAAAACCATCTAACTAGACCACTTCCACTCATATTCATGACCAAATTAATATATAAAAATGAATATTATGATGCATAATTTCATTAAAATATACCAGAAAGAGTAAATTCAAGGCTTAACTCATCAAGAAACACCACTTTGCAAGACTTTCCTGGCTGGTTTTAACATCTCTTAATTTGGTCTTCAAAAATTGAGTTGATACTTACCTCAAATCTCTTCATCATGAGGAAATTAACCTATAAATGGAAATATCATAAAGTATATTATCTCATAAACTACTCATAATTCTCCAATTCATGGCATAAGTCTTCCAAAAACTTGGATCTCTACAGCTGGTATGACTGATCTTGAAGATACAAAAACTAGTCTTCCATATAATGTGGTCAAAAACATCCAAAGGAATTTTCAGAGCTCCCTATCACCTCTAACACTTCAATTTGGATGTATAAAACATGTTCAAGCATTCATACCCATAGGTCAAATGGAGAAAGTCTCACCTTGATGCCCATTCAGACATACTTCTCAAATAGGTCTAAAAGAGCATTTTTGGCTCAATCACCTTTAAGAAAGAAATGAATTATAAAAACTAAAATATGCACTTCCTGTCATCATATGACACATAAAAAATAATTATCAAGGAAAGAAACAACATCCATACAATGCAATTCAACATGATTACCTTCATTCTCCTTCACTAGCTTCTCAAAACAAACATCTTTTGTCAGTAAGCTTAAAAATGCACCCAATACTCCATTTTTATCCAATTCAGTTGCTCAAGTAACTTCATGAGGATGATGTAGACATCCCTAATATCATCAACCTAAAATTTGAGCATATGTTCCTTTGCAATTTTTCCCTGTACACTGAAATCTTCTTAAAAAGCCTATTTCTGAGTGGGGCCCATCAAGTGTCAAGAAGCCAAATCACCATGGAAATGTGTTGTTAGGAGTCCTCTACATGTTACAATATGTTTTTAAGAAAAATAGTTGATTTTGGTCACATAACCAACTCAATCTCTCAAAACTGGTTAGAATAGGGGTTTGTAAGGCTACATACATGCTTACAAAAATGGATAGATCTTCTAAAATAATTAGCCAATCATAAAAATAATTTTTACACCTTAATTGTATCGTAATTTACTCCATTTTTATCTGTTATGACTTATCTAAAGGAGGCTCCAAGAAGTATACACCATGGTCAGATTCCTGAAAAGAATATGAGATCTAGGATCCTCAGATTTTGTAACCGTGTACTTGGACTTCTTTTCCGGCTCTAGATTCTGATTAATCCCCTTGATAAGAATATGGGCATAGGACCAATACATCTTTACTTCTCCTCCTAGCTCTTTGCAGAATTTTATGCTTAGCAACATCCCGTAGGAGACATGAATATCTACAACTAAGATTGTCATCTTTCATCTTTTATCAAGAAAAGCTACCAGAACAACTTGTGCATCTTTGATTTGTCCGATTAAAGGGACTGGTCTCTCCATGAAGTAACATCTTTTTATGGTTTTTGTCAAGGTAATTCCAAGAGCATCTGTAACTTTAGTTTGCATGACATTGTCAGAAGCACTTGAATCTAGAATGCAATTACTTAACTTGAAACCATTAAGTAATAAGGAGACATAGAAAGGTTCTACTCTTTCAAAAGATGATGGGGATTTAACAACTGCAACATTGTTCTGGGGAGCAGTATATTTGGGTTTAGGAAAAAGGCCTTTTGATGTATTGGATTGTCCTAGAGGTTGTACATATTGGACTAGCCTATTTAACTGCTTAGGAAAGGCTCTCAAGTATTCAACTTCTGACATTTGTACTTTGGTTTTCTTCATATGATCAATAATATCAAAAGGAGTAGATTTAGATACCTGAGTTGTTTTCTATGGTTGAGATGAAGAACTCACATTTTTATCTCTAGGAGCCAAGGAAGAAGGTAAATGGATGCCCCTTCTTTGTTTATCAGCTAATGCCTCAACCTGATAAGTTTGTGATCATGCAAATACTTTATATGTATGACCATGATCATCTTCATGAAGCTTCTCATTGTCATGTTCAGATTTGTAGTTTAGGTAATTAATGTTGGAGTTGCAAGCAAGACCTACAAAATCATCATTATTGAGTTGATCAGTATCAACTTCCTGGTCTTCTTCATTCATCTTCTCGTTGTTTCTGGGAGCAACTTCAATTGTTAATCTTTGGGAACCAACATTGCGGTTACAGTTGTTATCGTTGAAATTCTGAGTGGGGGAAATGTTGTTGCCTTGAGCCATTTGAGCCATTTTTTTCTTCATCTGTGACATCTCATTTGCTAAATTTTGCAATAGTGAATTGGATGTAGTAGCAGAAGATGAACTTTCAGCTCTAGAAGTGATGCTCTTTATTTTTCTAGCCATGATGAGGTCATCTTCAATTTCAACTGCCATGTTTTGGGCTGCTAACAAGTCAACATGACGTGCTCTTCAGAGTTGATAGCTTACTTTAGGAAGTAAAGAATTGATGAAGAATACCTTTTGATTCTCATCATTCAAAGAAGCAGAAGCTGGAATTTTGCAATAAAATCCCGCATGTGCTCTTGTGGCTCCTTCTTCAACTGAGTGAGTCGAGTTATCAAGTTACTGGAATTTTCAGCTGGCTTAAACCTTTTTAGGAATGCATCTCACATAGTAGCCCAGTTGGTTATGGTTCCAGGAACTAGTTGGTAGAACCATTCTCTGGCCAAGTCGTGTAGAGTCTCAATGAAAAGCCGGATAGACACATCTTCATGTTCTACGATGAACACTCCATAGGATATAAAAAACGCAGCCAAGTGGTCATCTGGATTATGCTTTCTATCTCCAAAGAATTTTGGAAAATTCTTTCTCATCCCTTTAGGTAGATCATGCATAGGAGGAGTCATATTCAGAGATCCAAAAGTTGCACCCCATGGAACAGGTGCTACAGTGGCAAGTGGATGATTCAACATCATGAAAGACTAGATTGTGTTGCACATGATCTAGATCTGGAGGATTTTTCTCTCTTCTTCCTGGTGAAAGACTTGATCCACGACTTTTAACTTGAGGAGGATGAGTGAAATTAAACTAATCCTACAATCTATAAAAATGGTCGATCTTTCCTCGAGTTCTGCTAAACCGCGTGAATGGACGTTTTGTCAGATTGAACTTAGAATATATAAGGGAACTAATAAGAGAAAGTTATTGTCTGCTAATTTGTGTTGTTCCCCAGTAGAGTCACCAAAAATTGTTGGCTATATTTTCTACATAGCTGAAAACCTAGGCAGTCATGAGATAAATCTCCCACATTTACCGGTGAGGCTCCCATGTAAGATTTTACCAGTTGTATTTCCTAGTATCTATTTGTTGGTATTACTTTAACTATGTAGCTCATGAACCATAACTAGACAAATTTACAACAAGTAAGCAGTTGTAAGCAATATGTGCAGGAAAGGGAAATAATTAAATGCGAGAAGAAAGAAAAGAAAATGTGCAACCTAACTAATAGTTGATAGAGTTGATTACATTCACATAGAAGAAACAAACATATCTTAAAATGCAAAATTTGAAGAAAGGGAAACTTTTAGATCTAGATCTAAGACAACACAAAGATCATGCATAGACCTAAAAAGAAATAAGAGACGAATGCACCATTGACACAAAGTTCTCCAGAAATCTCTTCTCTGTTCCTCTGCTTACAGAAAGCTATTAGGGGTTTCAACTCAAAGTCTGGAATACAAGAATGCTGATTACAAATTCTGATCCATTAACCCATAGGTTCTTCCTTTATTTATAGTGTATGGATGGGAAATTACAAATAGAAAACTATAACTGAAATGGCACATGTGGAAGTTGTAAAGGAAACAAATGGCAATCTCCCTCCTAGAATTCCTCCTTGCATGACATGCATGATTTATAACTAAAAAATAAAACCTTCTATTTTACATGTCGGCCACCTATTTCCAAGTAATTGACTTCTTTAAGTAACAAATTTTAAACCAATCACTTAAGTTTTATAATTTAATTGATTGCTCAATTAATTTGTCAGAGAAAATAAGAGAAATAAGAAGAAAGAGGAAAATAAATTAGAAGAAAGTTGCAACACTTCAAGTATTGTTCTTTTTCCATATTTTGCATGTGGTTGACTCTTTTGCCTTTGATTCTCACCAAATTGGATCTGGAGGCTATGCATGACTGTGATTTGCTTACAGGTATTGCCTCATGTCTTCCCCTTTTATCCTTGAAGCTTTTTTAATTATTCTTCAGTACATGCAAAGTAAATTCAATGAAGTCTTCAACTTGAAGATTGGGAGCACATGCATAAGATCCTAGAAGGAATTTTCCATGCATTGACTTCTACATGGGTTGTGTTAGAAACAAGAGCATGAATTTTTGCTGGAATCCTTTGCAATTATGAGAGTCAGATCTATCAATTAAATCGGTGATAGGTTCAGGGCCTATGTCTATATCATTGATTTCAGCAAATTTGGAAGCTATGCATGATTTTGTTGATCCTTTTCTTTCATCATGCTTTATCATGGCTGGAACAATCTTTGTCTGAGCTCTTTTTCTTTTAATTCTGCCGAAATCTAGTGCAATTGGATCAATTTGTGCAAATCTGAAAACTTCTTTAGATTCATAAGATATATTCAATGTACTTGATATTGATTTGAGCACCTGTGATGAATACTTGCAATTTATTCAGACAAAGATGGAGTCCATGGCATGAATACTTGATTTTTATCTCCAAAATCTACATATAAAGCCTGCTGCCCTAAAATTTGAGGTTTTTCTTGCATGCAAAGCAAGAAAAAATATATTATTTAATTCACCTGGGCACATATACCAACATGCAGATACTCAGAATGAAAAAAATGAGCTATTCTAACCCTAGGCGCCAAAACTAGAAGCTTCTCGGCAGAGGAAAATATTTATTAATGCAACATCCTCCTTTTGGCTCCAAAACCTGTTCGGGCTGCAATCTTCATCAAAAAGAAATAAGTGCTTCTCCTTTATAGCATCCCATGCTTATATAACCTCCAACATGCTATTTTTAATAATTGCCTCTTCCTATTTTTGACAATTTAATTAATAAACAATCATGTTTATTCACCTAAATAGGGTGCCCAATTATGCATGCTGATGGTTGCTTTTAAATAAATTTATTTTATTTATTTTTAGCATGCATCCTTGACTTCTCCTTAGCTCTTCCACTTGCATTGACTTTCCTTCTATTTATGGCACCAAAATTGGGTGAATAAACCATTAATAAATATTATTAAATGCATTATTATTCACCCAAGGTGTGTCACACTTTTTGGCAAGAGGAATTGCTAAAAACAAGAAGTCAACTTGATGGGAATTTCCACCCTGCACTACAGCTCCAAAAATCCCCTCTTCCACTTAAGTTATTTGAATTTCATAATGGGAATTTTTATCCTGCAAGGTAGGTAAGAAATTCCCGCCTGCCTCCCATTGCTAAAATTCCCACTAGTAAATTAAAACATCTCCCAAATAGTGTGACTTGTATTGAAAATAACTTCCTTTGATAAAGTGCAACTTGCATGGGTGAATAAACCTCTTTGGTGGGAAAAGTTAGCTACTAGGCAGACAAAAAATTCTCATCGGTGCTTTAAGTGATTTTTCTTTATTTTATAATGAGAATTTTTACCCTGCAAGATAGGTAATAAATTCCCGCTTGCCTGCTGCCTTTAATATTCCCATTGCAGCTTAAGTGACTTTGAATTCATGCAAAAAAGTACCCTGCAAGGTAGGTAAGAAATTACCGCCTTCCCGCCACTACCAATATTCCCATTGCAGCTTAAACCCATTCATTCCAAAAAGTGTGACTTGACTTCATCTTTTTTGGTCAGAAGTTTACTGTCTAAGGATGATTCCTTCTGGTGTAGCGACCGTAAATGATCTCCAGATGCTCTAGGAAATTAAACAGACTATACATGACAAAGAACGAACCAGGGGAATTAAATAGAAAGACCATGGGGAAAACTGGAGAAAAACGCAAAAGAAATAAATAAAAATGAAAAACGTTGCTAGAAGTCACAGACAAAGCTCTGAATTCATTTCTGATGAAAATCCTATTGAAATGTGTAGATAATGACATGCAAAACTTCAACAGGAGTACAATTTACTTCAAATAGGGATCTATTTATTTAATAAATAATTAAATAAAAATTTCCCACAGATAAAACTTGGCGAAGGGATAAAATGAGTTTCAACATCTGGGTATTTTTCGAAATTGGCTCATATGGTTCACTGGGAATATCTTAACATAATACAGACATCTTTTGGCAATAATAACACAAAAGACCCATTATTTTAAAAGAACAATTTTTTTTGCAAATGGGTAGTCCCATATTTCAGGGTGAAATCTGGGAACACCACATCCCATCTCATCTAGGTTACCTTTGGTCTTTGATTCTCAGTTGTTGAATTATGTTGACCTGTAAAAGTGCCTAAGACACTTCAATAATTACATATGAGGCCTTGTACACAACTCACTCACTTCATGGACCTTGTTTTAACTTCATACCACCTTTGAGAGACTCAAACAACACATATATACCTTTGAAGATCCCTAAATCACCTAGCCAGCATACCAAGATCACCTAGACCACTGTGACATCAATAGACTTGACATCAATGACAACACAAGTGACACACATATCGAACAAGGGTACCTAGAGACATTCCTGGAACTGGAGGAATTTTATTTTACTCATGTCCCTCAGCACAAAGGGACATGATGATCATCAATTTGCACGTGGTGCCTGACAATGTCACTTGTCAGAGATCCAATGATTGATGGTTTTACTCCACTAACTCTTGGGGGTTGAGAAAATGCATTGAAGGGGGTCACATGGGTGACATGAAGGCTTCTTGGGGCTGGGAAATTTTTTATTTCCCTCACTTCCCTCAGCACAAAGGTACATGAGGATCATCAATTTGCACGTCATGCCAGAAGCCGCCACTTGTAACGATCTGGACGGTTGAGGGAATGTGCTCCTGTAAGCACATGGGGGCTGAATTGGCAATCCGAGTGGTTCCATGTGTGACCAGAGGGATTATAGGGGCTAGGTACATTTTCTTATTCCTCATTTCCTTTATCTTGAGGGACTAAAGGGACACAAAATTACACCAGGTTGCTGGAGATGACACGTGTCGTCATGAAAATTTGACTAACTCTCGAACTTGTTCCTTTAGGGAAATTTCAAACGATGATATCTTGAGCTCCTGATGGATTTTTTTGGAATTTTTTTATATGATATTGACTTGAAATGGCCTTATAAATCCAATGGTGGAAAAAAAAACTACAAATTAATTAAGTGTAGAGCCCTAAACATTAATGTAGATTTTATGATTTAGATTATCAATTACCTATGGAATAAATGTACAAGTTAGAATGTTTTTTTCAACAATATGTGAATGTAGAAAGATATGGAATTTTACCATCTTATAGGGCTTGTAAATAACACTTTGATAGATGGCTGCTAAATGGATAAACAAATATACCTTTCATCCAAATGTCCCAAAATGCAATTGAAACGAAGGTTTCCGTAGCTTTTTTGGTTTTCTTTTTGCACTGATTTGTGAGGTGATTTTTAACCCTATCTAAATTTAAGAATGAAACTATTATAAACTAAGTTGAGATTTTATCAAGTAGTAATGAGAATAGATCCTAAATAGCTAAAATGATGGTTCTAATCAAGAAAGATCCTAAATTTAAACCTATCCTATTCTTTCTTTTTTTGGAATTTTTTTCAATTTTTTAAAAGGGAAATGCAGATCTAAACTAATAAATGAAAAATAGATAAAAAAAAATAAAATTCCAAACATTTTCTATGATGCATAAGAGGATGGAAATGATTTAAATTTCACCCTAATGTTTTGACATTTTTGTTATGTACTCAATTTATCCCAAGGGAATTGCAACAATGAATATGACGGAACATCAATCTCTTTGAATGTAAGCAAAAATGTAGTGGTAATGTGGCTAGCTCTAAAATTATCAAGATAACGAGCTTGGTATCTTTCATATTTCCCTCATAAGGAAATAGGAAAATGTCGGTTTTGGTTGAGATGTAACACCAAAGGTAGGTGGCATTCCTACAATCTTCACTAAGAAAAACTTGTGCAAATAATTTTGGTGAGAGTAAAATCTAGAAAATGGATCTCAAAATAGAAATTTTTCCTAATATAATCTCTAAAAATTGAATTCTTTAACTTCAATTTTTTAAACCCAAAAAATGATTGCACAATATATTTTTCCAAGAAGAGATAATTTCTAAAGTGATGTTGACAAAATCTAAGTGTTGAGATCAAAAGGTGATCAAAAGTTGTACTTAGATGCAAGGAATGAAGTGAATTTAGTTTAGATTTTTACTAGAAGTGAACTAGATTGATTTGAATTATAAAAATGTAACTTGAGTTACAAAATGCCATTATGAAGGTCAAAATTATCCATGGATTGCTTTGTGAAGGTCACACAACTGTTAATAAGATGTAGGTCTCTAATTTTGTAACTCTCTCATCTTGGCCTTATTCTCAAAGGTATTCTTCAGCTTCAGGTGATAGATACCATCATGGTACGGTCCAGAAAATGTAGATGTCAATTGTCTATCTAGATTTCTACAAGGAACTATGCAAACCACTTGTCAATGGTTAACATACTGTAAAATTGAAATGCTAGTTTTCAGTGGGGAAAAGAGTGAAATCCTTAGAATTTCAACCAAGATAATAGTGTTGGGGATCAAATTTAAGAAATAATAGCCAAGAGAAATGAGTGTAAGGGATGCAAGAGGGTATGAGAATTTCCGAGTAATGCCAACTAGAGTTCTATAATGATCATCATCAAAATTTTAAAATATCCAAGGCACCCCTAGTGTGTCTATTCAAGTGTATGCATATTACCCCCTTAGGGAAGGGCCCTATCTCATCCCCTTATGTGATATGGTGTGTTTCCTAATAATTACACCATGAAATGGATTTTAGGAGATCATTTATGAGTTATGTAAGCCTCAGGCTGTATGTGTGAAGGGCTATCAAAAGGAGGTCCTAGGACTAGAGCAAACCCATGATACCTACAATCACAAAAGACAAAAATTAACGTGTAGTATATATAAAGGAGAAAAACATCTATGTGATTGAAACAATTAAAGAATGACTTACCATTTGTGACTTGGATGACGTTGTATTACGCTAGTCCCATCTAGAAATAAAAGTTCACAGGTGTCAGGTTTTGCACATGCCAAAACAATTAATGATGTTATTAGGAGTGTCATGATATTTCATTCCTTCCAATGAAATTTAGTCTAATCACATGCTATAAAGGTAACCTTTGGAAATTTAATGTTACAAGGCCTACATTAGGGGGCGCATGTATTAAGTTTTTTACATAACACTTTGGAAAATCATTTATGAATTTGGTTTTTCTGATGCATATCCTAGTATTTACCATTTTATGAGCATAAATAATTGACATGTAGTTTAGGGATTACATGGATGAATAAGGGTGCCTTCGGTAAGAGGTCAGGATCATACCTCAACACTTCAGTTATTATACAAGTCCATTGGGTGTTCAGGGAAGAGAAATTAGAATTTGATGAAATCTTAGATGCGAATTCGGGAGTTATTAATATTTTAGTTGGGATGGATAAGATAGAGTAATGTAAGAAGTTTTAGTCTTTTGTCAAATTTAAGTTTTTTCTAGCTTTTACATTTTTCTATTGTTGGTCAGAAGACATAAACCCATTGGTCTACAAATTCACCCATTGGTTGTGTAATCATGATCTGTTGATCCTCATGCGACCTCTAGGATTACCAATTAGTTGCCCTCAGAATGCTTGGCGGGAGCTCAAAAATTGTATGGTCTGATCACTGCCACGTGTCATCACCATAGAGCTTACTGTGGAATTTGGAGGCTAAAAATCCTGCATGACCATCATCCATCATAGGAAAAACATAACATGTTATAGAAATTGCACCGAGCCCCTATGGGATAGCTTTTGTGTTACCCATAGTGACCAGCTTCCAGCCCCTCAATTTTTTAAATCATAATTCTAGTTAAGATCTTCATTCTCTAGTTCGAGGTAGGATCTGTGCACTACGTGTTGGAACATGGCTGGATTCTTTAGGATATTATGATGTCCCTAATGTCCCTAGGATAGGTTAGGGACATCAAACATTAGGGTAGGTATTTAGGAGATGTGCATAGTTAACTTTATTTCAACGACACCTTCTAAAGGATCTACCTGCTGTCGCGCTTTGCGCTTCTAACCTATTTGAACTGTAAATCTGAACAACTTTTCACTTTGTACAATTTCTATGCAGGTTAGACTCATCACCTTAGAAGATGTGTATCACAATTCATGGGATTACCCATTACAAGGTCAAACATCCATATTGAGGGAGGTACATCCTCAATACAGTAGATAAATGGATATGGAGATGCTATAATTTGGAAATTGTCATGTGCCTGATATAAATGCCAAGTGGCGGTCATAACTATAAGTCTTGTGAACTCTTCCTATACCCTGAAATTTTAAAAGGTTTCTATTGGAATGTTGGCCTTTCAAATAATTAAAGATAAGGGAATCGAAAAGATCCATCTATTTTTGAGTTCTTATGTTTTGAAGACTGGTTAGGTAAATCATATTCAAGAGCATCTGGTGCACAATTAGGAATGCTCATAGCACAATATATTATATCGTTCCAGCCCCACGAAGAACAAAGCTCAATATTCCCGTCATACCGATAACCATGATCGATGAGAAATTAGTCAACTTAGTGAGTCATGAGGCTAGTACCTATGAGCAATGGAGTTTTTCCTTCCTCGCAATGGGAGAAAAAAGGCATAATTGTAAATTGAAAGGGCCATTAGATGGCATCTATGATGGTCAATAGTGGAAAAGATCAATGAGCTAACTGTTAAAGTCTTAGGGAATTCCAGTGGGAGAAATCACGCAAAAATTAGAGGGAATGATCATTGAAAAATATAGTTTCACATGAACTAGTTTTTCACCATGAATTCCCTATTTTTCAGCTATATAGAGGACCAAGTTTTCATCATAGTTCTACCCTATCACATGAAGAACATCTACGAAAAGGTAGTGAACTGCCTCTTTATTTCACAGGGTTCAAGTGGGTGAAATCACACAAAAATTGAAGGGAATGATCGTTGAAAAATCTAGTTTCATGTAAACTAGTTTTCGTGCCATGAAGTCCCTATTTTTTAGGGATATGGGGGTGAGTGCACCAAGTTGGGAGGCCAAAAGGGGGTCTTAAGTGGATGCATTTTTTTGAAAAACAAATTCAACTTGTATGAGTTTTTCAAAATAGTTACACTCAAAATTGGAAGATGTTGTAGAAATATGAATCGTAGAATTTTGAGTCTAGTTTCTAAGCTACTAAATTTTATTGAAAATGGATAAGTTTAAGTGGGGTCAAACAACTAAAATACCAACAGATGCTCCTTTTTGCTTAAAAACATAATAGAGTGACTTTCATGCCCCCCACCATTTTTTGAGCACCATTTAGTATTTTTGAAAACCCTTCGGTAGAAAGATAGCTAGGAGCATCTAGTTTGGGCTCCATTTTTTTATAGATTTTTTTAGTGAATATTTTTTTTATTTATGATTTTTCTAGTACAGAAATTTTATGTTTTGAAAAATAATGGAGCTCCGACCGTGCCCCCCCTAACTACCTCAAAAAATATCGAAAATTAGATTTTTTTTTGAATATATATAGAATTATGCCTAGTTTGGGCTAGTATACTTTTTTAAAAATTTCAATCACCCAAAAAAAATATGCACCATGAAAGATAGACATATTTACACTTCAAAAAATAGCTATAAAAAGGCATACTTAGAAAATAAATAATATGGAAACCTTATATTAGTCAGAAAATTTGAAAAATTATATTTTTAGAAAGAAGCGACTCTGCTCTACGCCGTGGTATAATTTTTTAAAAAATGGATCAATTTGTTTATTTTGATTTATCATAGAGGAAATGTCATTTTTACATTTTCTTGTAAGAACTCACTGTTTGTTGTGTTTGTGTAGGTCCATGCCTCAGGCTTGGGGATCCAAACTGGATCCCAAGCCTTGAGGCATGGCTTGGGAAAAGAGAATGCAAAACACGTACGTGTTCTATGTAGTATAAACATTAATGATTTTGACATGCTTCTATGTGTAGTATAAGCATTATGTATGATTTTGACATTATGTAAATAGAAGAAATTAGGGTCACTCTGCACCTTATGGAATTAGTCGCACAGCTCCATGAGTCATGGTTTAGGAGATAGTTTTTTACAGTATAATCTGGTTAGTACATAGGTAATTTTTTAGGATTTCAGCATTCAGCCTAAATATTTTAACATTTAACTTCTACAATCAAAACCCTAAACCATAGGCCATAAACCTAAACACTAAAATGTAAACCTTGAGCCCTAAACCCTAAACCATAAACCTTTAACCATGATCCTTAGACCCTAAAAACTAAACCCTAAACCCTAAACCTTAAACATTCGACCCTTACCCGTGAGCCCTAAACCCTAAGCCTTAAGCCCTAAACCCTAAGCCATAAGCCCTAAACCCTAAACCCTAAACCCTAAACCATGAACCATGAGCCCTAAATGCTAAACCCTAAACCTTGAACCATAAAAAATAAATCCTAAACCCTAAACCCTGACCCCTAAACCCTAAACCTTAAACATTGAATCCTAAACCCTAAACCCTAAGCCTTGAACCCTACACCCTTATCCCTGAGCCCTAAAATATAAACCTTAAACCCTAAACCATATACCCTAAGCCCTAAGCCCTAAACCTTAAACTCTAAACCCTAAACCCTAAACCCCGAGTATTTAACCATAAACCCTAACCTTAATCCCTAAACATTAAATCATAAACCCTAAACCCTGAACACTGAACCATAAACCCTAAAACTTGATCCATAAACCATAAACCCTTATCCTTAAACACTAAATCCTTAACCCAAAACCCAAAACCCAAAACCCAAAACCCAAAACCTTAAACCCTAAATCCTTTACCTCGATCTGTAAACCCTAACCATAAACACTAAACCCTAAACCCTAAACCTAAAACCTAAATCCTAAACCATAACCCTAAACCTTGAAACCTGAACCCTAAACCCTAAACCTTAAACCCTAAACCATGAGACATAAACCCTAAATGCTTAACCTCGATCTGTAAAACCTAACCATAAACACTAAACCCTAAACCCTAAACCTGAAACCTAAATCCTAAACCATAACCCTAAACCTTGAACCTTGAACCCTAAGCCCTAAACCTTAAACCTTGAACCATGAGCCCTAAACCCTAAACCCTAAACCCCAAACCATATTTCATCAATATTTCCTAGTCTTGTGCCTAGAACCATCATTGAGTCTGCTTATAGAACTACCTTATTTATGAGAGGTGGGACAAGTAACTAAATGGATATGACATCTACCTTGTGCCTTGTAATGCATATATTACACATCTCTTCCAAACTTGTTTCTCCCCACATATACTTGCGCTCTTGAATGTAAATTTATTCACACTCTGAAACAAATTTCACATTTCTCATATTTCCATGTATGGTATTATGCAAGCCAGGATGACCAATTGGAAGCTGGAAAAAATAACCATCACAACAAAAAAATTAATCTTAAAGCAAACAAAAGAAACATAGAGAATATATCAATGCAGAGGTGTAGGATCATAATTGAATTTGCTGTAGTATCCTCTCCTCCGGAGAAAGATAAAGTTCAAGTGTTCTACTGGAATGGATAGTAAATTTGACAAAACTTCCTAAAGTGTTCAAAATAAGCATAGAAACAAGGGAATGGCTAAGAACACTAAGGGGTTATCAATCACCTAGTAAATCTTTCTTGTTTAGTTCTAAATGGGAGTTACCTGGCCTATGACTTAGTGACCTTCCATTCATTGATAATTCCTTATATGATAAACCCATGGATGTTTTCAAAATCCCTTGAACAAAAAGATAGGGGTAGTCATCAATCCTAGTGAAGGGTGTGATGTGATTTCCAAGCAACTTGAAATTCATATAGATTTAGAGGTCATAACACGATTTTACAAATATCTTCATCATATAAATGGAAGCCAAGTAATAGTTTCTCCCTATACATCCAATGATTGAGGACTACTGGGGTCTTTAGAAGGATTGAACAGTCAAGAATATGACATTTCCATCCTTCAAAATATCAACAGATGAAAAACATCAAATTTTGATGGCTGTCTTTGAATGTTCTACCTACAAATTTGATGAACCTTGAACTTTGTGACCTAAACCCTTAACCCTCAACCATGAGACCTAAATCCTAAACTATAAACCCTAAATCCTTAAACCAAAATAATAAATCCTAAACCCTAAACACTAAATATTAAACCCTAAAACCTAAACCCTAAACCCATAACCCTAAACCCTTGACCCTAGACCCTAAACCCTGAGCCCTAAGCCCTAAACCCTAAATACTAAATCTAGAGCCCTGAGCTCTAACCCCCAAACCTTAAACCAGTAAATCTAAACCCCAAACCTTAAGCCATAAACCATGAACCATGAAAACCCTAATCCCTAAACCATAAACCCTAAACCTTAAGCCTTGAACCCTACACCCTAATCCTTGAGCCCTAAACCCTAAACCTTAAACCATGAGCCCTAAACCCTAAATCTAGAGCCCTGATCTCTAACCCCTAAACCTTAAACCCATAACTAACCCCTAAACCTTAAACCCATAACTCTGAACCTCAAACCCTAAGTCGTAAACCTTAAACCATGCACCCTAACCCCTAAACCCTAAACCTTGAGCCCTGAGCTCTAAACCGTAAACCCTAAACTTTAAGGCCCAAATGTTAAATCCTAAAGGTCCCTAAACCCTAAACCCTAAACCCTAAGAACTAAATCATAAACCCTAAACCCTAAACTCTAAACTCTAAACCCCAAGCACCAAACCCTAAACCCTAAGCCCTAAACCCTAAACCCTAAACCCTAATCCCTAATCCCTAAACCCTAAACCCTAAACCCTGAACTCTGCAACCTAAACCCTTAACCCTAAAGCGTAAACCCTAAACCTCAAGCCTTAAACCCTAAACCCTTAACCCTGACCTTTAAACCTTAAACCCTAACTCCTAAACCCTAAACCATAAACCCTAAATTCTCAACCCTAAAACTTAAACCCTAAGCCTTAAACCTTGAACCCGCAACTCTCAACCCTAAACCCTTAAACCTGATACCTAAACCCTAAACCTTGAACCCTTTGCCCTAAACCCTGAACCTGACCTTTAAACCTTAAACCTCAACTTCTAAACCCTAAACCGTAAACCTTAAATCCTCAACCCTAAACCTTAAACCCTAACTCTTAAACCCTAAAGCGTAAACCCTAAATCCTCAACCCTAAACCTTAAACCCTGAGCCCTAAAATCTAAACCATAAACCATAAACCCTAAGCCCTAAACCCTAAACTCTAACTCTTAAATCATAAAACCTAAACCCTAAACCCTAAAACCTAAACCCTAACCCCTAAACCCTAAACCTTGGGCCTTAAACCCTAAACTCTAATCCCTAAACCCTAGGCCCTAAGCCATAAGCCCTAAGCCAAAACCCTAAACCTTGAACCCTCAAACATAAACCCTTAACTCTAAACTCTAAAACCTAAACCCTAAACCCTCAACTCTCAACCCTAAACCCTAAACCCTCAACCCTGATCCCTAAACCCTAAACCCTAAACCCTAAACCTTGAGCCATAAACCCTAAGCCCTCAACCTTGACCCCTAAACCCTAAACCTTGAAACTTGAGCCCTAAACCATAAACCCTCAACCCTTAACCCTGAACTATAAACCCTAAATTATAAACCCTAAACCCTAAACCCTAAACCATGAACCCTAAGCCCTCAACCTTGACCCCTAAACCCTAAACCCTAAAATTTGAACCACGAGCCTTGAACACTAAACCTTAAACCCTAAACTCTAAACCTTAAGTCCTAAACCCTTAGCCCTAAACCCTAAACCCTGAGCCCTAAACCCTAAACCCTAAATCATAAACCCTCACCCAAAGGAAAGTCTTAAAAATATGATTCAACATGTTTCAGTGTGTAGGGAATAGTGTTTAAGGTGATCGATTGACTCATTTAGTTTTTATGATAGACTACTTCCTTTGAAGGTTTAAAAAGGCATTTTTGGCTATTTTGTAGTTAATTGAACACCCTTCAGAATAAGTTAAAATGAGCTAGTCATGTCATCGAGTTATCAAGGACCATTATTTGTGAAGTATTAAGGCATCATTTGTCTCCATAAGAGACATATGAGCAAAAGCATGTATGAGAATCATGATTTTGATTCTATGAAAGGATACTTTTAGAGCTAGGAAAGGTGAGGGGATGATCTTTATATGGAGCACCATGTTTCTAAGAATGAGCAATCATCTGAGTTCACTTGATGCAATTCACTTGGTATTATTCGTAACAACTCATTCAACACCTAGTAGTGTTATCACACCTTAAGGAGGAGGCACATTATAATCACCTCATTTTGGCCATAGGACAATAATCCCATTTAGGGAGCAATCCTCTATCTACAAAGTGAGGATCTCTTTTTAGAAAGAAGTAGAAAAACATCATAGAGTTAATTCATGGTCACTAAAGTGAATTATGAACCAAATTAGAAATTAGTACCAATTCAAGCAGTGGTAGGGCCAAAATCCATTTTAGATGGTAAAAAAACCTAAGAAATGACTATATGCTTTCCCAAAACAAAGACAGACTACAATATATGCCCTGAAAGTTTTAGGCCGTTTGCTGAAATCCTGAAAATGAGTAAGTACTGACCAAATTAGATTTTGAAAATCTATCTTCGAGATTATAACTATTGGAGCTACGAGAACACTTCCATAAGATGCAAAGTGACCCTAATTTCTTATATTTTCTAAAATAAATTTAAAGTATAAGAAATAATAAAAGAAATCTTATACTTGCTTAAACGCATTTTGACTTGCTTAAACACGTCCGCGTTATGGTTCAGTGATTCCCAAGCCAAAAAAATTAAAATGCGAGCACGTTTTAGCAAAACACGTATGAGTTTTGTTTTTTTTTCAGATTCTTTTCCGCTTTTTGGCCCCCCAAATTTGTGCACTTACCCGTGGAGGGTTGTGTTTTTTTTCAGTATTCTTCCCTCGCTAATGAAAATATAATTTTCCCACTTGTTCAGATGAAGAAATTACTCAAAATGTGGAGTGTGGAACCCTGAAATAAAACCTAGATTTTCAAGACATGTTGTGTTGCAATCTGACATCCGTGGTGCACTTACTAAAAATAACATGCCTTCCTACATAGGGTTCTATTGCTTTGGGTAAGCAACCATATGAAGAGGCTACATATAAGGCAGTGAACATAGAGGGAGTATCATAGGTAAATTCATCAAAAAGGTCATCTCGGCTCGTAATTGACACTTACTAAAAATAGTAAGTGGTTGCACAAGCCCTTGCTATAAATAGCCAGTTGGTCCAAAAGGTGAGAGGAACTTTGTAAGAAGAAATAATTCAAGCTACCATAGCCAATGGAGGTTGGGAAAATCCAAATTACGACACTTACTAAAAATAGTAAGTTGCCCCGTATGTACTTACTAAAAATAGTAGGTAGTTCTTAGAGGGAAAGTTTGGCACAATGGGACATAAAGGGATAATCATTCAGGTCAACACCATCATTTTGGATTATCCATGGGCATTGATCATAGGGAGAATTGGATAATGTTTTTCGACACTCACTACATATTTTGGGTCACAGGTATATCATACGCAGGCTAGGAGTTGTGGTCATCAATGAAATAGTTCATTTAACTTGGCAAGCATTCATGAGCTAATTTAAAGGAGTTTCTCAGGGTGTAAGAAGTTCGAAGATTCAAAGTCTCACTACACTTGAGTTTTCAATGAACAAGGATCTACAAAATTCATTAGGGGTGATATCCTTTCTTTTCCTCCTCCTTCCCCCCAACATTCTCTCTCCTCTATGTTCTAATTTTGCATTGAGGGTTTGCACTTTTTGATGTCTTAAAGTGACTTTAGAGACATGATGTAAAATTTAAGTCACCTTATTTTTATAAAAGGGACTTAATATTCAAATAGGAATATGAATAATCTAAAGTGAAAATGAGGAATATGAAACAGCATCAGGAAGATGAGGAGTCAAGTTTAGTACTATAAATTATAATGAGCTCTTCATTTCAAGGGGTTCTAATTATGAAATTCTTCTAGTTGGTTGTATTCTTGTAAGTTCATGAGAGATATTTTTCTCACTTGTAAGTGAAAAGAGTTAGCCACTTTTCCCCTATTATCAATGTCTTTCATTCACATACTATGTACAATTTCTGCTTGAGCATCAATTTAGGAAGGAGTTTTGAGCCTTTTTATACTAAGGGGTTTACTAATACTTTGTGTTCATTAAATTCTAATTGTTCTTGTTACTGTTTGTAGTATTGTTTCTTCCTAATTTTAGTACATGTGATGAAATTTATAACTATTGTGTGTAGGAATATGATTTTGTACCTAAAACATTAGTTCTCCTACCTCTTTTCTCACTCCCATTTCCCACTCTTCAGACAACGTCTTCCCTAGCAGGAGATTGCTAGCTTTTCCGTAGGGTCAATGGAGTGCCCCTATTAGATCCCCAACCATAAGGCCACTAGGAAAATCCACCTTTACTTATGTATGTATATATGAAAGTTGCACCAGTTAAGTAGAGGGACTTAGATTCCCAGAGTGTTGGCAAGAAATCCACAAGTTTGTCCACCTGAAAATTTTTATCGCCAACAAACTCCATATAACACTTGGAATGGTGACATACCTATTACCTTTTTGGGAGTGATCTTGTCCGCCCATAATGCATCATACAACTTTTTGTGCCAATTCCTTTTGTTTTCATCCACGAGCTTATGGAAAATGGTCATGATGTTCTTATTACTTGATTCATCCTGACCATTTCCCTGTGGATAGTAGTATTATGAGTGGTATAGGGATATTCCATAGCTGTAGAAAAACTCAGTCAACTCCCTTGAAGAGAAATAGGTAGCATTATCCGTTATGATATTTTGTGGCACTCTGAAACGTTTTATGATATTCGTTTTGATGAAGTTGCATACCATTTTGGTGTTAGCTTGCTTGATTGGGATGACCTCCTCCCACTTTGTGAAGTAATGCGTTGTTGTGAGAATGTAGGTGTGCCCCATGCTTGAGTGAGGATTTATAACACCGATGAAGTCTAGCCCCCATTTCTTAAATGGTTCTTAAATGACAAATGGCCTGAGTGGTAGAGCTACAAGTTGTGGTCTCCCCATGAAATTTTGACACGCTTCACATTTGGAAATCCATTCTTGAGTGTCCATGAAGATGGTAGGCTAATAATACCTTCCTTGATGGATCTTATATGCTATGACCATGGATGAAAAATGTCCGCCACATGCTTGGTCATGGTATGCTTTAAGAAACTTCTCTTGTTGTTCTTTGTCTACACATTTGAGAAAGCATCCATCTAGGCCCCTTTTATAGAGCGCATGGTTTCAAATCACAAAAATTTTCACCTTAAGCTTTAATGTTCTCCTTTGTTTATAATCGAGATGAGGAGGTCATTCTCCATAGGTTAGATAAAAGACAATATCAACATACCTTTCATCAATGGTGGTTATGAAGAGAACCTATGGATTATCTTCAAAAAAAGTTGAGAAAACACAATTATCTTTGCCATGTTGAGCTTTGAGAGATTCATTTTCAGTGATCAATCTACATGGGCCATTTCCCTATACAAAATTAGAGGGCCAAATCTCCAAGTCATACTCTTGAATTTTTTAACCCAGTTTCCTCTTTTATCTCTAGGATCTTGTTGTGTCAAGATAGATTTGATTGTTGTTAGGAATAATATTAGATATTGTGAACATTATTATGAGTGTGGAAATAAATAATATAGTGTAATGCAATATAAATATTTATGAGTTGTTAACTCATGTAAATAGTTGTAACTAGATAAGGTTTGTTGTGAGAGAATAATGGGATTGAGAGTTTGAGTGAGATATTGTGGGGATTAGGAGAGATATGTGGGATGAGTGTTAACTCCTAGAATCAAGGATATCAAACTCTATATATGTAATCTTCCTCTATGTATTTGATGTCCCGAATTAATTGAATTATGTGTTTTTTATATGGTTTATTTGTTTACAATATGGGTGAAATATAATAATTGCACTATCAGGGACCATCACCACCATATGAGAGTTGAGTATATAGAATCTAAATTTTTTTACAGCCTTGACCACTGCATAGACATGTTTTTCCAATTGGTTGGAGTTTAGTTCATGCTTCTTTAATGGGCAGATCATGAAAGCAATGGGTGCTTCTACACCTTCCTCGTTCTTTTGGACAAGAATAATAGAGAGCGTATGTTCCGATGCATAGCAATACATGACGAGTTCTTTTTTGAAATCTGGATACACGAGAGTCATAGCTTTTGCAATGGCTTTCTTGATTTCTTCAATAGTTTCTTTTCCTTTGTTATTCCACTTGAATATTAATTGAGTTTTCATCATGGTGGTGATGTGCTTCATCAATTCTGTAACGTAGAAAATTTACCTTTCCAAAGAAGGAATGGACTCCTTTCTTTCTTGTGGGAAGATATAGTGCTTGGATGGATTTCACTCTCTCTGGATTAATGTGTGATCCATGATTATTCACAATGTGCCCAAGCAACTTGCCTTCTGTAATTCCAAAAATGCATTTTTTGGGTTCAAATATATGCCATGATTTCTACATTTTGTAAGTACATGTTCCAGATGGTGAATATGGTCTCCCCTCTTTTTTGAGAAGACTGTGAGATCATCCAGGTATATGAAAATGCAATGCTTCAAATATTTTAACATTAGGTCCATCGCCCTCTGGAACGTAACTCCTTCGTTGATCAAGAAAAAATGCATTGTGTTGTATGTAAAAGTTCCCCAAGGTGTTGTGTAGGTTGTCTTGGTATGATCCTCCTCTACCACTTTTATTTGAGTATACCACAAGAATCCATCAAGAAATGAGATAATTTCAGATCCAGTGACCATATATAAAATTTGATCCATGACTAAGAGGGGGTAATTATATTTCAGTGATTCCTGGTTCAAGTTGTGAAAATCTACACATATCCTTATTTCGTCATTCTTCTTCCACATTGGCACAACATTGGCCACCCATGTTGAATGATGGATGGGAAAGATGATCCTCGCATTGAGCATATTTATCACTTCCTCCTTGATGGTATCAACAATTTTTGGGTTGTATGGCCTTTTTTTTGCCTAAATGGATTTGCATCCGGCTTCAAGGGGATTGAGTGATGTATTTCCTTCAGTTGGAAGGACTTGAGCTCATCATAAGAGTAGGCCAAGACATCTGAATATTTCTTGAGCAATGAAATAAACCTTCTCTTCTCCTTGGGTGAACAACACTTTCCAATGCTGACCATTCTCAGGTTCTCCAAGGTATTGATGTTTTCTTTCTCAAAATCAGCTGGGCACCAGGAAGATTTTCTTTCTTTCTCTTGAATGAATCTATCGTGCTTATCAAATAGGTCCTCCAGAGAAACTAGGCTTTTAGGAATCTTGTTTCCTTCCAATTTTATCACTCCTTCATCAACTCCTTCAATTCCTTCTTTCTCCTCTTCAGATACCGCTTCTCGGTGTGGATTCTCACTTCCTTCAAAGAATAGATTACCGGAATTGTCTCTTTGTTCTTGGAATGCCTTGAGTTGATTATCGTCATTGAATACTTGCCAATGATTTGCATTATCTGGTAGACTAGGCCTGAACACCATCTCAATGGTCACTTTGTCTTTTCCAAAAGAAGGGTGTAGTGTCACTAGGGAAGCTGATACTACAAGGGAATCAGTGTTTTCATTCATTTTGCATCAGACAAACTCAATGGAAAATGCATCAAAAGATTAAATACAATCCCATACCTTGTTTCTATAATGACGGAGTCTTGGATTTTTTACCTGGTATTGCAGTTAGACTTGTTTTAGTATCACCTCCACATCACCTTGGCATTTCAACTTCTTGATTCCCTTATCTTCTGCTACACTAATTCCCAAGAGTATAACTTCATACTCCATCGTGTTGTTTGTATTATCAAATTATAGCTTTTAGGAAAATGGGTAAAATTTGTCAGAAGGAGAGCATAACACCACACCTACTCCTGAACTTACACTAGAGTGACTACCATCAAATTCCATTGTCCAAACTTTGATCTTCTTCCACCTCCACAAGAAGTGGCAAGTTCTCATATTTTTCTTATGTGAGGAAGTAGTTGCCTAGCCCGCTATCTTGAAATAGAATGTTTACTCTTAGATCATCAGATTTCCATACCTTGTACTTCATCTTCTTGACTGGTAGCAATTTCTTCATCTCACCTTTTACTGGAATAGTTGTAGATGACCAATCCATTTTGATTTCTCTTCCCAAATCTCTATAGAAGCTTTGACTCAGTAGCATCCCAAAGGATGTTGGAATGTCTACCACCAAGATGGTAAGAAGCACCTTCTTCATTGGAAAATCACCTAGTGCCACATGCACATCCTTGATTCTTCCTACCAATGGAACTTGTTTTGATTCCATGAAATAACAAGAACCATTTTCTCGGGTCAAAGTGAGGCCTAGAGCGTTTAAAATTTTGAATGACATCACATTCTCTGAGGCTCTGAAATATATGATGCAATTGTTATGTTGGAAACCTTTGATGTGAAGTGATAGGTAAAAAGGTTCAACCTTGTTGGTTTTGGAGGCACTAAGGGCTAGCATGTTTTGAGAAGGTGGTGTGGATAGTGTGGGAAGTAGACCTTTTTAATTTGAGCTTGATACTATAGGGTTACCACCATGGACTACATCAATGAACCTATCAAGTTGAGCAAGGTGCATTTGTAAGTATTCTAGCTCTTTGATCTGGAATTTGGTTTTACTTGCGTGTTCCACAAAGTAAAATGGGGTTATGGTGGGCGAGTTAGAGGTTCCAGGAATGACAGAAGATTTACATGGAAAATGTTTTTCTACTTTGGTGATTGGATTTTCTTTTACGGGTGTAGCAACTGGCTTGGAAGGAGATGGGGATGCATATTTTGATTGAAAATTAGATGATTTTTCAGGAATTTCATTTGAAGAAAAAATTATTTTTAGCAATTTTAGGATTAGGAGAATGACTAGATGACTTAATTGGTATGACATTGTGGTTCTTACTAACTAGTGGGTTTTCTTTTTCTTTGGCTAACTCCATTGAAGGTGGTAGTGGTGATCCTCTACTGATGATTTTATTTTGAGGAATTTCTTCATGAGGATCTTCCTTCTTATTTTATTTCACCGCACTTGTTGAGGATGAAGCTCCTTTTTGGGAATGTGCACGAGTGAATACCACACATGAGAAGCTTGGGGCATCTTCGTCATCATCATATTCATCTCCATCAACATACTCAATTAGGCCATTGTGCGTATCACCGTCAACTTCCTCAACCTCGAGATAGTTATCATCATCACCCGCATCATCTTTCCTAGGTTCTTCTGTTTCTACTTCTTCTTATGGATCCTCGGTGTCACAAGTGGCATTGACTAGGTGGTGCTTCGAGAGAAGTGCCGATGAGGAGGTTGGGTGATCCTTCAGTCTATTGGAGGATTTAGATTCTTCCTTGGATTATATCGCATTGTGATCTGAGACAATTGTTTCTTCACATAAATCAATTCATTATCTATTTTTGAGAACATTGGGTCTATTGTAACTTAGCCCAAACTCTCACCTTTTTGTTTTCCATTTGGACCTTTTACTTTTCTAGAAAAAATTTGATCATGTCTCGATTGTAAATTCCTATGCTTCCTTCAAATCTCTAGGTTGGGCTCTTCTGAGGAAGAAACCAACTTCTAGTGGTAAAGCGCTGAAGAAGAATCTCTTCAAAGTATATTTAGGAGGAAAAAAATCTTCAGGAATCCTGCTTATCATCCAATTATATTTGGTGATGAAATCTCTCATTGATTCAAAAGTGTCTTTCTTCATTTGTACCAACTGAACCAAAAGATCCTGACAGTCTTCTGTGGATTTGAACCTATGTTCAAATGCACTTCTTATATCTTCCCAGTAGGTGACAGACCTTGGAGGCAACATGTAGAACCATTATGCAACCTTCTCTTGGAGTGTTTCCATAAAGATCTAGACTAACACATCTTCATGTTCAACACTTAACACATCACAAGTAGTGATGAACACTACTACATGTTCCTCGGGAAGTTGAGATCCGTCGCCTCTAAAATTTAGAAAGTTTTTTCTTGAACCTTTTGGTAGTTTATGAAGTGGTTGAACAAGGGAAAGTGGGTTGGTGTTTCCACCCCATGGTACATTTGGCCTGCATGTTCTGCATGATTATGATCCCCCATTCCATTCTTACCTCTATCTTCCAACCTTTCTAAGGTTGCTGCTTCGATTGTTGCTCTTGCTTCCACTTCGGCTTGAAGTCTTTCAATTTCTTCAATCTGAGCTCTTATTTCCACTTCTGCTCTTGCTTCTCTTTCTCTAGCTTCTTCTTCGGTCTCTACGTCAGTGAAATCTTCAAGGTTCTCATTGATGTATGGAAACTCAATGTCCAATGGATTGGCTACACTTGGAATTCTGGTAGAACCAACTGTGTGATGAAAGGGAGACCTCTAAATTTGGAGCAGCTTTTGTCTTCTTTGAAGCTCTTCAAAAGTGGGATCGATTTTTCCTCCGTGTCTCTGTTTCTGGGTGTATCTTCTATCCTCCAACTTGGATATTTATGCTCTTCTTTGAGGTTCTTGAATTTTTCTTTGCCTTTCTAATTCAACAACATGTTCTTCTTCAAGATCAAGTATTCTCATGGCAATGAAGTAGTGGTTGACACTTTGCCTGTTATGCCAAATAGCCTCTCGCAAATCTGAAGCAATATCCTCTTGAATGTGGAAGATTAATTTGGGTCTTTCAATAGGAGGATTTCCCATAATAGCCATGGTTTGAAGACATAAGGCTTGGGTGATTATTCAAATTCCAAAAATTTTCTTATTTGAATTTTTTAATTTTTTTACTTTTGTATTTTTCAAGGTCGTTTTTTGGGTGCAGATGCTACTAAATCTTCCCCATGGTGGGCACCAAAAACTGTTGGCGAGAATTTTTTTTTGGGGACAAATTGGTGGATTTCTTGCCAATGCTTTGGGAATCTAAGTCCCTCTACTTAACTGGTGCAACTTCTATATATGCATGCGCGAGTAAAAAGGTGGATTTTCTTAGTGGCCTTTCAACTGGGGATCCAACAAGGGCACTCCACTGACCATGCGGTAAAAAATTGTAGATATGTGCAAGGGAGGAATTTTCTAGGAGAGCTGGGGGAAGGGAGTGAGAATGTTAGACAAGGGAAACTAATGCTGCAAGTAGAAAATTAGAGACTTGCATACACCAGTTAGAATTTTCATCACATGCACTAAAATTTAGAAGAAAACAATTTTGTATAACATTAACAAGACCAAATAGCATTTAATGAGCACAAAGTATCACTAAACTCCTTAGTCAAAAAAGGCTAAAATTCCTTCTTCTTGTATTGATGCTCAAGCAAAAATTGTACATAGCATAAGAATGGAAGACATTTTAGAATAGGGAAAAATGGAAGAAATTTTTCTATCTCTTTGTTCTCTTCACAAGGATATCTCTCTCATGAATTCACAAAAAACCAGCTCATAAGTTTAAGAAAATCTAAGAAGACCCTCAAATGAGGAGCTTGTTACAATTTATAGAAGAGAAGTCAACTCTTCATCTTCCTAGCGAATTTTCAAATACCATATTTTGACTTTAGACTGTTCATATTCCTATCAAATATCTAAGTCCCTTTTTATAAAAACAAAGTGACTTAAATTTACATTATGTTTCTAAAGTTCATCTTAAAGATATATCAAAAAGTGCAAACCCCAATGCAAAATTATAACATTGAAGAGAGAGAGAGTGTTGGGAGAGAAGAGAAAGAGAGAGAAAGAGAAGGAAGAAGAAGGAAGGAAAGGAAGAAGAATTATGTCAGAAGAATGAACCACGTTGTAGTGGATTTGATCTCGCTCCCTGACTGGTTTCCATCTCGTGTTGCTAAGAAAGATCTTCAGTCCCTTCAAATTCCTTACTAAAATGAGATGTTGCAGGTTCCAATTTGTCAGCATGAGGAATACGAAACACATGTCTCAGGGTCTCTATCCATCCATCAGACACACTATTGATGTCTTTGTATTTTACGAACCATGATGGATGTTTCTCTGTGATAAGTGCAATGGCGGTTTGAATTTTTGAGAGGAATTCTAGGGTATTCTTAGTGAAGGATTTCCTACCTCTTTCTTGACATATTCCTCGAATGGGCCAATTATCTCATCAATAGTTGTGTTTTCTCCCATTGCAAGTACTCAAATTTTATCAATTTGACGATGTATACTATCTTGCAACTTGTACACTTGTCCCTCTTTTTCTCTAGTTTTGATGGCCCTGATTGACTGCCTTCAAATATGATTTCCAAAGACCTCCCCCATACACGTGACAAGTCTTTTGAAGGAGTTTCAAAAATCTTCCTATTGATCAACTCCTGATGATGAAGTGTTTCTCATTTCATTCACTACTGGACCCAGAGGATCTCAGTAGTCCCTTTCTTTTTCCAAGTCTTCTTTGAGTGCCTGCATCTATTTTGTTGTTGCACACATGTAGGCAAAGAATGTTTGACTACCTCTTGGAGCACTGACTTCCCATTTTCTAGAAATTAAATTGATCCATTCATTATTAGACTCACCCTTGCATTGTGAACTCATGTGTCCTTGTAAAATAGATTTCAGATTGAAGCTACTGATGGGTGTAACTTATTCAATGGGAATTATTTTGGCATTTAGATCAACTAGATGTTACACATAGGATGAAAGAGTTCCCACCTGTTCTTTTAGCTCATCAATCTTATTCTTATATTATCTTTTTCATTGCCACCATGTGAGTAGAATATTGTTGATACATATGTAGGTCCCCTTCATGAGTAGCCGGCCCTAGTTGGATTGTGCTCATCTCATATTCATCTGGTGTCATCTCGTCCACTGGCTTGATCACCTTTGGTCGAGATAATTCAATATATTGATTTCATGTTTCTCCACTATTGAACCATGAAGACATGTGTCTCAACTTTATTTTCTTTCCTTTAGCTAGTGAGGTAATTTGCTTGATAGGTCAGGGCATGCCACTTGTTGAACAGCATGGGTGTTAGGGGAAATTTTTTCCTGCATCCAAGGGGAAACATCTCATCAGACTTAGGTTTTATGACATGTGCATCAACCATTCCCTTCTCTGGAAGAGAAGGCATATCTTAGATGGGAGAGACATTGGTGTTAACAAGAGGTGAGGCCTCTTGTTGAAGTTCAATGATTGGGTCTTGAACTACGTGCTCTCCCTTGACTTGTGCTCCTACCACTGGATCTTCTTCTTTCATTCTTCCACCCTAGCTTTCTTCCACCCTAGCTTTCTTTAGTGACCTTCCGTGAGAAGAAGTCTCCAATTCTATGGATCTTTGTTTAGAATTTTCTCTAGAATGCCTTGAACTTGAGGCAACTTCCATGGCTCTTGATGATGACTAATGAGAGGCTTATTTCTAACCTATAGGCATACCTTGTGATTGGATGATCATGGTTCTCTTCCTCTAATTTAATCCCTCATTCTTTTGACCACCTTCTTAGTTTGCTCATTTATATCCCTTAATTCACAAATGTACCAGTTGACCTGAGGTAATGAAGAAACCTTGACTACTACCTACTCAGGATCATACATCTCTGTCCCATCATCCTAGTCAAATATCTTCATGCCAAGAGAACTTGAATTTCTTCATTTCATTGGATATCAACCTCATGTGATCCTTTTCTCATACTTTAAATTCATCAACAAAATTGGCCCAATAGTCCTCAATTTTTGACTCATTGTGAAAGCCTGGATTGTGGAAAGATTCAGGGTCATCTCAGATGTCAAAATTAGGCCTGGCAGTGTAGGAATGCAAAGTCAAATGGGTGAAGGAGGCCTCTAGATGAGATGCATCACTTGAGCTCTTGCCTATGAATACCCTGAGAGAGATGGGAAATGAGATCAAATTCTTCTTTCTTCTCCTAAGCCTATTGTTTACCTGTATGATTTTCCTGTAGAGCTCAGATAGTAAAATTTGGTCACTAAGGTACTTGGGAAACCTTAGCGAAGCTTGGTGGAAGCTGGAAACTCGTAGGTAGGAGAAGGTTGAGAATTGGATGAAGTAATATTTGTATCTTTTTATTAAGGATGTCACTTGTGGTGAAATGTTTGCCTCCAAATCACCCTCTAATGTTCGTACCACGTACATCGTGAATGCATCATTCAAATAAGCAAAGCGCATGTGGCTTTCCTCCATCACCAACTGAGGAAGTTTCTCGTGTGTGGGCACCTTGGCAGCAATGTTTTACATGAGAGCCAATCCTTTGAATTATCTTGATCTAGTGAGCAGATAGACCAAGTAATAATTCATGTGGAACTTATTTGTCATGTGCACCTGAGAGCAATTGTAGATATTCATATTATCACTGATTATCTACCCCCAGTCGATTCTTTATTTCCTTAACTCGCTATCAAAATGAAAATTCCCATCCACTCCTGGAAGTCTCTCATGTTCTCTTCTCCCATCACCCTTTTTAGGAGGGTGATTGCATATGAATATCCCTCATGAAACTCACACCTCGGAAGGGTCTTGGGAATCCTTTAGGGTTTTCTCCCTTTCTTCATCCACGATGCAATTGCAACCCCTTATACATATGCATCCATTATTTCCCAGTTGTGCAAGGTCCTGTCCTTTGAGATGAAAACCATGATAGGTGATGTCGGGATCTGTAGACCGAGTGATATGGTTCTAGGACAAATGACCGCCATTGACATACCATTTTTGGCTCAAATCGTTCATGTTTCAGGATCATGGTGGTGTGAGTAAGCCAAGACTAACTCAAGGTTTTGTATAAACACACAATGTCCTACAGCTGCAAACAATCCACTTGTGAATACATGATCCTCAATCTTCCCTCATTCCTTGGATTTCACGTGAGCCCTTAGATCAATGAGGTCTATAAATGAGACATCAATGTCCTCTATCTCATACTCATAAGTAAAAGGTTATGCCGACTTCTATCCTCTCCATTTTTACTTCATGGTTTCTTCATAAAAATTAACTTACTATTTTTAGTAAGTATAAAAAATCAGCTCCTTCAAACCTCAATTGGATGCGGAAACTCAAATCCCCCTTTCTCCATGTGTTTCTCTCACCTTCTGGATCAATTTTTTATTTTTAGCAGGTGCTCGTGAGACCACTTACTATTTTTAGTTAGTGTCAATTTTAGACCAAGATGGCATTTTAATGAATTTTTAACTGCAATACCTCTTTTGTGTTCATCGTCTCCTTCACAGATTATTTAGTTGGTGACTTTCCCGAAATAGTAGTCCTCCGTGTAGAAGACCTGCAATTTTTAGAAAGTGATCTTTTGGTGGTTATATTGCTATGGAATGAAGTTTTCTTATATGTGATTTTTCCTAATATTGTCCCTCTGAAATCTTGGACTTACCCGATTAACGGTTTGGGAGATTTGAAATTTCAAAATTTCAACCTAACAACACCTCTAAACACATCAGCCATTAACAGACCTTGGAAGTTGTAGGTCTAGTTTTCTTCTCCATTTTTGACAAAAATCACATTTTCGTTGTGCATTTTTGGTTCTTATTCTATCGGTTCAAATTTCTCTTTGAACTGATTGTCAATTTGATGGGAAATCAAGTTTTTTCGTTTGTTGGGCCGAAAGTAAGATTTCTTTGTTGCGAGTGGTTTTTGTTGTGGAAGGAGGATTTGAAGGTAGTGTGTTAATGTATTTTGAGAGATAAGAACATAGAAGTAAATTATTCTTTTTTTGGTGCACCGGTTAACAAGATATGTCTGTATCTTCAATCCATAACAATGGAGATTTTTGATGGATTTCTTTGTTCTTCCTTCTGTTCTTCAATCCTTCGAGTATTTCGATCAACCTTCTCTCTAAAACCTGTATGATCTCATAGATTTGGAGTTTCATTTGATGTGGCAGATCTGGTTTGGAGCAAAAATGGTGAACAATTTAGGTATGAGCAAGTTTAAAAGTAATGGCAAGGATGGAGCTGTGTAAAGTTAGAAGCGGGAAAGTTAGCTTTATAACAAAATTCAAAAATGATTTAAAAATTGCATGCTAGGGGTGGGGTGAAATTTAATTACCCTGATGTATGTTAAGCATTAAGAGACATGAGGAAAATCAATTTTCATGACGCTCCTCGCAATGACACTTGGTGAAGATCTGACGATGGAGTGTTTTGGTCGAAAAGCTTGCTGGAAGCACTTGGGGGCTAAAAAATGGTCTCATGGGGGAACGAGAGACATTCCTTGAGTTGGGAAAATTTTTATGTCCCTATTTTCCCTCATAAAAAAGGGACAAGGGTCATCAATTTTCATGCGGCACCTGGCAATGACACTTGTCAGAGATCCAGCGGTTGAGGGTTTAGCTCCACTAGCTCTTGGGGGCTGAGAAGATGCACTGAAGGGGGTCACAGGGGTGACCTAAAGACTTCTTGGGGATAGGATAATTTTTTATATATCTCATGTCCCTCATTGAAAATTTAAATGAGGGTTATCAATTTGGATAGTGTGCCATAAGTTGCCACTTGTCACAATCTGGACGGTTGAGGGAATGAGCTCCTACAAGCACATGGGGCTTGAACTAGTGATTCAAGAGGTTCCATGTGTGACCAGAGGGATTATAGGTTTTGGACACATTTTATTTTCCCTCATGTCCGTTAGCTTGAGGTATTAAAGGGACACAAAATGCTGCTAGGATTTTGGAGCCGACTCATGTTCTCATCAAAATTTGACTAACTCTTGAACTCGTTCCTTGAGGGAAACTTCAAATAGCGATATCTTGAGCTCCCGATGGAATTATTTGGAAAATTTGTATATGATATTAACTTAAAACAGACTTATAAATCCAATGGTGGGGGTATAATATCTTTATTCGTACATTTATGCCCTAAAAAATGTATTTTTGATCTGGCTCCTTAGTTTTGCATGGAAAAAAACAAGTTATAAACCTATTAATCCAAAGTGAAGTGAAAGATATGATTTCACCATCTTGTAGGGCTTATAATTACCTTTCCTCTGATTTCCTGTTTTCCTCCTAACTCCATCTAGAGCTCCCAAAAGCACTTCCCAAATCTCAGTAGCTCTTTTAACCCTATGCACTGCTTAGACCCGTGAACCCTGTTTTTGGTGAAACTGCCCCAAATCCTCCAAATCCTTCCTAAATATTCCTAAATCACTTCCATGATGTTTATATGCCTTCAATTTACCACCATGTAATATTTATCTCCTCTGTTACACTCCAGGGGGTTCCTCCATTCTTGGGAAGGCCATTGATAACCCTTCCCACAACTGCCCGAAATTTGCATTTTCCATGAACTCCTAAAATCACCTAGGGGGATTGAATTGAATTTCCTAAATCACATAAGGGACTGATTCAACATCATTTGGGGGGTCATTGGAATGATTGAGTAGACTTAAGGTGCTTGAGAAGGGTAGGACTTGAAAATTTTGGCACAAAGGTATCGTTGTCATGCTGGAAAATTGCCAATTTCCATGTTGTACATTTACATGAAAACAAAGCGCTTAACATGAATAGTTTTGAAATTAAATGTGCAATCTAGTCAAAAATTAATCATTTAATAATATTATTTAAGAGAACACCATGTGAAGTATGGAACAATAGTTTTGTAAAAAAGGATGCTTCCATTATGGTAGGTAAACATAAATGCATAGTTTGTTCTCAATGCTTATGCAACTACAACGTATTATAGTTCTTAGGTGATAAAAATATATTTTTCAATGGAAAATACATCCAAAACAATCCTTGCAGTCCACCATAATATGCAAATTGATGCTTTTGAGATGGTGTGTAGTATGGAATAACACTACTTAATTTACAACATACGTCTACACAATAAGATGGTCACATTATTTTAGCTATTTGACTCAAATTCACCTTGAGAAAGTGCATATTTGTTAACAATGAGATATACATGAAGATACAAAATTTATCCTTAACCCTCTATGCTCTCTAGAATAAGAACCTAACTAGTCTGAAAACATTATGTACCAATATCTTATAGACTATTATATTGCACTCCATCATATCTTAATGAAATTTTCCTTTCTAAGTTTGCTCTTGCATTTAATAAAAATGGGAAGAAATTACACACGCATTTAAAATTACATTGTTGCCAAAATGAGTTCATAATTCATTTTGGGAAACTTGTATCAAATCTTAACCTTGGGAGCATTTGATATTGATTATTCATGTTTTAAAACATCTTGACATCTTCAACCTTGTTCAAATTACTTGAATTGATTATTTTTAGGGACTCATATTTTAGAACATTCAAAATTTAATCATTTTCACTTGTTTTGGGGCCAATATAGGTTGGTGACATTTAAACGGTTCACTTTACAAAGGATCCAAACTGTCAAATTTAATCACGTCATATAGGGGACACATGGTAGTTGGTGTTCACTTTTCACCTTCCATCTAAATTACACTCGAGTTTGAGCCGATCTTTGCGAGCTAGATCACGAGTTGGGTCACAACTTGAGTTGATCAAGTTGGTCACCGAATTGAGTTCGAAGGTGAGTTTTTTTGGTCACAAGATTAGCTGTGTTTAATAAAAGGAATCACGAATATGAGAATCATGAAATCTCATCATTGGTCTAAGTGGACCAATGACCACAAAGATAAGAAATGATCAGGGTTCTAGTTTGGGTCGTGCATTGTAATTAAATAATCATGGATCAATCCCTATCCAATTAAGCTCTCAGGGATTTAGGATCTCAATAAAGTAGTGGAGGTGGATAAGGGATGGTTCTCGGGATCCCAAGATCCGTAGATCCAAAAAATACATAAAGCTGACCCCAAAATAGTTTAAGGGGTAGGCTCGAGATCCCAAGAATACATAAAGGTTATCCCAAAACATTTTAAGGGGTGATACTAACCCCGATTGAGTACATAAGGTTAACCTTGTGGCCCCATAAACAAAACGGGACGTGATTGGTCCACATGGACAAATCACAGGCCGATTCAAACTCATAGTGATCAAAAGTGACCCCCGTGAGACCTGAGAGCTCCAAATCCTTGAGAACATAAGTTGATCTCAATAAAATCAAATGGAGACACATGCCACAAACTATGAGTAGGAAATGAGATCAAGGGAGGCTAATGAGAGATTGACATGTAAACAAGAGTGGCCCAAAGGCTAAATTTGATGGCCTCATGGTCATTATCTGTACCAAATGATACATGGATCTTTGAATGGTCATATTTTTTTTTATCGGGCCCACTAAATCATGAAAAATTGGTCTTGTTGGAAATATATCGGATATTAACTCATGATGGGAATAGTTTTGGGTCATTTTAGGTGTGTTTTGTGACCAAATAATCAAGTTTGAGGACCTAAAACTATTTTGGGTATACGTGTTTGTAACACGAGATGGGATTGTTTCAAATACTCATATATTTGAGCTAGATATCCTATTCACCTACATGATATACCATCAAAAAAGGGCTTGATAATATATCCATCATCATATTACTTTCTTATAGAATAATTGAGAGATCACATAGAACTCTATGATAGAGTTTGGGGTGTTTTCAGCTTGTTTCTCAATCAAATGGATCCTAAATGAGATCAAATAAACCTCAACCACCTTCATTAAAATTTTTCCTATGTACCTCCCATTCCTAGATGATATCTTATGCTTCATCTAAGAGAAGCCATGGTGCTCATGTTTTCTCTACATATATTATGGATCTCTTATGACCTTTGGCTCTTATTCTTGTCTCCTTACCTATCTCTTTTTTCATTTCATGTTGTGTGTGAGTTATATTTACGTGGTTTTATTTCACTGTGTCAATCATGTAGGGAATCAAGTTTGATGAAGTGCATAGTTAAACTGTGGATTGTTTATGCCCTATCAACATTACATTTGTCTTCTCTTTCCATCTCATGGAAAGAGATTATTTTCTATTTTGGTGCAATCACCACCAATTTTATTCATTTATTTCATGTATTTCTCCTTCCCCTTCCCCCTATAATTAGTAGTAGTGTTAATATTATAATATTTAGTCGAGGAACTAACCTTCTCTATAGATTTATCCCAAGGAGCAAGGACCCACACCTTGGGGACATTCGAATGTTTCAATGAGATGTTGAGCCTAGCCTTAACAAAGGGTGCAATCTAATGAGCCCCTATTTTGCCATGTTTTATCCCATGTGAAACCCATTGTTTCCATAATATCATTTTACACTATGTATAATATTGAAATTTTATAATTAATACTTTACTGTGTTTTGGAATGAAATGTTGTGCATATTATTTTTTATTTATATCTTGTTATTGCTTCTTCAAATATGGCTTAAATGAACCTTTATGATTATTAACAATGTGTTTGGAAAAGCATATCGTGAGTCATCACAAACATTAATTATAGCCTATCGTAGAACTCATTTGTGTACTTGCCTTTACATTAGTGTAGGACTCACCGTGGAGCACAAGACTCGTCCAAATCACTAATTCAGACTCACTTAAAATGAGGGACTTGCGCAAGAGAAATAAATGGCTCGAATGTCTGAAATATGAGTTGACATATCTGACACATTAGTTAACATAATGGCATGAGCATGAAACGTGTACTACTACCTCAACCTTCATGCAGATTATGAGGTCCAAGCAATCCCATATTACTCTAGTTGCTTAAATATGTGATGTAGGTAAACTCTCATGGATTTATAATCATCGTGATTATAAGAAATCTATTTAGGATCTGCAATTTATTCTAGTGCCGATTGACTATCTCAAAAGAGTCAATTACGAGCCTCATATGTAGTTAACAAGATTAATTCAATGCAAACATGGCATAGACTGATCCTTCCACGATTGTAACTGCTAAAGAAATCAATATCGTTATAGGTATCTTCTAGTTAAGTAGTTGTCATTAATTGGAAATAACTAGTTCTCTCATAGAGAGATTAGGACTACTCTAATATAAAAGAGCAAATGTATTAAGATTCAAGAGTTCATTTTGATTAATCACTGCAAAAGAAATTTCTTTCAATAAAGTGTGGATTCATGGGAAAAATTTACTTGTGTGATTTAATTTCTGTTATTTCACATTCATTTGAATTTTGAGCATTGCGTTATTTTTAGTACCTTCAATTCTGTATTCAATAGTCTTTTTTTGTCAATCCACTTTATTACCTAATTGTAGTTAGCATAGGATTCAATTAATTTCATTATTAAATAAGTACTGATAACAATTTCAACTATTCCCTTCGTTGCAAATAGCCATGGAAACTACCCTAGACTGACAAAGACAATATAAATAAATTACGAGTATCAAGGACAATCATCAATTTTTGGCACCGTTGTTGGGGAAAATCTCAAGGTGTTATCAAAGGTGAAGGTGATAGCTAGAGGTGTTGCTTGGTTGTCTGGTAAGTTTCCATTTAGAAATTTTATTTCCATAAATTTTTCTTTTGAAATAAGAAGACCTTGTAGTGACAGTAAGAATATTTTGTGCTTTGGAGTATGTGGAACACAAAGATTCAAGTCAAGCACTGGTAGTTAGGGAAATATCCTCAATATGATAGGATTTTATTTTTAGACCTAAAGACCGCAGACGTAGATTCATTAGAGTAAATTTTCAAAATCTCCCTCAAAACCAACCTATGAAATAACTTCCTAACCAAGGAAGTATGGCTGATGAAGTAGATAACCCCAATGGTGCAGAGAATGGAAACCCTCCACTTGGAAGAACATTTACCTATCCCATACAATTGAATCCTGATGATTAAGCCTCTATGAAAAACATATCCCCTTCAATTTTACCAATCTTCTGGGGATTAGTTTTAGAAGATCATGATTAATTCCTATTTGAGTTCAAATTTCTTTGTCAAACCTTGGCATGTCTCCTTTTTATCACTCCACACTTTTTTGTGTCTCCTCGGCATGCTTTTCATCATCCATCTACATGGTTATTAGGTATGAATTTCTTATCTAACTTATGTTATTGAGCATTCGCTCAACAACATAAAGTGGGGGAAACTATAGACACTAAATCACACACTTTAGGTATATTTCTAGTCATGATCACATACCACTATTTATATGATTCCTAAACGAGAAAAGTACTAATTGATCATTGTCTTTAGCCACTTTGTTTGCTTTTTGTTTTGCTTTTTGGAATTACACTCATTTCCTAGTTTTTCTTTTGATACTTCGGCATTTCTGACTCTAGACACCATCACCTAGGCACCCTTGTCCCCTCTGGGTGCCCCCAACCTCTTTGTATCTTGATCACATCTTTTGGGTCTTTTCTAGCCATTTTGGCATCTTATTTCTTACTAGTCATCCTTTTAGTGGTTAATTACAAAATTCAAAGAAGGAAATCATATAAATACAAGGTTATGTGATCATAATAAATGACCAAACACTAATAATATACTATCCTCACATAAGGTTGCATCTAAGAGCATTCTAAGAGCATCAAAACATCCATCTAGCTACCATTCAAGTGACAATGGACTACATTCTTCTGTATACACTTCATTGGAGGGGAAGTTAATTTTTTCCATGCACACATCTATCTACATCTTCTACATCTAGCTATTTCTCACTATGAAGTATAACTTTCACAAGAGCCACATAGGGCATGATTCTACACACACACATAACTACATGGATTCTGAAATTTAGTGCAATGCTTAGATTGTAAGTTAGCTCAGTCAGGTGACCACTAGGGTCAATTAGACTCCCCATTTACATCTTTTTCTTTTTAGGATTTGATGTGTTTTGGGGTTTTACAAGTTCTCTTTATCTTTGTAGGTTTCAGGTGAATTCAGTGATCAAGAAATGAAGTACATGAGACTAAAGGTGACATATAACTAACATCTTATGACCCTACAAAACTAAGTTTCTAAGGTTCTGAGCAGTCACAAGAACATAAAGGAGGTACGTAGTGCCCCAGGAGACCTTGACCCTATACAGGAACCCTAGTCCCAACATTTTAGCACTCACATAATTTTTTAGGCTCATTTGCAACAATCTTTTTTCTTGTTTTATCAATTTTCCATCTTGGCACAACTTTGGTACTATTGCGGATCAACTAAGTATCTTACCCTCTCTATTTTAACTAGGGTTTCATATTTTTCTAGCTTACTTGCTTGGGTCAAATATGTAATTTATTACATATCTATCTATATCAACATTCTAACTTAATTAGAATTTAACATTTATATATATTTCAATATTTATTAAATCACATGACAACTACATGTACAATTTTCTCCTATTGTTGATAATTCATCAAAAGAGTTTGAGACTATTTATAAACATGAAATTTGCAGAGAGAATTGAAATCCTAATTATATGTTCTAAGAATATGTAGATGATTTTTAAATTGTTGGATAGTTCCATAATGCTTTTGATATAGAATGACACAAAAAACATATGACGGGATCACATCTTTTTCCACACTCCATAGTTAGAAGTCACCTTACCATGGAGAGGATTACAACATGTGACTGGAGAGATATGTGGCCCATCAGATATGTTTTTTATCACCACAAACATGTATGTATGTCCTATGAAAAGAAAAGAAAATATCGTGTATGTATTTTTGTCCCTAATTTTCTCTTATGAGTCCAATTTTCTTGAAAGCCTCCTCTCATTTCTAACAATTCTAATTTTATTATTGACTATTCATATGAAACTTTCTACTTTGATTCAGTTGGTATTTCCATAAATTACCTTTTCACAAACAACAGTTTCTTTCTTACATTTTGAAACATTAATCCAAGCATTTGAATCATTATGAATCTCAACAATATGTGTCAAATGATCACAATCTAGGCACCTACTTAGGTTATTGTACATATTAGACCCACATTGATTTTACGTGACATGACATAAAGTTAAATGTGGAAAGTGTAATATACACACATGCCTTAACATGACACCATACCTACTCATACCATACGACTCTAATTAAAGGTCTTTTCAATTGTACATGAAACTCTTAGTTAAATAAATGCAGATTAGTTCAACTAGAGTGTAAAAAATAATATAGATAAAACTATAATCCTCCACAAAATGAAATAAAATCTCACATTTCTACTAGGAAATATTTTTACAAAAATTTGGAATCCTAGTTTCATGTCAGCAAAACATGTATATAATTTTAAAATCATTAGGGAGTTTGAGAATTTTTTTTGATGTAGAATACATATATCAATATACTAATAAGACAAGCAACTGCTCCTAAAATGTAATTGGGGGCCTCATTTTGACCATTATTTTGTTTCTTCTTATTTAAAACCATACAATAACATGAAATACATATAACAATATGCATAAATGATACAAAGTATATTTGATAAGCTTAACTATTTAGTATTTTTCATTTTCATGGTTTTATATTGCTATATCATTAAATATACAAAATTTAATGCATCCACATTAAAACAATATATGTTTGGTTGGATCTTACTAATCAATTCCCACAACACCTGCATTTCTTACTTCAAAAATCCATCAACAAGGCTCCAATGAAAACATTACAACCAATTTTTCTAGCCGACATAGAAACATGACACATAAACAACTCAACTAGATAAGCTTATATTGTTAGTATTATACAACCTTAAAACAAACTTACATTGTTAGGAATAATCCAAACCATATAAATAAAATTTATTTTGTGGTTTAAAAATAATGCAAGTACATAACTACCCTAACATCAACTATGATTTTGATAAAGTCCACCCCAACTATAGACCTCTACTACCTATCAACATGTAGTTATGCCAACATTGGCATGGATTATAATGACATCAAAGTTCATGCTAGGAAAAATATGCAGTCAATAAGTGTGAAAAATAAATGTATAGAATTTTAACAAAACATCATGCTTCTCATGTGGACAATGTCCTTGTTACTGAAACTTACAAATTTTCTAAATACTTACAACTTTTCTTTAAAAAAACCATTTTCACCATATTAACAAGTAACATGAGTTTATGATTCATGTGGACTATAACTATTATGTAATTCATGTTAGACCAGTTTAGACCGAGAGAAACTAGTCATGATATGTGCATAATATTTAAATAAAATTACATGAAAAATAAACAAACTATTGTCACTCACATATCAACATATATTTTATTTATATACATTTCACAGGAAAAAATGGTAGAAAGCAATTTCCATAACCATCTTTGCAAAACAATGAAAACCCATTTTTTATACCTGACCTAATATGATCCATGTTGTAGTTCTAGTCCAATTCATGGTATTTTTCTATAAGCTAAATTTTCCAAAACCAACAATTCTAAAATGCGCTAAATACATATGTGCAACCACTCTTATCACTAGACTATTGTTTGATGTATTGCCTAAATAAAACTCATAATACAATTTCAGAAGAGTAGTGTTACATTATTTATTATTTAATTTATATACATTAGTATACATTTAACTTGTAAAAAAATATTTATCATTTCGCTTGAAATGTACATTTAGAACAAGGAATTGACACCATGTAATATAAACAATATTATTTTGACCTCGTTCAATACTAGACTCCATTGGCTAAATTGAGTTTTTGCCTCCCTTGTCCTACTTATGTTCCTATGTTTTAGGTTCATATTCATCATTCCTTTATATTAAATTACAAATATGTTGTTGTCTTTTGATGATTTTAGTGGATTCACTTATATGTTTTTCATTCTTATCTTAAATAAATGAATAATTTATGAAACTTTAAATGTATGCTTGCATACTTTTCTTTAATATTTATTTTCATTTGTTCCCATTAAGTATTTATAGTCATTTTTCAATCCACTATTGTATCAAATTTAATTTATCTTGAAAGGGATAGGGATTTGACTAAAGCATATCCCTTAACCAACAATAAACAACTAATCTTGTTTCAAATGTGTTTGTGTGTAGATTCAAATATTAAAGGATTAATTTGCATCCACAACTCTAATGACAACATCAAGTCTTTTTTTTTTCAATTTTGGATATCTAAATCTTGATTTTTAATTACACAAATCATCGCAACTTAAAGTTTGTTTAGTTAATCTTGTTTATGGTTACAAAATAAAGCATAAGGATCTTTAAATCCTTTGTGTTTTGTCTTAAAAATTTTAATGGATGAGTAGTTTCTCTATATGCTAATTTACTATAAAAATCTAATGATCTTATGTTCCTCGATATCTTCTACACTATTTTAACTATGTTCAAGTTCTAATATCTCTATTTAGCAATGACTATTTTTGAATAATCTACAATTTAAACATACTTTCTTCAATAGGATTTTCCATTTCATGGCTTGGTTATTTGTTAGATCCATGAAATCAACTAATATTTTTAGATTTATCATAAATACTTAATATATAATGTCAAAAATTTATAATTAATTTTTAAAAATAAAATAATACTATATTAATTAACTTATCAAAGACAATAATTAATAAACACAACATTTATACCACAATATCATGGCAATTCATTAGTTTCATATGAATAGTTAATAAATACACTAATAACATGACAATAAGCTAGTATGGTACAAATATTAAGTTGTGTTAATGGACTAAACAAAAAATTGACCATTATTTTTTTCTAAAGATGCTTCACATATTTTTGCATCCCATTCCACAATCATTTATACCACAATATCATGGCAATTCATTAGTTTCATATGAATAGTTAATAAATACACTAATAACATGACAATAAGCTAGTATGGTACAAATATTAAGTTGTGTTAATGGACTAAACCAAAATGACCATTATTTTTTTCTAAAGATGCTTCACATATTTTTGCAATCCCATTCACAATCACTTAACGAAAATGACATTTTTTTCCACTGTCGATAATATATATATATATTAATATATAGATATATATATATATATAACATACATACTACATACATAATATATATATATATATATATATATATATATAGATATATATATATATATATATTAATATATATATATATATAATATATATATATATATACTATATATATATATATATATCTACGTATATATAATATATATATGTAATATTATATGTTATATATGGTATATATCATTATCTATATATATCTTAACTATCTTATAACGTCTTATAATTTTATATCTCTCTCTATATATATCTATCATGTTATCTATATCTACTAATTATAGTATAACATATCTATATTTCTTAATCTATATAGACATAACATATACATACGTAATATATATACATTAATGTATGTATATACATATCTTACATACCATATATATCCGTATGTACTATACATATATATATATAATATATATATATATATACACACACACACATATGTATATGTATATGATATGGTATATATATATGTGTGTTATATATATGTATATATATACATATGTATTATATATATATATATATATAACTATGTATATATATACAATATACATACATATATAGATATATATATACATATACATATGTATATATATATATGTGTGTGTGTGTGTGTGTGTGTGTGTCTGTGTGTGTGTGTGTATGTATGTATGTATGTATGTACACACACACACACACACACACACACACACACACACACACACACACACACATATTTGTAATGAAATTACTAAAACAAATATGAATATCAATAGTAATAGAACGCCAAAGAACACCAACATATAGAGAAATGATCACATTATGCAAGTAGAAAGACTTAGCCACTTCAAGAGGGAAACATGTAAACCATACAATTATACTCAAGTGCTTAATATGATGATAATCTACTAGTTACTAACTCCTATATATACCATAATATGTTATCCAAAATGACCAACTAAGCATATGAAAGCATAAATAAATGTGTTATGACATGATAAGAGATTATGTTAGCCACAAGTTGGCCATACGTATCCCGATATATGATATATGATCAATGGTGTAACATGCCCCTTCCCTTCATAGCAACATTATCCTTAATGTTGGTAATCTTTGGATATTGCTACCAAAATGCTTCACCTTCCCATGTTACTATCAGAATGCTGCATCTTCCATTTGATTAAATAAATGGTAATGACCCATGTCCTCAAATTCTTAGTGCATGTTTGTAGGATTCCTTCAGGATCCAAAATGATCCATCCCTCATGTTGGTGAAATATCTTATCAAGGTCAAAATGTGCAATTCCATCAATGCTCACAGGATAAAGTCCCTTACCTTGGGAATTAGGAGGCTCCATTTATTAAAGGATAGAAACAATGTACACTAGACTAATCTTTGGGGTGGCTAGGGAATGTGAAGAAACACTCTTGTTATGACTACAATGATAGACTACAGGAGGATAAATTTGTAGGTAACAGAGGAGAGAGAAATGAGAAGGGGAATTGTATTAATGAGTTGAACTCAAATTTCATTAACTACATCTTAGAGGTGATTCTAGTTTTAATTGGAGGAATTAAGAAAGCACAACACAATATCATAGAAAGATAGGAAAATGTAATGGAAGATAAATATAAGGCCTTATAAAGATATATTCATTTAAAAAAGAAGCTATAAAGTCCTTCAAATTCTTATAAATTCTAGCATGTTCTTGGCTAAGTGACAAGATGAGAATGGAGGAAAATTACTTGGTAGGAAATAGAAGAATACAAATTTCTAGATAGGGCAAAAATTTATCCTTTGGAATGGAGAGAACATACCAATTTATAGCCAAAACAAGTGAATCTTTGTGTTCCTGTTGTCTTTTCAACTTAAATTGCAATATAAACAATTAAATAGAAACTTTAAGTGACTTAATTTACTTTTACAAAAAATCCTCGATGGAGAAATAAAATGTTAGAGAGAAAATAAGAGAGAGAAGGTATGATCAAGAGAAGATGATCTAAGGTGAAGTTCTTCTCTTCCCTCATTATGGAGATAAATGTTGCAACTAAATAACATCTTCCTAGGCTACTTCTATGATTAGGTAATGTATTTTCTTGGAATTATAAATGATGCTCCACATATTAATCAAATTGATCATATTTGGTCATGCCTGGAAAGCTCTTCCTTAAATCCTCATCTCTGCCAGCAATGATAGAATACACAACTTAACTCTATTTCACAAACATGATATATTTTCTCCCACACAAGAAAACACTTATATTGCAATCATCAAGAAGCATGCACCATGATCCCTCTTGGATTTACAGTATCAAAGATTCTTGAGAATTCTTAGTGGCAACGTAGCAATCTTCTGAATGCAACCACTCCCTCTTTATGAGGGAATCAAGTATTGTCTGATTATAGAATTTCTTTTTGAAGAATAGGATTACTTCATGTTATGTATCCTAAATAGAGGATGGTAAGGATATTGATAATATAATAGAACCATGCTCCTCATCATAGAAGATTTCAATTGGTTCAACTAGATGTTTCATGCTCAACAATACTCCTTCACTCTCTAAAGTGGGTTAACAAATGATATTTTCTTCTTATTCAAGTGTCTTTAATGATCTTCGATGACGCTTTCAGATGCAACATGGATGCAGTCACCATGGATGAATGAATCATCCAAATCACTTGTGAATGGATTTTTTTGAAAAATTATTGAGAGAAGAAGTGATGCTTTAATTTTGAGACACTTCTCTCATCAGAATAATGGGAATATGCAAAATCCAATGAAGAGGGAAAAATAATCTGGAAAAATTAGTCCTTCATATCTCTAAAAATAATCAACCTCATCATGCAAGAGATGGACTAAATGAAAGATTATTTTAAGAAGAATATTTTCTCTAAATTTTAGGATGGCTTGCCAAATCACTAATAAAAAGTAAAATAAATTTCAGCTGTTTTGGGTGTAAATGGAGGTTTTCAAATACAAACTTGATTAGATAACGATGAGATAAATACTTATCCAATACACATGATACTTGATCCATTTGAAACATGTTGCTAAGAGGAAGAGATTCTCTAATTTTCATGAAGTTTTTTCATTAGAAATGGTAGAGAATGCCAAAACAAATTCTGGTTACACAACGAGTTTTTGAATGGCGTTTGGGATGAAATATTGATTTGACTAATATGGGAGAAAAAATTATATAAATAACATGGGATTTGATACATTTGAAACTTGTTTTTGAGAGGAAGGATCGGTATATTTTTTTGTGTAGATCTCTGGTTGGGATTTGCGGGAAATTGTAAAAGAAGTTTTGGATGTAATGTGAGTTTTTTAATGGAGTTTACAAACAAAACATAAACAAATCACATGGAATGAATATATTCACTATAGAATATGAGGAATATATAAATTAGAAGGTGTTTTGGAGTATAATAATGGACAAAATATCATGTGGATTAATCTTGGGGTTTGCAAGATACAAACACTTTATTTTTTAGAAGAATCATGGAAACAAGAGTTTATACAATAGTAAATTTCAAGTGATAGGATAGAAAAAACCAATTTATTATAGCCCTTTTGTTTTGTATCAACTTAAATGCATTTTCATGGAGGATAAGCATGTAAATTTTTAAAGGATTTTTTTTTATGGAAGCTCAAGATATGAAAAAAAACAGTTTTGTTGTTCCCCGTTTGGCACAAGTCCAAAATACGCCCAAAAATACCAAACATAACCTGAATATTATTATAATAATAATATAGGTAAATATTTTTTTAAGTAGTATGGTTAATTAACATTATGACCATAACTCCACATGCGATTGAGTCGTAGTTATGATATCACAAAAAAGTGGCACCAAACCACTTGAGACGACTAATTTAAATGTTTAAGTATAGTTAATTTACACCAATGCAACTGCATTACAATTACGAAATTTTAAGGCTGAAATTAAAGTTAATCCCCTTACACAAGTTTAACAAATTATTTTAATCAACGACAATAATATAATCATGACAGAGGCATTTAAATTGTTTTATTTAATCTCAAGTATTTTAAATGTTTCAAAAACGATAAGAGCGGTAAGGGAAACTCCACCAGTTACCAAGATGGTCATGGGACCAATTTAGTTCCTTAAATGGACCCATACCTTATAAAATATTTAAAAACCTAATATTAAGAGTTCATATTAATTAATTAAATACATGCTCAAAATTAAAATTACTTTAAGCTCAAATTTGAATAAAGGAGAGCCCTTAGATTAAATGGATCTCTACCATAGGATATTAGGGCATCTAACAATGCCCTAATTTCATTATTGACTTTATCATTTTCAATCATATTTCACTTTCTCTTTTCATTTGGTTGCAGGTTGGAGGAAAGAAGACACACACACACACACAGAGAGATATATATATATATATATATATATATATATATATATATATATATATATATATATATATGCATGGTCCAATAGTGAAGAGCCCAAAATGGGTTAGAAAAAGATTGAAGGGCCTTATGGCCAGGCCTAACCGGGCTGTCCAAAATGACAAAGGGGGGTGTTGTGGCTCAAAGCCACAACTATGTGGAGATTGGGGAGGGCCACGACTCTACTGTGGTGGGTCTGTGGACAAGGAAGGGGAGAGGGGATTATGTCTTATGCCATAGTCGCAACTATGGCATATGCCTAAACCCTGTCATTAAGAGGGGGGAGGGGATGGGTTGCGACAATCGTCCCGCTCTTCCCCAACCCAATTGAATTTGCCTTCAAATATTGTTTCATTTTTTAATCAAAACACGCTTGATAAAAAAAAGTATATATATATATATATATATATATATATATATATTCACACACACACATAAATATATAATGGTTATATTAAAGTCTATTTTTATGATATCATTCTTAATTTGTAATAATAGTTTGAATTTCAACATGTTACTGGGAAACTTAAGAAATATAACTCTAATACATGAGAATTTATCAATGGAATTTCAATATTGACAGAGGGAGGAAGGATGAAGACCTAAAGGGAATCCATGTGCATCAAAAAGTTGTACTCAACCACAGAATGGTGCAGCTTAAAGATTTAAGCAAGAACTCAACCATGGAGACAATTTCCATGCATTAAAGGAAAAATGGCTCAATCCCCATGCTCATAGATCAAGTAGTAAAGGTGTACATATAGGGGAGTGATGAGTAACTCCCACGTAACTAATGATGCCTCCATGATGGATAACAGGAGTTATTAGCTTACCGAGTCGAGAGTGTATAGGTGATAGATTGGGTTGATGTGGCTCATCGAGTAGAGTGACGTGTAGTCAAATCAGTATGGAAAGGCTGTTGACCAACCCTACTTTAAAGTAAAAAGAATAAAAATACACTTTTGGTGTTATAAACCATGTATCCAAAAAGAGCCAAGGAACTAAAAAAAGAGGTCAAGCATAAACAAAAGGAGGAATATCCTAAAGATACTATAAAGTAAATAGAAGGAAAATAGTGCACTATAAAGGGAAAAACAACTGAAAAATTACACAAAGTAGAAGTCATAGAAATTCAGAAGAAAGTAAAGGAAAACAAATAAGTGAATTATGAGGAAGAAGAGAAAAAAAAAGATAAGAGGAAAGAGATAAGAAAAATAAAGAAATCTCCTAATTTGAAACTCGGAAATCCATTGCAAAGAAACAACATCAGGAAGAAGAGCAATGTAAGCTAGAAGAAGAAAAAGTGAAACAAGAAAGAGAATAAAAGGCTAAGAAGGATGAAGAGGATAAGAATAAATGATAAGAGGAGAAAGTAAATACATAGGAGGAAAGAGATGCAAAGAAAAACCAAAAGAGAAGAGAAGGACAAGAAGGTTAAGGATGTAAAACACACTACAAAAGTAATTGCGAAAGTAAAAGTAGAATCCCAAACTGGAAAGGAAAAACCACCACCGTAATTAGAAATTGAAGAAAATTAGGAGTGGAAAAATTTAAAGGGAAATAATTTATGGACGCTACTTAACCCACAATAACTCCCCCAATACAAGTAATCACCACACAGATTCATCCATAATCATAGATAGTGTCATGGAGATCAGAACATCTAATTCAAAGCAACCTACTACAAAAAAAATTATCGAAGGGGAAGTATAAACATTTTGGTGGGAAATTGATTTCACAAAAATATAATTTTTGTAAAATCCTAATATATTGCAGAGTCACATATGATAAATAAGCAATAAAGTAAATATCTGACACAAGTAATAAGCTAATAAAAATTGAAACCTTAGGTGCAATAGAAGGAATAAAAGACTTAGTTGATTTTACAATTGACCCCAAAGTATGCTCATCTGGAAGACTGATAAACATGAGGAGGAAATTATTGTAACCGTGCTTTATAAATTATGTAGCTGTCAAATATGTCTAGACTAGGGTGCCTTGACTAGGTCAGAGGCAAATAAGTGCCAAAGTTTTCTCCTGGGTGTCTACACTGAACCTCAGAAACTATTTTTTCTTGTATCGCACCAATGTCACTAACCTTCACTATTTGTCACCTGTATGTTACTGGATGATCACAAATTTCACCGGTAACCTATAAAATAAATGATCTCCTGTAAAACCCCAAAACATATTGAATCCTAAAAATAAAAAGATGCAAATTGGGAGTCAGATTAACCTCGGTGGTCACCTGACAGAGTGAACTTACAATCGACTGTTGAACTACATCTCAGACTCCATGTAGTTATGCGTGCATGTGTGTAAAATCGTTCCCTAGGAATCTTTTGTGCAAGATGCACTTAATAGCGAGTAATAATTAGATGTAACAATGTAAGTAGATGTATGGATGGAAAAATGAACTTCCCCTCCTATGTTTGTATGCAGAAAATTTAGTCCCTTGTCCCTTGAGCGATAGCTAGATTGATACTTTGATGTTCTTATAATTCCTTTGAATGTAACCTTAGGTGGTGATAATAGATGCTTAGAGCTAGGTCCTTTATTATGGTTACATAGCTTTGTATTTATATGATTCCCTTATTTTAATTTCTTCATTGAAAAATAAAAGGCCGACCCATAATAAAACAAGATGACCAAAACATAAAAGAGGCCCAAAAGAGGTCGAGTAAGCATTTCAAAGAGGTTGGAGGGCGCCAAAAGGATGGTGGCACTGGCATCCTGGCTGAGCGCTAATGTTAAGAGTCAAGAAAGATAAAACAATGAAGATAAGATTGGGTTGTGGAGTGTGCAAGACCAAAGAAGAAACCAAAAAGATAGAAAAGAGGCCTTGAAGATAGATGTCAATTACTAGTTTTCTCACTTAGGAATCATATGAATAGTAGTATGTGATTAGGACCTAGAAATATACCCAAGTGCATGATTTAGTGTCTACATTTTCCCCCACTTTATGTTGTTGAGTGAATGCTCGATAACATAAAGTAGATAAGAGATGCGTACCTAATAACCATGTAGATCGATGGCAAAAAGCAAGTCGAGGAGACAAGAAAAAAGTGGAGTGATAAAAAATGAAGCGTGGAAGCTAAGAGAGAAGAAGTGACCCTAGGGGTGAAGAATATGTGTTTTTTCATGTTTTTATCTGTTGTCATTATCGCTTGATGTGGGTCTACTTCTTGTTGCATATTAAGAATGTACCTGAAAAAAGAAGAGAAAAAGAGTAGTCAAAGTCATGTATATGAAAAATTCGATCCAAATATGTAAAAATCATGTAAAAGTATGTAAAAAATGTAAAAATGTAAAAAAAAATAGTAAAAGGGACTGTGCACCTGATCTGTGAAGAGTGAAAAGGATAGAAAGGATCCTGAAAATGCTGTAGAAGAATGATTTTTTTGGGAGATCTCATGCCGAGAACAATTTTTTCAGGTGATCTCATGCCAAGTGTGAGTTTTTTGGGCAATCTCACGCTATTACAAAAGAAGTGTTGGGGAGAAAGATCTAGTGTTATTCTCCATCCTTGACTGCTTCCCAAAATTATACACCATTGTATATGGTGTGATATCCTGTTTTGTTCTAGTTCGATCCAAGTTCGATCTAAGTAGAAATGTGAAGAAAAAAGAGATAGAATGCATTCTAATTGTTGGAGGATTTTGCATATACTAATAAAATTTCTGCTATGTGTAAACTGTTGATGAAAATTATTTAATCTAAGAAAAATTGTAACTGCCCCTGGCCATAGGCACCCAACAAAGGTCAAGATTTCCTAGAATCCCATGTTTGTATCTAGGAACTAACGTTTGTGCTATGTTAAGGACCCAAGTTAGATTATGGTCCATTTTTTTGTAAATTGATAGACTACTGTTGTTCATGTACTGTGTAAGCTGAACTGTAACTTTGTACTGTTGTATGGGGTGATTGCTTCACCCAATGTATGCCCCCCCTCATTTGGGGTGCATGCAACATCACTAGGAGGATGCAGCCCAAAGGGAGGACAGGATGTTGATCTGATATAGTGATACCCTACAGGGGGAGGGAATGTGTTTGGTAAAAACCAAGGCACACACAAACAAAGTGGCTGGAAACATGTGTTAGTGCAAACAAGACAAATACACATATAAAAGACAATGTGTAATCTAGCAAGCAAGAAGACAATGTAGACCATGAAAAAATTGGGTTTCAAACATGGGACATTGCTCACAATGTCACAAGACAATAAGGGATAAAGCAACCAAAATCATACAATGAAATGAACATACAAGACATAGGGCATAATCCCGCAAATAATGACAAATAATGGAAAATAGTGACAAGCAAAGTATCAAACAACCATGGTAGTAAATAGTTCCTGCAAAGAAAATTTAGCACATGAAGCACCTGTTAGCATGTTAGAAAGATGAAAAGAATGTCAAGACATGTATATATCACTAAAGAAGTGTGCTAATAAGAATAAGTAGTATAAAACGAAACAATAACACCTGTAGTGTGTACGAAAGTAGATTCCCCTAAGAGCCTGTTGCGGGACTGGTAAGAGGTACAGTGCCAAGCATCCATGTTTCGTGTAACAATATGTATAGGAATGAATGCATTCAAAACTAGAGAATAAGTGAACGCACATGTGTATATAGAAAATATAATTACATAATAATTATAAGTCTAGCATGTGAAACAAAGTGTACATATAATCAAGTATAAGACAAGAAAGAATATGATGCAACCAAGATATGCAGTATGTTAGATGAGTGTGATATGGAATGGAATGTAAAAGTGAATGTGATAGGAATAGCAGTGCCCCCTCGATTGGATGTGGATAAATATGTATGAGATGAGTTTCATTTATAAAATACCCCTTGAAATTCAAGAATGAACCATAGAACAAGAGTGTGTCATCGGGAAATGGTTTGATAGTGTACGCTAGATAGATATGATCAATGAAGCATAGAGTGTAGAGAGTGAGTGAGTGTGGTGAGGTTCATTTCATATTTAGACACCCTCGAGTATGAAATGGTTTGAATGCACTAGTATGAACACAGTGGAATTAGACTGTGGTGCGTCATTTCATATTTATGTAATAGTTGAGTATGAAATGGAACTAGATGCTAGAAAGTGATGTGTCAATGAATGTGCTTGAAAGAGTGTGAAATGTGTAATGAGTATGATGTGAGGTTCATGAATGTAGTATGCCCTCAACCAGTCAAGTGTGAACCTTAGCACAAGAGTGCGTTCATAGGGTAATGATGATACAAGTATGAGTAAGATTGCTTAGAAATAGGATGTATGAAGCACAAATTGTAATAGTAAAAATGATAGATACTTGATAATTCTAGGAGAGGGGGTAGAATGATAGCGTGATTCCCCCAAGTGTGCTAATTATGGATGGTCTATGTGATGGTGTGAGAAATACCATGCCATTGTGGGAGACTATTATCTATGTCATGAGAATTAGCACAATGGTAGAAAGAAGCAACAATAGGACCATGCGATGGTGGCGGAGTTTGAAATGTGTCATGGACATCAGTAGAAGGAGCAGTTGCTTTGAAAAAATGAGATTGGATAGGCTTATAGACTGATATTACAAAAGATTTGGTAGGAGAAGAAGGATCATTTTTACATGGTGGTAGCATATTTGGTACTTGATAACATGTGGTAGAAGAATCGTAGAGGAGTAGAGGTGTTAGATTGATTTTAAGAGGAAGTTGCTTAAGTTCAAGTCTTGCATATGTAGTTTGTGACAAAAGAAGAAAAATTAGTAATGATGGAATGATGCTCATTAGACATAGATGAATCAGACTTAGGAACCCATTGGGATGTAGCAATTGAAGATAAACATGTAGGATTATTTTGAGCAACAAATGAGATAAGACCGTAATGCTTAAGGTGGCTAACTTGTCGCTTAAGAGCATAGTAATCATTATCATTATATCCATTGATTCGATGATAATTGCAATATGGGTGACCTTGATATTTTCCAAGCCTGATAATGAGGATAGCAATGAGTATATGGACAAGTATGATCAATTGATGAGTGAGGATCTGCATAGTTAAGAATATCATTTTTGCTTAGTATTGTGATCAAACTTTAGAGGCACGGGGAGTGGTAAGACTTGGGGTTCATTGATATGAGGACATGTAGAATACATAAAATGAGGATGAAAAGAACTAACGTTAGCCTGAGAGTCATCCATAAGATGTTGGATCGGATTTAAGAGATGTAATCATGGATTCCATAGCCTGAAACTTATCTTGAAATAAAGAATGTAAAGCTTGAATTGATTTGCAAATAGATTGATTGACATTCGAACTAATATAGTCATTAGAGAGACAATTGAAGATGACACTAACTTGTGAAGGTGACATGTTGATAGGAATATACATAGTGTCTATGGTTTTGTGGAGAGAATCTTTGCAAGGTGAATGAATTTGAAGTAATTAAGACAAATATATTTGAAAAACCTTATGAGCCATGATAGATAAGATGATGTGCTAAAGAAGGATCTGAATGACTGATCACAAGTGGGGTTCACCAAACAATTTTTAAAAAATATTGAATTTGTAAAACCCTAATTATAGAGTCACATGTGATAAATAAGACAATAAAGTACAGTTCTGACCTAAGAAAAAAGATATATACAAATGAAACCCTAGGTGCAAGAGAGGGAATAGGAGACTTAGTTGATTTTGTAATTAATCCTGAAGTATGTTGGACTATAAGACTGGTGAACATGAGGTGGAAACTATTACAACCGCACATAGACAATTCTATAACTATCGGAATAAGTTAGACCAGGGAAATTGGGCTAGGTGAGGGATTCCTAGGCACTGGAGACCTCTTCTAGGTTCCTGTGATTGTAAAAAAAAAGGTTAGAAACTAAATTGTCTTGTGTCACACCAATGTTGCTAACCTTTGTTGTTTATCACTTGTATGTCGCGCCATGTGCGCAGAATTCGCATGTAACCTACAAAATAAATTGTATCTTGTAAAATCCCAAAACACATCAAATCCTACAAAGAAAAAGATGCAAGTGAGGAGTCATACTGACCCCAACAATCATCCAACAGAGTGAACTTATAGCCAATCACTGCACTACATCTCAGACTTGATGTAGTTATGTGTGCATGTGTGTACAATCGTTCCCTAGGAAGCTCTTATGCAAGATGCACCAAATAGACAAGAAATAGTTAGATGTAGCAATATAAGTAGATATGTGGATGGAAAAATGAACTTCCCCTCCTATGAATTGTATGTATAAAAATACATTCCCTTGTCCCTTGAATGATATCTAAATGGATGTTTTGATACTCTTATAAATTCATTTTGGATGCAACCTTAGGTGATTGATAGTAGATGCTTAGAGCTTGGTCCTTTATTATGGTCACATAGCTTTGTATTTATATGATTCCCTTGTTTGAATTTTTTAATTAACAACTAAAAGGCTGACCACATAAGAAAATAAAATTCACTAACAGCTAGAAGAGGCCCAAAAGAGGTGAGTAAGATACAAAGAGGTTCGGGGCACCTAGAGGGGACGAGGGCACCTGGATACGTTGGCGTATCCTGAATTGGGTCGTTGGTGTCTAGAGTTAAGAAAGATAAAGCAATGAAGGCTCAGACTGGGGATGTGGGGTGTGCAAGACCAAAGATGGAAACCAAAAAGATAAAAAAGAGGCCAAAGATAGATGTCAATTACTAGTTTTCTCACTTAGGAATCATATGAATAGTAGTATGTGACCACGACCTAGAAATATACCCAAAGTGTATGATTTTGTGTTTACATTTACCCCTACTTTATAGTTGTTGACATGAATGCTTGATAACATAATCCTATATTAAGATCATGTGTACACTAATAGTTCCATGTAGATCGATGGCAGAAAAGCTTTCCAAGGAGACAAGATTAAAAACATGGAGTTGAAAAATAGTGAAGCGTGGAAGTTAGAGACGAGGAAGTGATCCATAGTATTTGTAAATTGAATATGTGTCATATGTTGTAAATTTACTTATTATTGATGTTTCTTGATGCTGGTGTGTTGAATGATGTGAGTGATTCTTCCCATAGGCGAGAAAAAAACTACTTGTCGAGAAGCTTTGAAAATGCAACTTCATGCTCAAATTTATATCCTAAGAATGATATACACATGTATACGTAATTGCACATGCAACTGTGTAACAATGCTTATTGCCCAACATCCGTAATACACTGAACATTTGTAACTTACCCTTGATATTAACATAGATGTGAATAAAGATTTAGTATGAAAGAATTTATACATGGTTGCTAAATATATTATTTTCATTATGGGAAGATAATGGTAAATATGCAAATAATGAACTCTATTCAGTACGAGTTATGATTATTGGGTGATCTCACACTATGGTCAGAAGAAGTGTTAGGGATGAAAATCGACTCAGTGTGGATTCTAGGACCGATCCTTTGACTACTTCCCAATGATGTAAACATCGCACTGTAGATTGGTGTACTGACAACATTTGATCCTAGTTCGATCTAACTCAAAAATGAAAATAGAGGTGAAAACATGCATGCTGATTTGCTGAAGGAATGTGCCTGTGACATGTGAAAGATCATTGTGTAAAATGACTGACAATTGATGCTATATTTGAGATTAAAACTATTGTTAACTTATCTTTGGTCATAGGTGTTCAGGAAGGGTCAGGTGTGCCTAGGTAGCTCATGTTTATGTCAATTGGGTACTGGCATCTATGATGTGCTAAAGACCCAAGTCACGGTATATATGGGCCTTTTCATGACCACTGACCAGACCTTATGCTAAACTATCTACGAGTATTACAACCATATGTTGTACTGTGAAGGGTGTAAAGCCATAATTGATCCATTGGGGTGAATGATTCAAACAAGTCGTATTGATGCCACACTTCCTAGTAACGGAATCATTATGGGTTTGCATGTGACATCGTAAGTTGTAGTTTGTGGCCCAAAGTCAGATTAACCATACATATAGAATATAAAAATTATAACCTGTAGGGGAATATATATATATATATATATATATATATATATATATATATATATATATATATATATATAGGGAGTGTGTGTAGTAGAAATATTTAGGTAGCATGGGTAAACAAAGTGGCTAAAGGAATACAAGTGTATATTGCAAACAAAATAATTATGCATGTAGATGAGGGGTTATGTAAGCTAATTATTTCAAGAAGATAAGTCTCGAGATGACAATGTAGATCATGAAAAGTGGGTTGCAAACATGGGACATCACTCAGAATGTCACCAACCGACAATTGCGGATGAAGTGACCAATAATGCATATTAGTGTGCAGCACACTGACAAAGGGAAAAGTTCGCAAACAATGGAAAACAATGAAAACAAAGAGTAACAGATAACCATGGTAGAAACTTGAAGTTCCTACAAGATCAATTACGTTGCATGCAAAAACAAAGAACCTTTTAGCATGTGTAGAGCTTGATAAAAATTATGTCAAAGTATGGTATAATCTGATCATAGTAGCATGCTAGTGCAAAATAGGAAGTATAAAATGAAACAATAACTACCTGTGCATGTGTACTAAAGTAGATCGCCCCTAAATTGGAAAAGCCCTTGATAGGATTGTTGTTAAGAAGTATGGGTTGCCAAGATTCCATGCTATGTGCTTAATGATTTGTGTAAAGACTACATCTAACAACTAGAAGGCAAGTGAATGTGCATGTGTATATAGTAGGAGATACCTGACATATCTGTAAAGTATCTTTCTAGGCACAATGAAGCTCTAGTATACATGGGAGTATTTCATTTTACAGCAAGAACAATGTGCAACCAAGATATATGGATGATGTTGCTGAGTGTAAAATCCGTCAAATGGAATGCAAATGTAGAGATATGTAAATAGTTTTAGTAGTGTGCCCCCCGATAGCTGAATGTATAATGAGTATACATACGTTTGTTGTTATTCATGGTTGGATAAATTCAAACCCTTCAGCAATAGGGTTCCATGGTTTCCATTTATTTGAACACCCATATGCGTCATCAGGAAATGGTGTCTAGGAATAATGTGCGCATAGAAATATATAGATCGATAAAGCGTAGAGTGTAGAGAGTGGACTGAGTGTGGAATGAATAAGTTTTTCATTATAAAAGTAGGATTTGAGACCCTGGAGGATAAGTCATGTGTACGAACCATTTGGGAACTCATGAGTGTGTCATTTCCCTCAGTGAAGTGTGATTTAATGTGAGAGTGTGATGCTAGAAAGATTTATACTCTGTGAATGATGTCATTATCTGTACTCAGTGATAATAGTGCTGTGAGGTTCATGTATGTAGTATGCCCTCAAGTAATTCAGATGTGAACTGTAACATAAGATTTGTTACTGTCATCCTTGGTTGAAGTGTGTTGTATGAGACATGTGCATTAGAAAGATGTGTCATGAATGCATTGAATATGAAATGTTCAACTATTGCTGTATGACTAAGCCAGGTTGTTAACTGTTGATCAAAGAATACTTGTCAACAGAACTTGCACAAGGAGTTTCCGCACGGGATAGTAAGGCCAGGATCAAGGGCAATGGAGGGACAGGAAGGACACATGCATGGAAGGCAAGTTTAGCTTTCAGGACTCAGCCTGATTTTGAGCATGAAGACCTATTTTTAGAAGATGGCATGTGCAGAACACACCAACGATGCAGGGACGTACATGCGCACCATGCATTTTATATCTTTGGAGGATTGGATCGAAGCTTGTTTTACATGGAGATGAGCTAAGAATAGGATTGACACTTCAGTTAAACTGCAAGAGGTCTATAGATAGCACACTTGTATGTGTGGCTATGCCTGTAAATGGTGCATGGATATCAATAGCATGCCTCCTATTTATGGAATAGATAAGTGGTGAAGGGAAAGTCCCCACCCTATATATATGATGTTAGGTACATAGTAGAAGAGAGAGAGAGTGTGATGGATGTATGGAGGTATAGAGATATACGCATATGACTGAATTATTGTAATAGATCCATACGTGCACATTGGTATGGATAATGATATTACTATAAGGAGCTTCTGTATTTATTAATAGATGGAAGATATTGGCTGAATCTAAGTGTCATTCCTGTGTGTAATTGAGTAGTGCATGTTATTGATTCAATCATAATTACTATTTAAACTTGTTCTTTCATAGATATGAGGGTATGGCATGCATTGTAGAATGGTGGATTAGTTATGAATATAAATGTTTCTTCCTTCATCATGCTAACATCCTGCAACAACAACCCTAAAGAGGGACCTGGTACCTTTGCACAATTCGGGTGAGCTCTCAGTCTAGGCTGAGTGATGTGCTCAGCGTGACTATGGGTGTTATCTAGTAAATTCTAGGCTACATCATTGGTTCCATTGCTGGGACCCTCTTTTTAGTGGTTTTCAGAGATGGTTCACGATGAATACGTACTAGATTAACTCTAGCAAGTATTGAGGAATGGCTACACGATCTGGAGGAAGAATATGCAATGGTGGTTCAACAGTGGATCTGAGTTTAACACACGTACTTGGATAGAGTAGAATATGTATGACAACTTATATGAGAGATTTTTTACTATCTTTCTAGTAGAATTATACAAGTGGCTTATTTCCTATACATCTCAGTCGGAATTGGAGGTATCTGCGCACCTTGTCTGGACACAGGAAGAATTTTAGGCCCTTTATGATGCTGATCTGATCTGGACTTGCACTGTGGATACGTGGTTTTGTGGTGTTCTAAATAGTTATATTCTAGAATATTCAATTTCGATGTACTCTTGCCTAGAGGTAGCTGAGTTCCAATTTTTGCGGTATCTAAGAGGAACATATTTGCAAGGTATTCCACTATTGAACAAGATCTTAATGGCAACTTTGAACCTAAAGAGTAAACTGATGGCTAACTAAACTTCACCAGCTCGCGAGATCAGGAACATGTTTGGTGAAATATGGCAGACCTAGTGGCAGAGAGGAAGAGAGAGGAAAGGTGGCTTAAGTATAATGAGGTGTGTGAGAGGGAGATAGAGAAGCAACGTGTACTGTTGTAGAAAGTATGTTGTTGAGGAGAGAGATGGCTCGTGAAGGATTTACAAGCTCACATAGAATATGTGGAGCTAAGAGCATCAGGAACTCCCCCATCTTGGAAAGTATGATAGAGATCCCCCCTCAGCCTCACATGCGGAAGTACGTGCCAACAAAGACTACCTAGACTGTGGGCACGCATCTTAATCTACCTTAGTGACCTAGCCCTTGTGCTTGGTTTTTCAGTATCTAGTACAGGATCACGTAACCAACAAGATAACTTGGGAAGTAGGAGAGTAGGAATAAGTCAAGGATCAAGTACATTAATGGTAGGATAAACGGCTTCAATGTTATTTTGAGGAACATTCTTCGGGTGCATCATCCACATAGAATGTGAGTGTACTGAGTGTTGGATTCACCTCTGGAAGTGGAACTACCTCATAGACTGTAGGGGTTTAGTATAGTACTACCTGTCAGAGCATAGGGGAGTACATCTATAGGTTCTATTCCAACTACAGGTGGAGGATCAAGAGGTATAGGTGGTTCTAGTTCCGGTGGTTCTGGAGGCAGAGGGAACATAGGAGGTTCTGGATCAGGTGATCAAGGTCCACAACAACCACATAACATATCTATATGGAGATGTCTCTTTCATCTTCCTAGAATATAGAGGTATAGAGGATGCTGCTGAACATGTGCATATGTGTAAAATCCTGTGGCGTGCTGAAAGGGATCATGGTTGCTGAGCATAAGGCAAGTCAATTCACTACCTACATTACAGGGACGTGCATACAGCTGGTATAGGAAGTTTGACCCTGATCAAACTTGTGTGGATTATGCAGCATTGAGGGATGCTTTCTTGAAAGAGTTCCATATCCCATGAGTTTGAGCAGAAGAGTATCAAGTGCGCAATCAGAGGATATCAACCTAGGGAACTACTAAGAGTGTATGTGAGTATGATTCTCATTTTAAGACCCTTCTATCTAAGCTATCTTATGATATTTACACGCTAGCCAACATGCATAATGGTTCCTTAGAGGATTGATTACACCATTTAGAAGGATGCACTATCACATAAGACATACACTGATCCATGCAAAGCATTGGAAGAAAATTTGCATGTGCTGAGGTAGTTAGGTAGCATTGCCACTGGCATTAGTCCCTTCTTAGAGGCACATATTGCAGCTATGACTAAAGCAGTTAGAGAAGCTATCAAAAAATTTAGACCATGAAATGTGATCAGGAATTTGGTGTACACATTGTGAAGTGGAAGGTCACACCAAGGATAATTGTCCCTCACAGATCTAGTACGCTCATTATTGTTGGACTGTGAGATCTGTCATTTGAATCATGATGCTAGTCAATATCCTTTGTTACAACATGCGTGATAAGGAAGAATGTATCTTGACTTTTGTAAGATTTACAGGTCCACGACCCATGATATTGAGGATCGTTAGATTGATTGGTCAGATCCAGGATGCTATAGACATTAGGGTATGACATGAAAAGTGTAACAGATATTTCTAAGGGTAAGAATGAGCACCAAGATTGGGATCATAATCAAACATGCTATGACAGGAATGAGGGCCATTTTGAAGGAGGTCATGGAAGAGGACATGGATATCAAGGTGGATATGGAGGATGAGGCCATGGTAGAGGAAGAAGCGAGTTTCCTAGAGGAACATGCTATACATGTGGATCCCCTAATCATTATAGGTGCGAATGTCCCCAGAATGTTACATGTTCTTTTTGCGGAAAGAATCATAGCTACGAGGAGTGCCTGAACTTATATGAGCATCTCAGTAAACAACATAAGTAGGAGAACAAAGGCATTGGGATGGTTAGGATCTAGCACATGAAGGAAAATCAGTGGATGCCCAAGATAGCATGAGAACCCGAGGCCTTAATTGTCAAGATTACCACACACGCTGAAGCGGCATGCAGAAGAGAGGCATCATACCAGAAGCCTACGATCACCAAGGAGGAGGTTTTGTATGCAAGGTGCCCATATCTAGCTTATTAGAAGGAGGTTTATCAGGATACCATAAAAGTGCTACGGAATCTTCAGGGTGAACTACATTACTTAAAGGAGTAGAAGAAAGCATCAGAGACAGTCCAAACTGATATCGATGATCTGAGAGAAGTATGAAAAATGTTGCACCAAGAGAACATCATCCCACTATTAAGAAGTTGGTTAAAAGGGAACACTCTGTGCGTAAGTATTGAGATAGGATGGCAGATGCTACATGTAAATCTTCCCCCTGATATCATTGACTATGACAAGGAAATTACTTTGAATGATGTTGTGGATGGATGGTTGTTGAGTAATATTTTGATAGATACATGTGCGGAAGTAAATGTGCTTATATTAGATGCATGGGTACAAATGGGGAGACCCCCATTGCAACCATCATCTAATGTGTTATTTATTGCAAACCGAACTAAGGCAACTCCCATAGAAAATTTGAAGGATGCATCTATAACTATACAAGGGGCCAAGTTCACGGGGGATTTTGAGGTATTAGCACTTGCGGAAGAAGACATTTTTCTAACCTTGCTTGGACGCCCTTCGTGTTATGCGAATAAAACTGACTTGAGATTCAATAAGGGGTATATCAACTTTGAGAATAAGGAGGAAAGGGTTGTGATACCTTTGACAAATAGGAAGTCTACACCATATGTTGAGCCTCTAAGTGAGGAGGACTTAAACATGATCTATGTCTGTGCTTTTCAGGATCCAAAGGTTAATGAGCCATCAAAGGAAGGCATCCTATAGTGGGAGGATTCTTATTTTATCAATGATACTATGAGTATTGCTTGTGAAAATTGGGCTCATGGTACCTATGAACTAGTAGGAAGTGAGGTGAAAAACATGGTTACGCGCAAGAAGGGAATTTGTTCTATTTGATGGATAGGATGTGCAATACCTTGGTATACAGGAGCAGAATATCTTCTTGTATTTTTGAAAGCCATGGAGGCATAGTGCATAGACCAGGTCAGGATAAGAGACATGTTAGCACATCTCTTGCATGGGATAGCAACACGCTGGTGGGTAGTTCATAGAGATAATATTATGGAGTGGAAGGAGATCAGAATTTTCCTATTTACTAGGTTTGTAAGAAGCAATGCACCTACGTACATCTTCACTTATAATGGTGATCAACCTGCTCAGCATCACATTCACTAGTGTGAGAGGCTTTGGATAGCGGGACATGAAGCATTACCACCTTCATTATGGGTGCTGTTGTCTAAAATTCCCCCCAAGGTAATTTTGATAACATGCATCAGATTGTCAGTCCCGAGCAAGTAGAATGATTCAAGGCCTGAAATCATGTTTCTGGGCCCCCCTCTATTTCCTTCTAACTCTCCTGTCCAGGAAGAAATCCCAACAGGTCGAGAAAATGGAAGAAATTACATAAAACTAGCTTGGTGCCGAAATACAGAGGAAATCAGCTAAGTCCTAGTCCAGGAGGTCCTTGGGACAGTTGGGACGTCGGGGCGTGAATCAGTTGAAAAGCCTCCAGGCGGTCCACATAGCATTTGGGACAGTTGGGACATCGGGACGCGCAGGGCGTGAAAAGCCGAACCGGTTGGAAAAATGAAGAAAATTGCCTAAGTCTTGCTTCATAGAGTTTGGGACATCTGGGACAAAAGTACGCGGAAGATGCAGATCAGCCAGTTTGGTGCAAGTTAGTACATTTCGAGCGGTTCGGAAGTATTTGTCCCAGGCAGTCTGGGATAGTTGGAACAAAGGTACGCGGAGGACGCGAACCGACCGGTTCGGTCGAAACAGAGGACTTTCGTCTGGGACACTCGAGACAAAAGGACGTGAAGGACGTGAAAATATGGAAGAGCCGAGAGCCAATGGAATCTTGCCACGTGTCTTCGCCGCAAAGAGGGACTAGGAAGCCCGAATCGAGCGGTTCGGAGATTTTTGTCCCAGGCAGTTTGGGACATCCGGGCCAAAGGGACGCGTGGGACGCGAAAAATCCGGGAGGCCCGTGGACGAATCAGAATAGGACACGTGTCCTAAGGTGGGGAGCTCAGAGCTAGGGAAAGACTTAGGAAAATTTGGCAAAAGTTTGGCCAAAAAACTAAAAGGTAAAGGATGACCCCGCGGCCCCTGTCCTCTAACCAGATCATGCCACGTGTCCCAAGTGGCGGGGGCGCGGGGAAAAAATGGAAAATTTTCCAAAGTTATAAAAAGTCAATTTTTTATAAGGGAAACCTGTGGGAGGAAGAATCACGCAGCCAATCAATGCTTGACATGTGTCATCCAAGTGGCAGAGCGCGGGAAAAAATTCAAATATCCGTTTTCGGGCCATTTTTTTCCCTAAATCTTCAAACGATCATATCTTTTGTTCCAGAGCTCGGATTTGCACATTCTTTATATCATTAGAAAGATGTTGAAATTATATTCATGATTCTAGGGTAAATCTTGCATTTTGGTTCAGTTTGGAGTGAGAAAATTGAGAAGTTCCTCTGGCACGTAATAATAGACAGAAGTGATGTTTCAACAACCAGCTTTAATACAATAGACAGTTCACCGTTTCTGCTAGACAGTCCGCCATTTTTCCAGGATTCACCACTTCTGCCATAATGAGATGAGCTAAATGTGACCTAGAAGTGGTTGGGGTAGATCTAGATTTCCTCTCTCTTCCCTCTCTCATTCTTCCTATATATTTTAAGGAGGGGCTTCTTTCAAAAGGTCGAACATTTCTTATTTTGCTCCTCCCTTCTTCTCTCTATCAGGTGAATTTGTGGAGTTCAAACCTCCCATTTGAAACTGTAATGTGACTCTACCTCTTGGCATTTTGTAGTGTATTGTATCAATCTTTGGAGCAAGTAATGCATGTCTGTGGATGATTCTCAACCCTCTCTGTGTTTATTTGCATCCTCCTGGTCTTTCACTGCAAATTTTGTTATCTGTGCATGATCTTGCATCATATTTGAATGGTCTGTGTTTATTGGCAAGATAGATGTTCTTCATTCCTCGGTGCATCACCTCTATTAGCTTAGGTTTATTTTATGCATCTTCTTACCTTGTCTCCTTGGCAAGATTAGATTAGGTTTTGAGTAAAACCTCTACTTTTTTTTTGTGCATATGAACAGAGGAATAGGAACCAACCTTCTCTGGAGAATCCTTTCTCATTTTTACAAGTCCCACATTTGGAGAAAGGATTCCATGTTGTGCAATCACACTGGATGCTAGAGTGATCAACCTAGAAATCTGATCAGCGTCTAGGGGTGCTGTGATTTTGCATCAACAGGTGCATAGACTATATTCTTCTCTTCAAGGATGCACACACGCATGGTATGTATATGCAGAACTACATAGAGAGACTGAGAATTGGCAAAATTTGACTTCAGGAATGATTCAGACCTTTGACTATTTTTCTTCCCAACTTCCAATAGAAGAGGCATTAAAATTTGTCAAGCGGTTAACCATGTGAGATAGTGCAAAGGTGGAGGAACTCATACAAGAATTAATGGGTGAGATAGAACCCGACGTATGTTTTGAAGAAGGAGAAGACCCCATATTGCTTTATCATGCTTGTCTTAAAAAATAAAATGGCAATATGGTGTACATTGTGGATGATGAAGAAGTTGAAAATTTGGTTATTGACCATTCACAAGGGGCGCATAAGGTCTTGGATAGTGTAGATAAGGATATGCGTGCATACCATGAACCAATGAAGACAAAAAAGGTCAATATAGGATTGGAGGATGAGCCTAAGGAGGTCATAATTGGAGACTACTGGTCAAACTTGGAGGTAGCAAAGATCATTGAGTTGCTAAGGGATTATCAGGACTTATTCCCTCAAGGGTATCATGAACTTAAAGGCGTGCATGAATCAATTAGGGAAATGAATATAAAGCTTAAGGAAGGTGCACACCCAGTGAGAAAGAGACCTTACAGAATGAATCCTAATTCACATGAAAAGGTAAAAGAAAAAATTGATAAAATGTTAAAATCTAGAATTATCAAGCCACTTGATGAGTCAGAACGGGTTAGTCCAATGGTGATCAGTATCAAGAAGGATGGATGAATTATAATATGTGTGGACTATAGGGAGCTAAATGTTTCCTGTGTAACAGACACATTCCCTACGCCATTTACTGAGGAAATCCTAGAGGGAGTTGTAGGGCGTGAAATATATTCCTTCACAGATGGGTTTTATAGGTATCATCAGGTTAGGATTGCTCAGGAGGATCAGGAAAAGACTACATTTACAACTGAATGGGGCAGCTTTGCCTATACTATGATGCCTTTTGGATTGAAAAATGCGTCTACTGTATGCTCACGTATAGTTGTTCAATCATTCAAAGATTTTATTCACAATTTTTTACAGCTTTATCTAGATGATTGGACAGTATATGGGCTTGTGAAAGATCATTGTGACAATATGCGCTTAATGTTTGAACGATGCAAAAAATTGAGTATCTCTTTAAACATTAAGAGGTGTATATTTGCTACACCTTTTGGAATATTGTTAGGGCATATAATCTGCAAGGAAGGGTTGTTGGTTCATCCAGCTAAGGTTGCAGTCATTCTAGGCCTGAAAGTGCCTATCAGTCAAAGTGAGGTACACAGAGTTTTGGGTCATATAGGTTACTATCGAAAGTTCATCAAAGGGTATGCCAAAATTGCTACACCCTTGAAATAATTACTAAAAGGGAAAGGTACATTTTATTAGGGAGAACCGCAGCAACACACGTTTGAGATATTAAAAGAGAAACTTACTACCACACCCATTCTACGTTTTCCCTCATGGGATAAACCATTTCATGTGCATGTGGATGCTTTTGGCATGGCCATTGGTGCCATGTTAGCTTAACCTGGAGAAGGTATTATAGATCATCCAATTTGTTTTACTAGTAAGAAGATGACTCTTGTTGAAAGGAATTATACAACTACGAAGCGTGAAGATTTGTCAATGATCTATACAATGCACAAGTTTCGATAGTACTTGTTAGCAACACCATTTGTGTTTTATATAGATCACATGGCATTAAAGTATTTGGTAAACAAACCAGTCTTGCAAGGGCACATATGCAAATGGGTACTCTTATTTCAAGAGTTTGATTTCACAGTTGTGGTGAAGCCAGGGAAAAGTCATTCTAGACCAGACCAGTTATCTAGAAGTCACTGAGGAGAAGAACACAGACAATTGAAGAAACCATGCCAGATGCATAGTTATATAGGTTACAACACGCACCCATGGAATTATAAGACATTGATGTCTTTCTACGAACTGGTATGGCACTGGAAGAAATGAAGGCATTGGAAAAGAAATAACTTGCTATACGCATGACACCTTTTATGTTAATCAGTGGTGACCTTTACAATTTAGGAAGAGATAAAGTATTACACTGTTGTATATTAGAACATGATCGTGAGGATATTATGGAAGAAGCCCATGGTGGTATTGTAGGTCACCACTATGTAGATGATGTGACTGCTCAGAAGATCCTACTCGCTGGATTATGGTGGGAGATACTATATAAAGATTATAAGGCGTATTGTAAGGTGTGTGACAATTTTCAACCTCTAGGAAAACCAGGGAAAAGAGATGACACACCTTTTAGACCGATTACTAGTGCCAAACCATTTGAGAAATGGGCCATTGATTTTGTAGGACCTATTTTTCCATCCGCTCGTAGGACTGGATCATGCTATATCATTACTTACACAAATTATCTCACATATTGAGTAGAAGAAGCACCTATAAAAGACTCTAAAACAACTAGGTTTATATGGGAGAATGTTCTTACAAGATATCGATGTCCTTTAAGTTTGAAAAGTGATAGGGGTACACATTTTTTGAATGAGACAATCAAGATCCTATTAGATGAGTTTATGGTTGCACACCATAAAACTACACCCTATCATCCTCAGGTAAATGAAAATGTTGAGGCCTTCAACAATATTTTGAGCCAAACTTTGATAAAAAATTGTGATGTTGGAAGAAAGGATTGGGATGATAAAGTGTCAGCTATTATTTGGGCATATAGAACAACTTATAAGAGATTGAGCAAGGCCACACTGTTTTAGTTGGTGTTTGGCATATAAGCCACTCTCCCTATAGAATTTATGTTACCTTATTTTTGCCTTGCGGGTGCTAGAGGTCTAGTTGATGAGTAGGCTTTAGAAGAGTGTATTGAGAAGATGATTCAACTAGATGAGTGATGAGCCATAACACAATGGAGTCAGAAGCAAGAAAAGGCCATGCAGAAAGCATGGCATGATAGAAACATAAGGGATAATAAGTTTGAGATTGGAAAAATGGTACTTCTTTATGACTCTAAGTTCTTGCACTATCCAAGAAAGATCAAAGTACATTGGTTGGGGCTGTATGTCATCACTCTCATACTTGAAACAAGTGCTTTACAGTTAGAAGCACTTGATGGAACACGGCTACCTGGTTACTTCAATGGGAGTAGGCTGAAGCCCTGCTATAAATAAGTCTTCTTGGTGTTTGTAATAAGGTAGTATTGCCATTTAGATTAGGTTTTCAATTATGTATTTCCATAATGTATTTCCTTCATCGTCATTATGCTTTGTCAATTTAGTTGTTCTTTTGTAATAAGCGTGCTTGTGCACATGAATCTAATTACTATGTATAGAATGTTTATGTGTAATAGACTACACATACTTTTAGTGTGGGGTGGTTGTTTATATCTAGGTACAAGAAAGTGAGAATTGAAAGGATAAAGGAATAAGTTGTTATGGGTGTGATTTTAAGTCAAAGAAAGATTGCTTCTCACAAGTCACCGAGGATGGAGATGAAAGAATGAACAATATAACGCGAGGTAAGTGGAGGCCATGATAACTACCAGGAGAAGGTACAGTGACGAGGTACTCGGATGCAAGGGCACGTGCTGAAGAGAAGTCTATGACCAAAGGGTAGGGAGGCACAGTAGAAGGTTATAACTGGGGCACGAAGATATACCACGTGGAATGAACAAATTTGGGAAATGCATGAGTGGATATTTGGTAGGTGAAGGAGAAATAACTGCATCAAAATTTGAAAAATTTATATTATTTGGTAGGTGACAGAGTAATAACTACATCAAAATTTGAAAAATTTATATAAGGATGGGATGTGAATTCATTTTTACCATTGTAAGTAAGAGTATTTGAAAGAAGCTAAGTGTGAAGAGCCAAGTGATTGTTTTAAGGTGCGAGAGATGTGTAACTAGTCGTGATGAAGAGATATGTGTGTAGAAGAAGCTTGTGTCCCTAGTGGTGAAGGGTTTGAGTGAAGAAAAGTGATAGAGACGAGTTAGGGGCACGTAATTTCACCTAGGGCATGCTGAATCAAACTAGGGTTTGCTTCGCACATTGTAAAATTTGAACGACAAGGATATACAAAGGATTGCAAGGTAAAAATGGCACCGAAGAAGGCAACTACAATAGGGGTAAAAGGAAAGAATAAGGTGGTCGTCGAGGAAGAAGAAATGGATCTAGAAAGCAATTTCTCAGAGATGCAATATCTAGAGGGGGTTATTGTTAGCCAAGAGTGGGATTCTCACATAAGGAAAAGCAAAGTGAGCAAGTATAATCACCGTACCATTGAGAACAAAAAAGAGCTTGACGCATTTTTGAACACAAAGACAAATAAACGCACTACAAATAAGGGTGAAGCTGAGCACGCCACTACACCACCTTAGCCACAAGAGGAGGATGATGAGGATGTGAATGTAGTCTAAGGGGAGCATAGATTTAAGAGGGTGTTTAAGAGATCAAGGACCCGAGGTGCTACTTCAATAACGGTGTGAAAATCACCCAGACTCTCTCCACAAAAGGAGGAAATCATGCAAATAAGGAGGAAATTGAAGTTAAATGAGGAGGTGGAAGAGTTAGAGGAAAGCACACCTAATTCTCCTACACTTCTAGAGAACATAGAAGAATAGGGTGAGGAATCAAAGGAAAGAGGAGAGGATGAGAAGGGACTAGAGGAGACAACTACAGAGAATGTTCAAGACATGGAGACACAAGTCCCAAATTTGGAAGCTTAAGTCCCTAAGAAGCAACGATCTAGAAGAACGAGTGGAGAGCACATTCCACTAGCCATGAGGTATGTAAAGGACACAGGTAAAATTGTCTGCACCCACTTCCAGAGCATGATAGCATAGAAGGATTTATTTGGCTAGGAGCTAATGGATGAGGATATGGTGACTGTGCACACTCGGAGGCAACTATCATGGTCAATGCACACCCATATGGATGAGCCTGAATTTGATATATGCAAAGAGTCATGTGTTTCGAGATGGCTGAAGAAGGCACCACAATCTAGACATATGACGATAAAGCCTACTACCATGTCAGATGATCAGGTCAGCAATGCATTGGTAAATGTTTCTACTGAAGTTGTAAGGAGAAACATGGATAAAGCTGTAACAATACGAGCATTGCGTAAGGAGCTCAAGATGAAGGATGTAGAGATAGCACACATCACGCAAGAGAGGGTCTTGGCGCAGAAGAAGAATGAAGTATTTATCAGCATCACATAGGAGATTGGGGACAATGTCATAAGAGCCAGGCCACACTTGGAGGCTAAGTTACCACAGACATTTCCTTCAGTGATACACTATGTAGAAAATTTGGTGGACTTGGTGCTTGAAGATACTAGTGCCAAGGAGCTCAGAACAAGAGGCAAGGTGAGAGAAAGCATTAGTGATGTTAAATATTACATCATATGAAGGGTTGTTGTAGGTGCTATAAGAGGTATTGAAGATAACAGACTAGGTGCTATAAGGGTTGTTGCACGTTTGCCAATGATGTAGCCTAGAATTACCAGATAACACCCTAGTCATGCTAGTACATCACTCAACCTAGAATGAGTGCTCATGTAAAGCACACAAAGGTACCAGGTCCCTCTTGTTGTAGCAGGATGTTAGCGTGATGAAGGAATAAACATATAGATCCATAACTAATCCATCATTCTACAATGCATACCATATTCAGATTTATGAAAGAACAATTTTAAACAATGATCATGATTGAATCAAGAACATGCATTACTTGATTTCACACAGGAATAATACTTAGATTTAGCCAATAACTTCCATCTATTAATAAAGACAAAATATCCTTACAATAATGGCATTTTATACTAATGCCCGTATGGATCTGATACAGTAATCTCGTCATACACCTCTATATATATATATCTATGTGATTCACATCATATATATAGGGTGGGGACTTTCCCTTCACTGCTTCTCTATTCCAAAAATAGGCCACATGTTATTAATAGCCACGTGTCATGTACATGCATAGCCACACATACAAGTGTGCTATCTATAGACCTCTTGTAGTTAACTGAAGTGACCATCCTATTCTTATCTTGCCTCCATGAAAAACAAGCTTCCATACGATCCTCTAAAGATAGACAATGTGTTGCGCGTACATCCCTACATCATTGGTGTGTTCTACATGCCTTCTTCTAAAAATAGGTCTTCATGCTCAAAATAGGCTAAGTCCCAAATGCTAAACTTTCCCTCCACGCATGTGTTCTTCCTGTCCATTTGTGCCCTTAAACCTGGCTTGCTTTCCCACATGAAATTCTTGTGTGAGTTCTATCAAGTGTTCTCTAATCAAAATTAACCTTTTAGCATATAAATGAATGTGCATTTATAAATCGAGCCATGCCCAGATGTCTTCTTAGTTACTTTTCAAGTTAATCACTAGTAGTAATTACTTAACCCAATATTCTGGGTGTACAATGAGTTTTGATATATGTATGCCTTATCTGCTTTTATAAAAAGGGAAATATGTAGGCAAGGGCATACTGTTAGTGTCCCTTAATTCGTTTAATAACATAATAAGAGCTCAATCAACTCGTTATAGTTGTGTGAAGGAATAAGTGGCTTGAGATATATGGAGGTATTACCCCGTCCTAAAAGAAATATTAAATTCTATGGATGCAAGCCTATTGAGGTATTGCATAACCTTTTAAAAATACTTATATGGCCTTTTCATATAGGATAAAAGCTATGTTCTGACCCCTGCCTTCATGAGGAAAGCTTGCTAGATTTGATTATTTGTAATGGATCGAATGATGAGTAAAGTATAAATAATACTTTGTGGTTAAGTTGTTAAAACTCCATATTTAACTGTGGATAGTAGGTTCATTAGCCTTTATGATAAAAGTATTGATATGGTGTGGTTATAATGTGAATTAAGTTATTATATCCTATATATTAACCTATGTAATATGATGATTTGTTGTTGATTATCACATATCTTTTTATTATTGTAATCATGTTACGAATTTGGATGTCTTAATCTGGCATTAATGAATCAGTTGGTAAACATAATATTGTTTCAAAATAAAATGTCTAGGAAAAGGAGAGCTACTAGTCCATGCTAGTTCTAGGAAGAACTGACCCTGTGGAAATATGTTGTTTTTCCCAGATTGTAGGATTGAGAGCTGATTATCAAGTTGAAAATCAAAGAGAAGGATAGTTATCTTTATTTGAATATCTGTACCTATTTCATGAATGGAAAATATGTATTCTTATTTGATTTAAGATAAATATATATTGTGCACTTGCATTTATAATTAGGAAGAATGAAATGTAAAGAAGGCAAAGAAGCCTGTTGTGATAAATAAAAATGAGACCCTTTCTAATATGTCACCTATGACTTCAACTGAGATTTTCGATGTTTTGTAAATGAAAGGCTTATTTAGTTTGTCTATGAATTTGGAATTTAATGAGTTGACTTGATCTATATATTTGTAATTGCAAAGCTTGTTGTGTTCAATATAAATATTATTATAAATGAGTTGGATCTGATTTATACTTATTTCCTTAAGGGAAAATAGGAGTACTTCTATCATAGATTATTTAACGGGTAATAATAATCTCGGTGATAACAAAATGTTGCAGGTGGTTGTAAATTTGTCGCGAATGAAATTACATTGAACAAAGTGTATTCTTCCCACATGAGTAAAAATGGTAGCCTTGAGCTACTGAATAATAACTATTCTCGATAGCCTCCGTAAGTTGTAGATAAGTATCACTACTAATTTTATCAGTTGTTAAAGGATCCTTAAGATATGATTTACTAATGGAATCGCTTTTAGCAAACCAAGAGTTAGTATGAATTAAAAGATTGGGTACAATTAACATGGAATAAGAAGATTTTCAATGTATATACAAATGATTATCAAACAATAAGGAATTATGTTGTATAATGCAAATGAAGTTAGAAATGTCTATCATACCTAATTTATCTCCTAAGTATGATTTAGTGTGACTCATTGTTTTCCTTAAGGGCAGTAACTTCACTTCACTTAAAAATTTTAAAATCGAATTGTCATAATAACAAAACTATTGCTACTGCTTTATAGTATGACAGAAACTAGAATGTAGTATCTTTAGGTATAGAAGAACTATGAAGAATCAGTAAATGAATGTTATGCTCATTTGACCTAGTAAAATAAATCAATTTAGTATCTAACAATAGATATTAATGAAGATAATAAATGATTTGAACTAAGCCCCAAGTCTGGTGGTTGGTTGATCCAATCATTTAAGTTGGGGCCTGATATTGATAGACTTGATAGTATACCTTAATGATATATTAGAACTAATTGATATAAATATGTTTATATTCAAGAGGATATTTAAGATTACAAAATATAATCTACTCTCTAAAGTAGGAATTCTAATATTTATACTGCTACCCTTTTCAAATCAACACTCATAAGATTGAGGTAATCCAACATAATGAGATTACAGTGTAATCAAGAATTAAGGATGACCTGATAGGTCATAGCTAAACAAAATGATCTAAAAATAGACAACATAATTTAACAATACAACTATGACGTTGTATTTTAACAAAGCTACCCACACATTTGTGTTAAGTAATTTTGTTATAAGAGGAACCTAACTCTGTCATACGACATTATGCCACAAGTTTCAAAATACTTTTAGTCACTCAAACAGGGGCATATGTAAATAACTTCCCTAAGTAAGTCAAAGGGTGTTATTCAATGTTATGATATGGGTACAAGATTTAAGGATCCACTTCTTAAATGTAAACTACTTAGTTAGCAACCACGTGAAGGTAGGAGTGAGCTTATGCATTGACTTGTGGAGCTCATTAAGTTTCTATAATATCATTGTAACAACATCATGGAATCCTAACTAACCTACCCATGAAAGGAAGATTGTATTCTTATTAGAGAATGAGCTAAAATGGTATATGTGTAATTGAAATTAGAAATGATCTACTCATATGTATTGAGGAAGTTTAATAGTTATACCTAAGTATGTAAACCTTATAGATGTTTATGATTGTATACATCCAATGATGATTTTCACATTTATATACTTAGGAAAATATGACGACATGGTCATAATTTAATAATTAGGGACTGCATAATTAATGTAATTTGTTGCCCTAATTAACTCAATGCTTTAGAAATGTGCACAAGTCACTTGTGGAAGTTGATTACATTTTATTATTCAGAACTAAGATATGGACCTTAGGATCGAATAATTAATGGGATGGATATTGTTGCGTAACAAAAATTAATCTGTCGTAAACAAATTCAATGAGGTGGAAAGTTATGAAAAACTTATTACACATGTCATGATCAACATAGAATTAAGTTGTGCCTTGAAGCAAAATTTTCCATCCAACTAGTCTAGTTGGCACAGTCATGCTTGCCTCCATGGATGCACAAGTTTTGCATGGATGTGTGACTTAAATTAATTTAACTAAATAAGTAATTCAATTCTGATAATTGGATCAAGTGATATGGTGATGGGACATATTTCTATTGACAAATGTGTAATCATGAAACTGAGCATGACATATATGACTCTGAAACTTCAGCCAAAGTAGTGTATGGTAGTACATTGTTAGGATGCACCTAGTTCTAGCATAAGTGTGTGATGTTGGATGGGTTTTGATTGATTAAAATCCTGATAGACACTTAGAACAACACTTGTAAATCAATTTTGAGAAGGGAAGTACTAGTATACTTTGTATACTAACTTGAAAGATTTTTTTATGGGGGATCAAGTAGGATCTAGTTGACCTATAATCTTGCACATGAGTTATTGATTTGTTATATGAAGAATTGGAAATATATTATAATGGAATTAAATGTTAGTTGTACATTTAAGTCATTGGAGGCATATGTTTAAACTGGGAAATGTAAAAAAAAAATCCTAGTTGAAAAGATTGATAAAGAGGTTGTTACAGAAGGGGTGCATACACTTTAGGAAAATATCAACTAAATTGCAATACAACTAGAACCATAAAAAGTAAATCTAGAGAAAGCATTACATAATCTTAAATCTAAAATTGAATAAATTTATCCACAACTCGTCACCGACACAATATGTGAGCAAGTAATGAGTGAACAAGTGCAACTAACCACTATGGTTGGTAAACATGTGGAAAAATTGCAGGGACAAGAGACTCCAAAGAAAATAAAATCACAAGTAACCCAATCCAAGAAGGAAGTGAAATATGTAGTTTTGATTCTACAATAATACATCAAAATACTCTAGCATGTTTAATCAGAAGCCAAACATGTCACCTTTGAGCTCCTAGATTGGAATGCATAGTTGCAGGCTACAATAGCTGAGAATAATATTGATACAGACTTTGAGAAGAAAATACAAGTACAAATTTTGATGGAAAAAAATGAACAAGAGGTGTAAAATGCATTTCAAACATCCTTACAGGCTTAAACAAAGTTAGTGATAGACTATGTGAAGGGGAAAAAAATATGTCACACAATACATTTATAAGAGTGCAAGCACAACGAATGTGGGGTCGACTAGAAGTACTCATCCATGACATATAAAATACCATTAATATTTATGATCAAGATGATAACAACACCAAAGAGGATTATTTATTTGAATTTATATAAGTGTTATTGTAAAAATATATATATTTTGGTAGAGTAAATGTAGGTCTCGCAGACTAGAACATGTATAAGACAGATTTGGATGTATCTCTACCCACTACCAAGATAATTAAGAACACTCCAAAGTATGTTGTCCCACATATCATACTTCATAGAATTAAGGAAAAAAAATCTTTACCACATCCATTTTTCACTCCAATAATTCATCTAGATAAACTCGAACAGTCTGAAAAATAACAATAGGAAAGAGGAGCAACACAATTTTGCAGCAGTAATAAATTTTGAAGGATAATTACACGGATTTTGTTAGATGTTTGTAATAAAGCATGCATAAACTAAAAAACCCACAAGGGTGGCATATCAAAGTGTTCTTGCAAATTAAAAACCAAAAAGGGTTGTATAAAATATACTTAGTTGAGAAACCCGAAAGGGTGATTAAGTAATGCATAAAGGATGAAAATTGGTAAATAAAGTCCTTTGTGTTGAATGTGAGCATATTATCTTAGTGCATAGAGAAATTTGCATTCAACATGACTCAGAAAAACCAAAACAAAACATCTCCAAGAACCATAAAAGCATTTTTATCTCGGGATGAGATAACTATTGAAGTTTGAGAAAGTGTTGGGAGTATATATGGGGTTAAAAACTGACAAGAATTTGTTTTGTATCATTACACAATCCTAATGTATATGCCCATTACATATAAGACAATATAAAATATGTAATGATATTTTAAAATAGATATAGAATGTGAATAGGATCTTTTGTCAAGGAAAGGAAGAAGAATGGAATGGTAACTTAATATCCGTCTCATATTGTATAAAACTATGTAAGCATATTGTGCAGAAGGTTGATCTTTTATTTTGATCTTGATTTGGAATTAATATTGAATTCTTAAGTTCCATTTTGATTTATGTCTAAGTTTTGATTCAGTAATCAATATTCTAATTTGTTGTTTATATTCCCATTCATTGTCTTAGTCTTCCTTACATTGTATCAATTATGTAGTTATTGTACACTAGATAGCTAAGTTTTGTCGTATCTTTTGTGCACTGTTTAATTGGAAGAATATGTATTTTCCCTATACTACAACCTATTACATGTCTTGGTGTCATGATTCAAGGACCTATGTTAATAAAGACAATTAATTTATAATATGAAAATAAAATAATCCTATAATAACTTTGTCAAATAGAGTTTACATACCCCTTGTGTATGTCAAACATACATTTTCAAGATTTGTGTACACACTAAAATCTAGTAAATTGTCCTTTTACACTTTGATTTTGGTTATCCTCCATTTTTAAGACATATTCTCACATTTGGAATCCAATCAACTCATTTCTCAAGCTCTTCCATGACTTATTTATCTTTGTAGACACATAAAATCCTTTTACGCAATTTTAATACTAAAATTGCACTAACCATCCTCTTTCCCATTGATTATGTAATAATTATTGTTTTTCTGCTAATTAGCTAAAATTCCTCTTCATATTCATTAATTAATGATCTTTAGTTCATTAATTATCCTTCCTATCATTCAGGATATCGATTAATGACCTTTCGTTAATTAGTGTTCTCTTCTACTTGGGTTAATTAATTATTATTAATTAATTACGCTCGCAACTCTAAATCCATAAATCTTCATCAATTGGATCAAATTCCTCTTATATCCCTAAAATCACACTAACTTTCCTCTAATAAACTTCTATAAGATTTTTTCTATCTATTAATTAATCACCCTTGATTAATTAAAACACCTCCCAATTCCCATGGTTGTTAATGACAAATTAAACTTATCTAAAGCAACCTTATCCATTCCTAATCTTTCTTTACCCTTATCCCACATGCACCAAGTTGCACATATCTCTACAACATTCAATCTATATAAAGGACCAAACTCCATACATCTTTACAAGCACAATGCATTTTCACTAAGGTAAACTATAATCATTTGAATTTGAGAATTCTCCATTGTTGGATTAGATCTTTCATCTTGCATCCATCCACTCAAAGTTGAGTAATATGGGAATATCAAAAAATACCTTGTAGCCATTATTGGTGATATTTCATTCTCAATTATTGAGGTCTCCACCACTCCATTTTGATTATTTATGATCTTTATAGGCTCATAGTTGTATTTAGCAATCATAGAGAGTAGGAAATAACTTAGCATGTTAGTTTCATTTGTACATTGAAGAAGTATTTCCTTTAAGCTTTTATCTTGATAGTTCATTGTTATATTAACTTAATTTTGAAGCTATGTAGATGTTTAGTTTAAATTTTTTATAGCTTAGTTAATAAAACATGAGCACATTGGGCAATCTCGGTGGGACACCCATTTGTCTTACACGCATTCTTTATTTTGGTTAGGTTTGTTTTTGCATACTAACGATGTTTTGTTGAGTTTTCATGTGTTGAGTATTCTTTGTAGGTATAAAGGAGGTGAAGTGTTATCAAAATTGGATCTTGATAGGAAAAATTCAAGATTTCTCCATGTTTTCATGTTTAGAGCTTTATTTTTCAATATTCTACATGCTAGTTTTGTCAATTTCTTGAAAATCTTAATTTTTTGAGTATGTAGGTTAGTGTTTGATAGTATTGAGTCTTATATTTACATATTAATGTGGTTTTTTGCTGTAAAAATTGAATCTTGGTGAGAAAATTTCAAGATTTCTCCATGTTTTCATTTTTAGAGCTTACTTTTTGAACATTCTACATGTTAGTTTTGTCAATTTCTTGAAAATCTTAAATTTTTGAGCATGTAGGTTAGTGTTTGATAGTTTTGATTTGTCTATTTATATATTAATGTGGTGGGTTGCTGTCAAAATTGAATCTAGGTGATAAAATTTCAAGATTTTTCCATGTTTTTCATTTTTAGAGCTTACTTTTTCAACATTCTACATGCCAATTTTGCCAATTTCTTAAACATGTTAAGTATTTTATCATGAATGTTAATATTTGATATTGTTGAGTCTTCTTTGCACATATTAATGTGATGGGTTATTGTCAAAATTTAATCTTGGCTGGAAAAAATTGACCTTTTTACATATCAATGGATGTTTTTTGACATTTTTTAAGTACATGTTAAGTGCATACCCATGAGCATAAGAGTATCTACATAATCCATCTACCGAAGGCCATAAATTTTTCTTCCAAACTTGAAATGACTCTGGTTTTTTTTGCGTTGGAGAGGTATTTAAGTGAACTATGCAATGAAAACATAAATTTGAGATTTATACTTACATAAATTACATATTTTTCCTTTATTGTAAAATTGGTCATTTTCTAACATATCTAATGTTTTGATGAATGTTGTATTTCCATGCTTTACTTGATTTAGACCAAATCTTGTGTATGTTCTTCTCTTGAAACTTTTGGTGATCTTGAGAATCAAAAAAATCTTTGATCTCTATCTTTTTAACATTTGGATCAACTTGGAAATTTCATTATTCATTTTTTTTAAGGGAATGAACCTTTTACAAAACATTTTTATGGTACTTTAATTTGAAGTTTTCCATTTCTATCTAGTTGGGATAAATTTTGTGTATTCTCTTCTCTTGCACCTTAGGGTGATCTTGAGAATCAAAAACAACTTTAGTCTTTATGTTCTAACATTTGGTTAATTGCAAACTTCATCTTTCATTTTTGGCTTAAGGGAATGAACATTTATCAATATTTTTATATGGTTACTTAATTAAAAATATTTCCTTTACTTTCTAGTTGGATTATTTTTTACGTATTCTCTTCTCTTGCATCTTTGGATGATCTTGAGAATCAAAAACAACTCTTAATCATCTTTCAAATAATTTGATTTGCTTGGAGAACTGCCAATATATGAGTGCAGGACCTAATTGCTTGCCAAAGACTTGAGAACTAAACAAAATTTTAACTACACATGTGTTACAGGTTGCCAAATAGTGTACAACTAAACCACATTAAGTTTAAAGTTAAGAAAAAACACCACATTCAAAACATTGTATATGCAGGTTTTGGTTAAGAGCTACGGCTTGTCCGCTTTGAACTAGGAAAAACTCCCTTTAGCATAAGCCTTAAGATAACAAGAGAGATATCCTAGGAACCCCAAAGTAATCCATGAAAGAGGTAACCTTGTGGACAAAATGGGAGGCTCTCCACTTACCTACTTGACTAGTATACACTTGTGAGATTTAACATCAAAATTATTTGTAATGAGACCCCAATGAAAATATTGAAGGGGGTAAAGTAAATTCAGGATAATCTAAGGTTTAGTCAATGCAATTTCCTCGGAAAACTAAGCTCACAAAGATAATTTGTGAAACCTAGTTGAGAGAACCAATTTGGAAGTCATTTCACCTTTGAGGCAACTCGATCGGCTCAAAGCCAGTCGTTGTAAAGAACTTTCGCGAAGTAAGAATTTTTTCAAAGTCAAAACCTTGTTTGTCAAACAAGGGGAGAGTCCATCAAAGTTTGAACTAAGCATCATTCATCATGAAATTTGTGAAGCATTACGTTTACTTATTTTTTCACTCGCCATAAGATGAGGAAAAACTCTACCAAAGTGACACCAAGTATTTTTCACCCCCATTTGATCTACTCCTTTTCTATCTTGTTTATATTTTTCATCAAAAGAAGAGCAACATGCATGTGATATTGATTGATTGTGTCCACCACTTTGACACTCGTTTACATTTGTCCTTTCTTGAGACTGGATGGTAAATGTTGAAATTGTGTTGGTAGATATTCACATCTTGATAACCTTATCTTGATACCCATGTCAAGACATATCATTTGTAGCTATCCTTTCTCATTATCGATCTTACTTTGAGGTGTTACTTTTCTACCATCACATCGATACCATTTCAATCATTATATCTTGTTTCTCGATTGGGTTTAAGTTTTGAGATTATAGCGTTATGTTTCTCGCACACTAACAACTCCTTGGTATAATTTGACTTTGTCTCCTTCCAAACATTTCCTCAACCTTTAAAAGTGTTGTTACAATTTTTTGCATCGTATCAGGCTCATATTGACACTAATATCTTGCTTTTCCACAAAGCTTGATTAAACGTATCTAAGCGGCATTGTTGCATTTCTCACACTTGTAAACTCCACTTTTTGTGATTTAGGATTTGTTTGTATTTAGATAGGTTATAGTATACCTTGATCATAAATAAGTTCAACCCTTTGTCAATACTTATGCATTGTTTATTTTAAATTTGATGTAAGTGTTGAAATTGAGTTGATCATCTTGCATTGAATTATCTTTGAGACACATTTTTTCATAGGGAGTATTTCCTTGTAGATTGGATTTGTGTTTTGAGCTTGCATGATTATTCCTTGTGATCATTCATCTTGTGAATTTATTTTTCTAAGGACAATCCTTTTGATCCTTTGATCTTTTGCATTTGTGACTTGCTGTACAAACCTTGTTGGATTATCAAAATTGAGTCATCACTATGTATGTTTTCCTTAGATCCCCTTTGGAAAATCAAACAAGTATCCACTATTTGTTCGCAAAATGTCTAGTTGGTCACTGTTATACTTCCCCGAATTGACATGGAACTTCCTTCCCTTTGAAGGAGTTCAATCACATTATCTATGTCTAGGTATTTTGATCTAAACAATGCCAATAATAACTGACTATCGCAGGGTTCCTCATACTTACGACAATAAGGAACCTAGGTTTAGGCATTCACATCAAAATATTCCCATCATGACTAAAACTTGTTTGGTTCTTGGCACTGGAGAACTCGTTTGGGTACCCCATTCCCCACCTTCATCTCATATTCGATGGTGATCCAAATTATTATTCGAGTTCCCCCCACTCTTCTTCTGAGGATTATAATCCAAAGTATTCTTTTGATTCATCTCAATCTTCTGAGGATTATAATCCAAACTATTCTTTTGATTCCTCTCAATCTTCTGAGGATTCTACTCTAAACTATCTTTCAGATTCCTCTCAGTCCTTTGAATTTCATTTAATCAACTTTCTTCTAAGGAGTAACCAGTCTCCTAAACAATGTTGTACTCCTCTAAGGGTTTGTGTCACCACAAATTCTACCCATTATTCATCTACTTTGAATCCTGAGTCACAGTCCTCCCTTTCCTCGCAGGACCCCCATCATACTTCTAATTCAACTCTTAAGTCGTGGTCCTCCCTTTTTTTTTAGGAACCCCTTTATCAAACATCTAATGCAACTCCTATGTTGTGGTCCTCCATTTCTTTGCAAGACCCCTTTTATCAGTCACCTCAATGACATCTTCCTCTATCAAATATCTTCGTGACTTGAAATTACTCTAATCATTCATCTTAGTCAAATCCTACATCATAATCCATTAACTGGCTACGTGATCCTCTTTGCCTACATGCACTATGTCATCTTCTAGGGAAACAATAATGCCTTCTTCCAGGTCCCCATCTTCTTCCACTCACGAGACATCTCCATCTAATTCTACTTCGTCTCTTTAGTCATCTTCTTCTATCAGTCATCACCAAACATCTTCTACATCTTACTCACCAATTAGACCATTTTCTTCTAATCAATATACCACAATAAAAGAACAACAACCCATACTGATCAATTTCTTTCAGAATGAAGAAGCGGTTAGATAATTCATGGGGCTACATGATGACATCCCTTTATAGGACCATGAGAAAGGATTCTCTTTTGACCTTGATGTGTTCACATATTGGGGGGAAGAGGTTGATTCCTTTTTTTAGAATATCCTAAGACCATGAAACTTTATCCTCTTCTTATTCTTCCATTTTCACATTCCCCATTACATGGAGAAACTCCTAGCATTGATCCTTTTCCTATCTTCTCATCACCCAATCATTCTTTACATATTAAAATTCCTCAATCACAATCTCACCTTAGGTCACCTCCTAGTAGCCCATCATATTTTCCTATATGTGGACCACCTCATAGTAGAACTCCCTCTTCTAATTTTGGGTTACCTCTAGGTAGCCCATTATCCTCTATTATTGGGCCACGTCCTAGTATCCCTTCATCTTATATCTATGGGACACCTCCTAGTATCCCATCATTTTCTATGTTGGGGCCATGCCCCAATAGTCCATTAGCTTTTATCTATGGGACACCTCCTGGTAGCCCATCTGCTTTCCATTCTGGGCCACATCCTAGTAGCCCATCATCATCTTCTATCTGTGGGACACCTCCTGACATTCCATTCTCTTTTATCCTTGGATCATATCCTCTTCATCCATCATATCATCCTTTTATCAAAAATTGGGGAAATCCCACCATCATTCATCTCATTCCTCCTATCAATCCTAAGCATCCACTTTCTTCTCCGACTTCTCAGGATTAGATAAGTCACACTGTACCTTATAGGAAACCCAAGAAGTTTCTTCATCAAGATAAGATAAAAAACTCAAAGAGCTCCAAAGTTCCCAACAACTTAAATGATCATAAAGTTAAAAATCAAACATGATTCAAGCATGCACACCAATGTACCTATCAAGTATGATGTAAAGTACATAAACATATGGATAAGTAACTCAAGATCCTGCATACAAAATCCAAGTTGAAATATAATTCACAATCACTTATCGAATATGAGCTCACCACAGTCATCGAGATTGGAGATAATATCACTTTGGATAAGCAAAAACTCCTAGTCTCCCTTATCAAGGAAATCACTGAAAATTTTGTTGGATTATATCACATAGAGTGACATTATTGGTCCTAAATTCCCAATCATTCATCTTCATTGTCTTCTCCCTTCATGGTTTTCCCTTCACAAAGGTGTCAAAATCTAAACAAAAAAAATCAAAACAATTCAAAAATACAAAAAAATGAGAAAACATTAAAACATTATAAAAACAAATCAAAGGTATAAAGATCAAACATTGTAATCAAGTATTTCATATGCATGGATGTTCTTTCTTCCCTTTCTTTCCATTCGTTTGTAAGTCATACACCATTTTCATCCCTTCGATGATATTTTGGTTAGTCTATTCACACAAATTCAACTTCATTTATCTCTATGGTATCCTTTTGACCTTGGTCTTTCATCACCTTGGTAAATTAAAGAACGACTAACCTCTCAGAGATCCTATCACTGTCATACATCTAATAAACTTATTGTGAATAAATTTTGGATGTATTTGTTGACATTAGCCAATGTCATCATCACATTCACTTTCACAACCTTCCTTCATACCATCAGTGATTCTTAACCCCTTCTTAAATTAAGAGAGCTGAAATTAGTTTTCAGAAAGAAAAAGAATCAATCAATCAAATAAAAAAAAAGCTAAAATACAAAAAATTGATATATAACTCTCTCTCGGGGTATTTCCAATATCTCTATTAGGGCTATGGACCCCTGGCTGGCAGTAGAGCAATGTTGTGACTAGAATCAAATGTATCTTCATCGGGGATATGGACGCTTGGATAGTAACGGAGCAATGTACGACTCTTCTTCCACCATCCATTCATAAATCGCCTTTCAAAATAAATAATTCCTACACATTGGGTAGTGTGTTTTAACTTATTATCTATCAAATATTCCCTTCAAGAAGTAATTAATTTCTGTATGCACACACTGGATCTCTATGAATAAACATGATTAGTATGTTACCAAGTGTATTTTTTGGACCTTGTTCAAACTCTTTCTTTAGTCTGTATTTTTTCTCATGGTTTGTGCCTTTGGCTAATCATTTTTTCATTGTCAATCTTCTAGCTACATTTTCTATATCTTCCATAACATTCACATTTTTCTTTTGCTTCATTTAGAACATCCATGGGTGTAAGATTACCTTTTTACCATGTTTATAGGAACCTTTGTCCCCTTTTGATAAAACATTCTTCTCCTTATTTTCTATCATATGTTTCTTGGCCAACTTAAACTAGGGGCACACTTGTTCCTTCCTAGCACTTCATTGGTTTGAGTTCATAATCATGTTGAACCTATCTTCTTTGGCCTTGATCCAACATATCTTCTTCTTTTATATATGCATGATATTTTACCTTGTACATCCTCACCTCTCGCTAGGGGCATATATGCATCTTAATTTTTCCTGTACATAGCTTTGGAAAACTTTCAAAAAAATCCTAAAAATTGGTAAAACATCAAAAATCCAAAACATTGGTAAAACATTCAAAAATCCAAAAACATTGGTAAAACATCAAAATCCAAAAAAATTGTAAAAATAAAAAATCCTATAAAAAATGGTAACAAAAATGCAAGCAGCTAAAACCTTTATCAAATACATCATACCCAAACATCAATAATTGTCCTAAAAAACATATTTCTTTTATCCTCAATTTTTTTTGCGGATCATCTAGATCTACCTCCATTAACAAATTTGGTTTGCTTACAATGTTTGTACTCTTTAGGACAAGTTATTGGGTACTATTTCATAGCACATGAATACTTTTTCATAGGACCCATGTGTCCTCCATTATTCCCCTCACATGTATCCTTGCTTAGGGCATCATATTTAACCCTTTTCATTACATCAAACATTTGGGTATTGAAGCTTGATAACAAAAACATTTGTACAAACATCTTGAACATTGTTTGTTTTAGTATGCGTGTTTGTACTTGTTTCCCTCTTAGGTTAACTTGTGTACTTTATAGTATTGCATTGCATTATGTATGTTACATGGAATCAACATTTTTGGCAATGAAAAAATGTTTGTATCATAGCTTTTAATGTTATGGTACAATTTTTTTATATGTGTATATTTCAAGAAGGGTCGATGACTTTGCCCATAAGCAAAATGATGATATAACATTGGTTTTTACATCAGTAAGATGATAGCATTTTCCATTTCTCTTCATCTTCATTTTTCTTCACTCTCTTCTATCAACACTATTCTTACAAAGCAACTTGGGGCAATAGGGATTCATTCTTCTATCCTTTTCTTTCATATTTTCGATCGTCGATCAACCTCTTTCATCACCCCATTGACACTTGAGGGGGCATCCTTAGTTCTACTATTTTTTCTTCTATATCTTCAAAAAAATTATTTGTTTATACTTTTCTACTATCTTTGAAGTGACGTCACTTACGCCACCCCAAAGAGGGGAAAATATAGACACCTAGAATATGTTTACTACTAAAATTACACTAACTATCCTCATTCCCGTTGTTTCTGTAATAATTAGCACTTTTATGCTAATCAACTAGCATTCCTCTTCATATTCATTAATTAACGATCTTTCGTTAATTAATTAGTCTTCCTATCATTTATGATTTCGATTAATGACCTTTTGTTAATTAGTGTATGCTTCTACTTAGGTTAATTAATTATTAATTAATTACATTCGCAACCTTAAATCCATAAATCTTCATCTATTGCATCAAATTATTCTTATATCCCTCAAATAACACTAACTTTCCTCTAATTAGCTTTTACAAACTTTCTTCTATCTATTAATTAATTACCCCTGATTAATTAAAACATCTCCCAATTCCCATGGTTGTTAATAAAAAAGTAAACTTATCAAAAACAACCTTATCCATTCCTAATCTTGTTTTACCCTTATCCCACATTGCACCAAGTTGCACATATCTCTCCAACATTCAATATATATAAAGGACCAAGATCCTTACATCTTTACAAGCACAATGCATTTTCCCTAAGGTAAACCATATGCATTTGACTTTGAGCATACTCCATTGTTGGATTAGCTATTTCATCTTGCATCCATCCACTCAAAGTTGAGTAATATGGGAAGATCCAAAATGGCCTTGTAACCATTCGTGGTGAGATTCTATTCTCAATTCTTGAGGTCTCCACCACTCCATTTTGATTTCTTATGATCTTCGTAGGTTCATAGTTGTATTTAGCAATCGTAGAGAGTCAGAAATAGCTTAGTATGATAGTTTCATTTATGCATTGAAGAAGAAATTCCTTTAAGCTCTTATCTTGATGGTTCATTGTTATATTAACTTACTTTTGAAGCTATGTAGATGTTTAGTTTCAATTTTTTATAGCTTAGTTAATAAAACATTAGCACAATCTTTATACTTTGTTCTATCATCAATTTGAAAATTATTATTAAATCAAAGTAGTAAATAATACATGTACATCATGTCACAATTATTTTGTTTTTCATCAAAGTCCTCATGGGAAAAACTATACACTTTGTTTGGGATGTGAGGTTTGTTGTTGGCTAATTTATTTGGTCCTGCCACTTTGCATTCTTTGAGATTGTTTTGAATTCAAATATATTTATTAGGTCATTCCATCTTCTTAGGGTCAACCTTATTAGAGTATTTCACCAATAAAAGGCTATATAATCAAGTCATCCTCACTTTATATCCCACATGTCGCTCTTATAATATCCTATTACAAATATCATTCTAAAAATACTCAAGGGTCTCCTAAATATGCCCAAATTAGTTTCACATCAATTAGAGTAGTCCCTAATAAAAATATGAAACACTCAAGAAAATTAAATAATATATATTCCTAAATTTGAAAACATGGAAAGGTTATAGATCCCTATCTTAGTAAAAGAAAAATCCATTTGAGCATTGTTCAAGGGTATCAAGGAAAAAAGGGTTAGGCCACATAATTGAGGCACACCACATCACACTACTATTATGTTTGGCACATTATATATTGTATAGTTATCCTTCTATATTTGTGTCAAGAGGCACAAGGGTACCCCTAGTGGGTTGGATTAGATTTCACTCACACTTACATAAACACCTATGATAATTACATGAGGCTTGATCTTGCATGACAGAATGTAGTACAATACTTGGATTGGTTAAACAACTAGATTTGATCATTGAGGGTAGTCTAGCTCACCACACACATATGATTTATCCTTTTTCAAATTTTAATACTTTGATGAAGGGTATTATAGGTTTCAAGGGTTTCCACTTTATTACAAGTGATTACATTGTTTCACCATTTTCTTTACGTTTTCGAAGTGATGAAATAGATAAGGGTAAAGGCTAAGGAGGAATACATGTTAAATGTTGGTCAGTTGATGGTTTTTGTGCAAGTTTTGAATTATTGATCAATAGATGAATGTGAGAGCTTCTTTTTGGCTAGGAGGAACTACTTGTAATGGAAAACAAAACCACAAAAATATATTTAAATGATATATGACAGTGGAATGCCTAACGTATGCTAGTTTTAGGAAGTGTGATACTTCCTAGATGGCTGTCAATCCACTGTTTAAAACAAGTTAATGTGAGAAATAAAAAAATTCTTACTGTATTTGATATGATTTAGGTATCTCATTTAAGTCTAATAAGCAAATCCAATCACAACAGGCTAGGATATAGTTGGATCTAAGAGGTGAGGTGTCTGTCAAGGTATTGGGACTGATCATGGTTTGATTCTGGGTTATTTAGGTCAACTCGTAGGGTGATTGTTGGGTCTATTCTTAGTGAAGGTGTAAAACACAGAGACTGACATTGGTTGAGTGTGACCGATGTCAGTTTAGGTAGAACCGGTGACAATTGTGGATAACCGACATCGGTATGGTTGAGATAAAAGAAAATCAAATAGATTAAATGGTAGGGGTGATCTGAGGTCAAATAAAGTTTGGGAGAGTGAATGGGAAGGTCTATAGAGGTCTTAGGTATGCTCAGAAGTATACAACAGGTGAGGATAGGTGATTTGGTGATATGGGTGAAGGGATATTTGAGTTCACAGGCAAGTGGGTGATGAAGCAATAAGCATGCAAAGAATAGATTAATAACAGGAGTAATAAAGATTACTAACTGAAATAAACCCTACTGGTTAGGGTCATACTTACTGTGTTAAGGATATGATGGCTGAGTGGTGGAGGTGGTTGATCGGAGAATATGTGTATGGTACTGTAGCGGTGATTTCCCAAAGTTCTCCTATGAATGCAATGACTCTATGATTGATCTTGGTAATGGTTCTGGATGTCTGGATGCGTAAAAAGATGCTTATTTTTCTTGCATGTAGCTCTGATCTCCTTTATTGCTCTTAGAATGTGCCAACCCAAAAAAAAGGTTATTTAGGTGAATAAATGGTAACCGACGGTGGTTCCGGGTTGACCAGCGTCAGTTAAGGTGGGATTCCCTAGGTTTACTAAAATTGGTAGATCTCACCTCTTTTAGCTCAAGTTCGTTCCTTGACCCACGGATTTGGAACAAACATTACATTTTTTATGAGCGTGAAGGTGGTTAGGGAGATTTTAGGCATTTATTTTAGGGTTGGACCAAATCTTAGCTCATTAAGGAAAGTAAGATTAGGTCTTAGTTAGCTATGGAAACATGCTGAGGATAGGTCTAGGTTGAGGTGGCTGGATGAGGTGTCTAGGTGAGGTGGTGGGGTAGAAATTAGGGTAGTTAGATATTAAATATTGTGAGGATATATATTAATTTAATTAAATTAATTAAATTAATGGTGATATGGGGTGGAAGGGGCCATGGTAAGATGAGTATGATTGAGCTGGTTATTTGACAAAGGACCAAGGGGAGTGTGACCCAATTTTGGTGTCTACATACATGTCATCTTGAAGTTGTGCAAGTAAGAGATACATATAGCGAAGGGAATTTCTAGGTAAGTGAAGCACTCAAGAAGTTCCAAATCCCAACTATCAAAGGGTCCAAGATGGTACAACCCAAGTCATGACCATATAATTTCAATCAAGACCATATAAATTTCCTACAATCTTTCCCCTACTCAAATTCTAGTTCTAGAACTCACTACGAAGCATATCCAATTTCTTATATAAATTTTCCACATTTTTTCACACCTATATCTCCTATGTTCTAGACCTATACAACTAAATATCCTTCTCCCCTTGTGTATTTGAGTTATATTTTATTTTTTATCAATTACTACAAGTATTAATACATTATTCTGGTTGATTTGATAGAGCAATCACACATAAATTTTTTCACTATTTATTCCGTAGACAAAATTACAAATTCATAGGAGTTATATGAGCTCCTATTTTCATGGATTTGTAACAATTCGTATTTCAAAAATGGTTGAGTTGGTTTGAATAACTTAACAAACACACAAATATACATGAGTTGTATTAACAACTCAAAGTTACATATAAGACTAATAATGTGAGCACTATTAAATCCTAACATTCTAACCCTTAGTTTGAACATGGGAAGAAAGCACATCTCAAGAACTAAAAATAGAATCATATGCCTCCACATACTTTACATATTTATAATGTCATCTTGATCTTGTTGCACATGACCATCCACTTCACCATAATGAATCCATCACCAGATGATCACACTTCCACCAATACACATATATATGAGAATTCAATAATTCTCACTTTCACTTCCATTGAATGCTCTTTCACCAATTGATCGATTAAGGAGTATGACATTCAAAGAATCTCAAAAGTTAGAGGATCACTACAGTTAGCTGCCCTCCTATGCAACTTTTCTCAATATCTGCAATGCATATTCTCCTTGTTTCAAACTTTAGGAGTGAATGAATACATTGTCTTATTTTTACGCACACCACTCAAATAAAAAAACTAAAAAATATTATAAAAATATGCCACTGGTGTTATATGCAACCCTGTCGTTGGTGATTAACAAGAGGCGTTGATTTCCCTCCATCCTCGGTTGCCTTCGACCTCCATTTTGAAGCTGTTAACTCAACAAATTTGGAATTTGAGGCTCATTTTACAATTTTGACTTCGACCCACGATGACACATTTTTGAAACTTTTTAACAAATTTAACAATACAATGACCAAATAAACAATAATTAGTAATGATAACAATACTATTTTGTTGATGCTTATATATAAATGGTGACAAAATTAAACAAAATGACATTGACTCAAGACATACTATTGACACTACTTTGACAATAAAATGACATACAAAATATACACGATATATTATTTATATATATATTCTTTAAAAAAATTACTTGATCACTAAACAAGTATGACATATATATAATCAATAATAACCAACCTAAATCTTTATACACGTAGAAACAAATTACACAACATAATGGAAAACTTTAATAATAAAAATATAGATAATAACTTAACAATTTACAATAAATAAACATCGAGAATTTCTTGGAGAGTGTGTTAAATGATGTATGAAAAAATACCATGGACTTGATATAAGTAGAATAGAGGCCGAAGTTGAATAGTGAAAAAATAGTGTTCCAAGTTTTTATGATGATGCCAAATTTGTAGGGATATTCACAATTATCTTTTCTCAGGACAGATCGTCTATATTAAATTGGGCAAGTCATTTATTCCCCACATGCCACACACTTGTAGTTACCATACTATTAGTGCAAAATCACAACACCCCTGAATGAGTTCTAAAAATTTTCTTTTCTAAGGTAGAATCATCTGGTGTGATTGCATAACATTGAACTTTCCCCAAGGTGTGGGACCTTGCAAAAGTGGGAAAGCTCTCCAGCGAAGGCTGGTTCCTCTTCCTAATCTACTTGCCACAAGCTATTCTAGTGCAGGAAAGCTAATCTAATCCTAATCTAACTTCCAAGGAGACAAGGAGAGAAATAAAACTATAAAAAATAGATCCTACACTAAAACGGTGATACACCAAATAAGGAAAATGCTGATCATCTACTAAACTGCCATGGAACAATGAGAGGTGAGAAATGGAAAGAATGGACAAGTGCATCACAGACCAGAGATGGTTTTCACACATAAAATGTTCCAAATCCCATAAACATAGCTCCTAGATTTGTAAATGAACGTCCAAAACATGCACAAACACCTTGCAAATGAAGAGAGCAGGGAAAATTTTAGTGGCGAATATTTGTAATATGGCGAATATTCCATTTTTGAAAATTTTGAAAAGGTGAATTTTTTGGCACGGGTCAGTGACCTATTCGCCTAAAAATTACACTTTAATTTTTTTTAGGGGTTGGCTTCGCCTACCCTTGAAAAATATCCCCTACATAAACCTAGATTATTTGCCAGGTAGAACACTTCTACTTCACATTTTTCAACAATATGATATATCCCGTATTATAGACGCGCAACAAAGGGGCAAGTTATTGACACGCGACAATGAGGGTTTGTAGGCAAGGAGATACTACAGATATTGATGCATAGTAGATGCATGACAAAGAGTTTGTTGACGAGCGACATGGAGATTTTTTCGATGAGCAAGAAGAGGGCAGAGGCTGCAGATGCGCGGTAGGATATTTGCTGTCGCACGTCAAAAAAATGCATTGACGCACGTTAACAGACCTCAGTGACATGCGTCAACAGACCTTAGTGACACGCGTCAACAACTGTAATGATGCGCGTCACTGAGGTTTGTTGATGCGGGTCAATGAGGGTTATTTGTTGATGTGCAACCTTGACGGATAGTTGACACGCGACAAGGAGGTACAACAGATATTGACGCATAGCAGATGCATGACAAAGAGTTTGTTGATGCACGACATGGAGATTTTTTGATGAGAAAGTAGAGGTCAGAGGCCGCAGACACGCGACAGGAGATTTTGCTGTCGTGCATAAAAAAAAAGCATTGACGGGCGTCAAAAGACCTCAGTGACGTGCGTCAACAACCGTAATGATGCACGTCACTGAGGTCTATTGACACGCGTCACTGAGGTCTTTTGATGTGCATCAATGCTTTTTTTTGACGCGTGACAGAAAAATCTCCTATCACGCGTCTGTAGCCTTCTGTCGCAGCACTTGACAATCAAGTGAAATTTTTTCATACAACCCCCAAAAAATTCACCTTCTCGCGAAACCGGTTCCGGGGATATTCACCAGGTATTCTCCACCTCCAATTTCCAAGAGGTCTCTTAAAATGAACCCTGGAAGAGAGGCAAGAAGATGCAATAAAACGAGCAAAGGATGGAAAAATGCATCACAAAAACATGTTTTTATTGCTCCAAATTTACACATTGCACCATTTCATGGGCAAGACGCAAAAAAAGCCATTACAGAGCAGGGGAGGAGGTTTAAACTCCATTTTCGACCCTGGGGAAGAAAATAAGGGGGAGGTAGAGAAGAAAAATGAACAACCACTAACTAACTCCTTAAAAATGTGCCTCTGTTACAATATATAGCAAAATGTGAGAAGAAAAGGGGAAAATGCGGGATTTTCTCAAACCACTTTTCAAAATGCATTTTAATTCTTCATCTGTTGATGGGCTCGATGCAAAAGCTCATTTTTCCATGTATCTACTTTACAGACCAAAGAAAATGACCCATACTTCATTAAATATGGTAGTTGGAGACAGGGTTTGTCTTTTCCTGTGCCCAAATGCGCTTTCCAATTTTCTCCCACAAATGTTCACCAAAAATTTAAAATTAAAGTTCCATGATGAAGAGAATCTCCAGATCTTTCCATTGGTACCAAGATTGTCAAAAATGGAGCTCTGGATCAAAAGATATGGCCTTCTACGTTTTTTCCTTACATTTCTTACAAATTTGGCTCAGGAAAATTTTGCACATTTATCGCGCTCCTCTGCTGATGATATGGCATCCATTGGGGTCAGCGGAGGTAGGGGCTTCTTTTTTTTTTACATTTTTTGACAAAAATTCAAAAAATCCAATTCACCTCTGAAGTCTCGCATCCCCGCATTAGCTTTTTAATGGGGCCGTGGGTCACATTTTGATTTTATGCTTTTTGGAAGAAAAGGCAATTTTTCACTTTTTCCTCCGATGCCCCGCCAGTTCGCATTGGATTTGACTCGGGCATGAACTTTGACTTTTTCCCTTTGGGCGGAGTTGTGGGCCATTTCTTCACTTTTTACATTTTGGAACAAAGGGAAAAAATCCAACTTTTTCCCCGATGGCCCGCTTCCCTGCTGCAGGTCTTAGCCTACCACGTGGCGCTTCTGGGTGACTTCAGAGATGCAGCCAATGTTTTTCCTTAGAAAATTTTGTAGAGAAAAAGCTTAAAATCTCCAAATTCCTCCACCATCCTGCCTTAGTGCCTTTACATAAAATGCTGCCACGTGTCCCTTTCGGGACTTAGGAAATTTTCTATTTGTTTCCTTCTGTGGGCTCATGGGAGCATGAATGACTTTTGTGCTTTTAACCAAAAGCACTAAGTTCTCAAAATCTTCCCCCACTCCGCCGGCCCGAGATTCCTTGGCAAAAATCTCTCCCAAGCTCCACAGGTCCGCCTTGGGAAAATGTTCCCTCCTAACTCTGTCGAGCCATAACTCAAAAAATATGAGTTAGGAAGAGTTCTTTACTTTTCTAGAAAGAAGGAGAAATCTTCTATCTGATGGAGAAATTTCCAAAAATATTTGAGTTCCTGAAACTTGTGAAGTTTTGACTGAGGCACAAAGAGGAGTAAGTTAACCCAAAATAAGAGGGAGCTTATTTTGGTTAACACATACTAAATATCTTAAACTAAGGCACCTTTCATTTGCAATCTGGAATGCAAGGAAGGATCTAATGTCGATTGAAGCTTGATGATTTTGATTCACATAAATTTAAAAAAACATCATATGTAAGCGTGAGATGTTAGAACAATTAGGTATACGATTGCAACATATATACAATAGGCTTGATTACACATATTTGATCTTTTCTTTGAATTATTAGAACTTCAATCTTCCAACATATCTAATTTTCCTAATCTCGAACAAATCATAGAAGACATCAGTGATATTTTATTATTGTACATTGTAAGAATTCTCTAACATAGTGAACAAATGGGGGAGTGTCAAATCTTTGTCACTTGGTAGATGCATGGTTAGAGCTGCTCATTATTTCTGACTAAATTTGCACGCTCTTGTACCTGGTTGAATTCATTTTTCACAATACCACATAACTCTTGAGCCTTGAGCAATGAACAAAACACAATGCTCAATGAAAATTTTTCATGAGAGATGAGAAAACTCCAACCACCAATAATCTCAATGTACACTATAGGCACTATAAAAAACCCCACTGCCCCTACCAAATTGTTAATATTCTATTATATGAATAATTTTTCTTTGATACTAAATGATTTAGTAGATCAATCATACATGAAATTTTTTCATTGTGTACTCCATAGACAAATTTTTTTATAAGAAATGTATAAACTCATATTGTCATGGAGTCTCGACAACTCATATCTCAAAAATGGTTGATTTTGTTTAAACAACTCAAAAACCACACAAATGTACATGAGTTATATTAACAACTCACTGTAGTAACAAAAATTATGCACTTGGCTACATTTCTAGGCCCTAAAAGCATGTTAGTATTTACATGTTTCATAAGTAATAAAACTAGTAATTTACAACCCCCTTTAGCCTTTTGCTTCGAATTTTATACTTTTATTGGCTTTATACATCTTGCACTCTTACTGGCATTTAACTATTTTATCTTTTTGTGGCCTAAGACATTAGTGCCCAATTAGGACACTAGCGTCGGGAGTTCTTATCCTCTTGGGCACTTTTGTCCCTCTTTACCTTTTCCTTATCCTTTTGGAGCCCTTTCTCCTCTTAATTTATTTTTACTACTATGGGTCGACCTTTCAGTTGTCAATTACAAAATTCAAATAAGGGAATTATAAAAATACATTGTTATGTTTTCAAAATAAAGGACCAAACACTAAGAATTACTATCATCACATAAGCTTTACTTCTAAAGGCACTAAAGCACTTAAAAGGCATCCACATAACATTTATTCATGGGACAAGGGATGCATACTTCTGCATAACAATATAGGAAGGGTAAGTCTATTCTATTCCATCTACAAATGTTATACATTTCTACATTCTAGATGTAGCCCGTTATCAAGTGCAACTTGCACAAGGGAATCCTAGAGCATCATTTGTACACACACATAAGAAATACATGGAGTCTGAGATGTAGTGCAATGCTCAGTTGTAAGTTCACTCTCAGGGTGACCGTTAATGTCAATTTGAATCCCCATTAAGCATATTCCTTTTTGGGTTTGATGGGGTTTATGGGTATGTGAAGGTGAACTTCTCTTTTGTAGGTTACAGGTACCTTTGGTGATCTAGGAATGAAGATCAGGTGATCAACAGGGAACAACTGCAAAACCCTCGTGACATAGTAAAAACTAGATCCTGATCATTTACATAGTCACATGCACCCAGATCCATTCACTAGCAGCCAGGCACTTCTGACCTACCACGGGTGCTCCTATCTAGCATTTTTCATAAAATCTAGACTTTCTAGAGAGACTTTACGACACTCTTCCTATCATGTTCAAAACTTTATCCTTCCTAGATCACTTTCAAATTGCACAAATATCAGTTAATTAATCTTATATCCCTCCTTTGCTTAGGTTTTCACATTGTATATGCTTTATTGCTTATGTCTTTACTTTACATTGACATTGATTAACTAAAATTAAGGCTAATTGTAAGAAAATAGTAATCCTATTTAATCTAATTAAGAGGACTAAAACGTTGTATAAATGCATTAAATAACATAAAGTAGATGTAAGTAAATATGATAAGTAAAATGAAACCCTAGATGTGCAAGAGAGTAAGGAGAAATGGCTTAATTGATTGTTGTAGATGGTCACACAGAGTCACAAGTTTGAGAATGAAATCTATAAGTGCAGACAAATACTCAGGGACCCTGGGAGTGTATTGAGGCACCCTAGGGTGCCCTGGTCTACAATCTGGGTGCTTTGAACACTGTAAATGCTCAAAAATTGCAACTGGTATGGTTGTAAGTTGGTTTCGAACCTTCCCTATTTGTCATTCTGGATCTTTCGGGTGAACTAGAAAATGACCTACAATACAAAGAGAAGTATCAAACCCTACAAAAAATAAAAGATGCAAATGAATGGGTTGGACTGACCTCAGCTGCCAAACTTGTGGTCTTATCACTAAGTGTTGCACTACGTTTCAGACCCAAATGTAATTCCAGTGTGTGTGTGTGTGTGTGTGTGTGTGTGTGTGTGTGTGTGTGTGTGTGTGTGTGTGTGCATGCGTGCAAGTCATTCCCTAGGTACTCTTGTGCCAGTCACACTTTGTGAAGTAATGAGCAATAATACCAATATAAAATTTAAATAGCATGTGTACATGGAATAGAATATAATCCCTCCCCCAATGAAGTGTGTGTGATGCAGATCTCCTAGCCTTGATGTATGGCACTTTTGTGGATGCAAGTGATGTAATGGATGCAACTCTAGATGGAGTGATAGTAGTGTGTAATGTTATGACCTAGGACCCTCATTATAGTCTTATAACTTTATATTTATAGGTCTCTCAAGCTTAATTTCATAATTAATCCTAACAATGCCGACTGAGAAAAATATAAAGATGACCAATAGCTAGAAATGACCCAAAAAGGAGTGAAAGTGGATTTGCATAGACCAATGTGCCTAGAGTGGGATTGGGGTGCCTCGGAGTACCTCAGTACAGGCTTGGGCACCCTGATTTAGGGGTAGAATGTTGGGGCAGTTGCAAAATGGATGGATAAGTACTAGAAAATACATGGGAACTATGAAATAAAATATAAAATAAAGATGACCAAAGGTGGGATTAATTAGTACTTTTAACACTTGATAACCTTCTAAATAGTAGTATAAGACTGGGCCAAATTATGTGTAAAGTGCATACTTTTGTGTCAAAAAATTTCCCCCACTTTATGTTGGTGAGCAGAAAGCTTGATAACATAAAGTAGATAGAGATGCATACCTGATATCCATGTAGAGTGTAGAAGAAGTTGTGCCAATGGACTAGGCTCAAGCGTGGAATGAAAAAAAGAAAAATGTGGAACAACGTGAATTCTAAAGATGAAAATGTGCATAAAAAGTGATGAGAGTGAACCTAGGTCAAAACACATGTGTAGTTGTTGCGGTGTGTAGTGTACCTTCATGGTTAGTATGGAAAGTACCATCACGGAGTGTTGTCATTATTATTGTCATTGTTATTATTGTTGTTTCCCCCAATTTGACTACTTGTTTATCATATAGATGTCCTACAAGGAGAAAATGATCAAGTAGTCAAATATGTATGTATGTAAAAATGTTGTGTAAAATACACATGTGTAAAGTATGCAACGTAAAATATGATATAAAAAGTGTAAATGAAACATGTGCACCTGATCTATGTCGAGAAAATTGGGTGTAGAAGGATATCATGTATTGTCACGAGTTTTTTGGATGATCTCACACCACCCTGGCTAAAGAAGTGTAGGGAGGAAATGCTCTATGTCCTCTAACTCTAACTATTTCTGTTAAAATTTGTTGAAGAGATCTTTGTACTATCCTAATTTTTTGGGTGATCTGATTCCACTAGATGGAGAAGTGTAGAGAGGCACACCCATTGTAACCCTTGAGCCTATAACCACTCCTCAGAATTGTCGAAGGACACCATATCCTGTTAATTCCATTATGTATGGAGTTCGTAGACTAGTCTAAACTCACTTGTTGTGTCTTAATCAGTGTAAATATGTTGTGTTAGTAGAAAACCCTCAATGATGCCTCACTCTTTAGAGGCACATGCGACGACCTGAAAAGGAGAATGCGGCCCTAAAAGAGGACAACCCGCACTTTGACCTGTAACCAACTCAGCCTTGCAGGGGGAAAGGGAAGAACTTTGTAGTCACCAAGGCACACATAAAAGGGGATGGCTAGCTAATACAAGTGTTGGTCTGAAAACACATGCATGTAATAAGACAAGTGTAAAATATGAAAACAATGTAAAAACTACTAAACAAAGTAGTGTAAAAACATAAGAAAAAAATTAGACTACACAAAGTGGGTTTCAAACATGGGACATCACTCATGATGTCGCAAGACATGTAAGGCCATCATGGCCCCAAATAGTAGACAAGTGTGCACATAAGTAACAGGTGAATCCTACATATAATGGAAAACAAAGGAGACAAGTAGAAACAAACAAGTAGTCATGGAAACATGTAATCCTGCAAAACAAGTGATGCACATGGAACACTCGTTAGCATGTTAGAGTGATAACCAATATATCAAAGCATGTATGAATAATTAGTATAAGATGCTAAGTACAAAATGAAATAATAACACCTGTATGAGACGAATGTGGATGCCCCCAGCAACTAGTATAGTAAGGGTAAAAGGCGAGCATCCATGTTGCATGTAAATATCCAGTATCTATGATCACATTAAATAAATACATGAATTTGCATGTGTTTATGATAATTACATATAAGAAATCAAGCTAACATGTGTATTAAAGTGATCATACAATTTACTAGTAAGCAAAAGTAAATGCCCCCAAGACAATGTAGTATGTTATGGATGGATGGAATGGAATGCAAGATGGAATGATAGGAGCAATGTGCCACCTGAGTGTATGGAAGTGCATACAATGAGGTTCATTTTATTTTCCCCCTCAACAATTAAGAATGAAATATAAATGAGAGTGCATCATCGGTAAATGGTCAACTAATGTTGGTTTTTTCTAGTGGGTTGTGAGTAATGTGTATGTGTAGTGGTGATGAAATACAACATGTGGAGAGATGTGCATGAACCCTATAGCCGAAGCGTATATCACGACTTGGTTGAATAGATGAGTGATGATGTAGTCCTAAGATTATATCACTATGGGATGAGCAGTAGTAAGTGGTGATGAAGTATGTGATTGTATTGCAAATGTGTGTGAACCATATAGCCGAGGCATATATCACAACTTGTGAAATGGGTGAGTGATGATTCATCCCTGAATGTATATCACTACATGATGGAAGAAGAAGGTGATGATGTAGCCTATAGCGTATGCCACTACGAGATGGGTGATGAGGATGTATGAAGCATATATGAGTATGTAGTGGATAACATAAGGTGGTGATTTAGCACTAAGCATGGACCACTACGTGATGAATAAGAATGAGGTGGTGATTTAGCCTAAAGTGTATACCACTAAGTGATGATTAGGATAAATGATCATGTAATAGGATGACTTAGGATAGGATAATATAATGTGTGATGATAAGATGTAAGAGGATAATGAGAAATTGATGAAGAGAGTGGTGATTTAACCTACAGTGTATACCACTAGGTTATGATCGAAGGCATGATAATGTAATGTAATTGTTTGGAATTGAAAAAAGAGAAATGTAATAGGATGATATAATAGGAGATGATGAAATGTAATAGGATGATGTAGAAGTGATAAAAAGAGTGGTAATTTAACCTAATATGTATACCACTATGGTATGTGATGATGCGTTTGGGTGATAATATAGCCTAGAGCATTGATCACTGGTTCGATGAATGTGGTGTGATGACATGTCACATGTAGGTAAGGTCCATTTGATTAGTAAACCCTCATAAGTCAAGTATGGAATGAGGAAATAGAGTGCATCATAGGGTGGTGAGTGCAGTGCATAGAAGACAACGTAGTTTAAGTGACCAAGGGATGAATATGTGATGTAAATATATGGTAGAATGTGATTATAGGTGTAGATGGAAATATGATATGTAGTAATGAAATTTAGAGCTAGTCCCATTTATAAAGGCAACCTAACGTAATATTTTGAATGTATAATGTATATAGGATATGGAATGATGATAACACTAGAATTGAATATAATGGAATCTAGGTTAGCATGTAGAATGCAAAGATGAAATGTAAAACTAGACACAGAAGTAATGACGACTAGTGCAACATGTATGAGATAAATGATGTATAAATGATGAATATATGAGGTATGTATAGGATAATGTAGAATGTATATTATGTATAGAAATGATGGTAGAATGTAAATGTGTATACCTAGCATGAAGTGTGTTGGGTTCAGTGTAATGGTAATCCCTCAATAGTCCAGTGTGAACCAAAGCACAAGAGTGATTCATCAGGTAACAAGGATACTATGGTGTCAAATAAATATGCCTATAGATGAAGGAATGAATGAAGAAGAAGGTAGTTATGCTATTATGAGGAAGGGGGGGTTACGTAATGTGATATGCCCCTAAACAATCATGAGAGATGAGTCAACCTGTAAGGTTGAGGGAGGGATCCCCATCAACTGGTACTAAGGATGAGGAAAGTGTAGGACCACCATCCACAAGGGGGGATATAGTAGCTAAAATTAGATCTTGTGAATGAAAAATACGTATAGGTGAAGGATGAGTGAAGGAAAAAGACTGAGATGGTGAAGAACGGAGGAGAGAAGGTGGTCAAGATGGGTCCTGGGTAGTGTGACGAGCCAAACAAGTTAGACGGGTGGATCAGGGAAGAGAAGACAGTGGTGGATCAAATGAGATGAGGCCTAGCTATTAGAGATCATGAATAATATGACTCAAGGAGTGATGCAAGATGATATGATTCCCTCGAATCCGATGATAGTGGGAAATTTTTTGATCATGGTATTATATTTGTTGAGAAGGAGGGTAGCGACGATTAGATGGTAGAGAAAGGAGTTGTTAATGAAGAATGTGGCCAAGAACATATTATGGCGTAACAGTGGATGGAAAGATAAGAGGTGGAGGTAATGGTACAATCGGTGGATCAATGAGGGGAATGACAGGGGACGCGGATGGCATAGGAGCTATAGGAGTAGCACGAGAGTAGGTGGTGAAGTAGGAGGGACCATATCAACCATGCATATGGTAGAAAGTAGGTCATGGGGAGTTGTTTGAGGTTGGTAGCTAGTCATGAGTGGAGAATAAGGAGGTTTGGGGAGAGGTATCATAGCGCTAGAGTTAGTTATGTCCTCAGGAGGGAGAGCCTAGACTTATGTGACAAGTTGATCTAGGGTTGTAGGATTAGTGGTGCATAAATAAGTAGTGATAACATCTTGAAAGGAAATAGGATCCATTCCAGAAGATGGAAGTTGAATGAAAGAAGGACAAGGGCTATAACCAGAAGTAGCAGTAGGAGTGTCAACAAAAGCACAACCATAGCTATCAAATTGTAGAGTAGCTGAAGACTTATAGGAAGAATAATTTTGATGATTCTTACCCATGATGGGAGGTGTAAATGTAAAACCCTAGAAGGTGTTATAAAGAGACATCAGGTTAACCAAAATTATTCACTAAAATTAGGGCTAAGTGCAAGGAAATAGTAATCCTAGTTAATCTAATTAGGAGGACTAAAAAGTTGTATAAATGCAGTAAATAACATAAAGTATATGTAAATAAATATGCTAAGTAAAATGAAACCCTCGATGTGTAAGAGATTTGGGAGAAATGTCTTAGTTGATTGATGTAGATGGTCACAAAGTGCCGCAGGTTTGAGAATGAAATCTGGAAGTACATACGAACAATCAAGGACCCTACGAAGGGTAGATATAAGGATCTGAAGTAACTGGGGTGTTTGGGAGTGTACTGAGGTGCCTTGGGGTGCCTTGGTCTATAATCTGGGTGCTCTAAAAAATGTAAATGCTCAAAACTTGCAACTGGTATGGTCGCAAGTTGATTTCTAACCTTCCATGTTTGTCACATTGGATCTGCCGGATAAACTAGAAAATGACATGCAATGCAAAGAGAAGTATCAAACCATAGAAAAATAAAAGATGCAAATGAATGGGTCAGATTGACCTCAATCTCCAAAATTGTGGTCTTATCACTAAGTGATGCACTACATCTCAGACCCAGATGTAGTTATGGTGTATGTGTGCATGTCGTGCCCTAGGTACTCTCATGCCAGTTGCACTTTGTGAAGTAGTGAGCAATAGGAACTATAGAAAATGTAAATAACATGTGTGCATGGAATAGAATAGAATCCCTCCCCCTATGAAGTGTGTGTGATGTAAATCTCCTAGCCTTGATGCATTGCACTATGTGGATGCAAGTGATGCAATAGATGCAACTCTAGATGGAGTGATAATAGTGTGCAATGTTATGACCTAGGACCCTCATTATGGTCTTATAGCTTTATATTTATAGGGATATCAAGTTGAATTAAATAATTAATCCTGATAAGGCCGAATGAGAAAAATATAAAGATGACCAACAACTAGAAATGGCCCAAAAAGGAGTGAAAGGGGATTTTCATAGATCAGGACACCCAGAGTGGGACTGGGGCACCCCGAGGCACCCTAGTATAGGCTTGGGCACCCTAATTTAGGGATAGAATGTCGGGGTAGTTGCAAAATGGATAGATAAGTGCTAGAAAATACATGGGAACTACGAAATAAAATGTAAAATAAATATGGCCAAAGGTGGGATTAATTAGTACTTTTTACACTTGAGAACCTTCTAAATAGTAGTATAAGACTGGGCCAAATTATGTGTAAAGTACATAATTTTGTGTCTACAGGCATTTGTACATCAATTATTATAATAGTTACTCTGAAATTAGATTTAATTCAATTTTTATTAAATCATACTCGACTACTAAGGGTATAACTCTGAAATGAACTGCATATCCACTACACATTCCACTCTCTGAGCTTCACGACATACACATTCTAGCACATGAAAAACCTATTCCGCGATTACACACTCTTGTTTTATTTTTCATTTTTGACTGTTAAGGGGGAATTTATAAATGAATCTCCTTTCATATAAATCCATTGGGGGAAATGAAACTCCTTCCATCTTCACATATTGCATACTATACCATGACACCATCATATAATTTGCATATCTTCGTTGCATTTATTATTGATATCTTATATTAAATACATGTTGTACTATGTTTACTATGATAGAAAGATTCTTAGTATGTCATTATCTTTATCATATACACATGCACATTCACTTGGTCTTTAGAAGTGAATGCAAATCTCTTACAACTCCTTACACATTGCATGATGATCGACATTGTATCCCTTTCTAGTCCCACTAAGGCTCTTGGGGGAATATACATTTTCTACTCTCATACTACACATATCATAGGTTCTATTTTTACATTCTTTACTACTTCTCATTCCTGTCACTTTAATTTTCATTGTTACATTCATGCTTTGACATACTATATATCTTTCTAACATGTTAACAGGTGCTTCATGTGTAGCATTTTCCTTGCATGACTATATACAACCGTGCTTGTCTGATACATTTTTTTTAATATTGTTTTTTATTGTATGTTATTGTTTACATGCTATGCCCTATGTCTTGTGTGATCATTGTATGATTTTGGCCGCTTTGGCCCTAATTGTCTTGTGACATTGTGAGTGATGTCCCATGTATGGAACTTTATTTTTGCAGTCCATCTTGTTTGTACACTTGATTGTTACATTATCTTCTTTTGCATGTTGACTGCTTTTACTACTAACACTTGTTACTAGCCTACTTTATTTGCACATGCCTTGGTTTTTAACAAGCACATCCCATACCCCCTACATGTATCCATTTCAAATCAACATCAAGTCATCTCCTTTAGGCCACATTCTCCTACACTCATCGTACACACCCCAAATGAGGGGGGCATACATTGGGTGACCAAATCACCCCTACAACAGCTCAGAGCTACAATTTAGATCAACACAATATAGAAACAACACAAGCATACAATCACAGAATAGTCTAGAATATGACTTGGACTTCATACTCAGTATGGACACTAGCACCTAGACCCAAACAATATTTCTTGGGTGCTCATGTCCTCCCCTAGGTGCAAATGTCCTAGGGGAAAAAATTGTCATTTTTCTCAAATTCAGCACACTCTTCAAAATTTTTTAGCATAGGTTTCCAGTAGCAGGCATTGGCCTCTAAACACATAATACATTCTATTATTAGTTATAATATGGAACAACACAAAATAGCATGGGATGTACCATTTGCAGTGGTGCTCATTCAGGAAGAAATCATGGAAGGAGTGTAAAACTACACTTCTCTCCCCAACACTCTTCCCTTGGCATGAAATCACCCAAAAAACTCACCATTAACAACAAATTCAGCAAACCGAGACAAATTCTCTATCTCTTACACTCTTATACATCAGGTGCATAGTTTCCTTTTACATACTTTCACACTTTTACTTACTTATACATGCATTACTTTAATTTCTCATATACAATACTTTGGTTACTTTCTCGCTCTTCTTTTAGAGGTTCGTCCTTTATAAATAACAATAAGTAGCCTACATCAACAAACACAAGCTTACAAGAACATGTACAAGCTATGCATACGCTTCACCCCTAGGTTCCACTTCCCTTTTCCTAGTCTCCACGCTTCACTTTTACGATCACTTCACGCTTTACTTGTCCAATCGACATGTTATTTGCTACACTCTCTATAGGATCATAAGGTAGGCATCTTCTAACTACTTTATGCCATCGAGTATTCACTCAATAGAATAAAGTGGGGGAAAATGTAGTCACAAAATCTATACACTTTGGTACATTTCTAGGTCCTAAAATTATGCTAGCATTTACATGATTCTTAAGCAAGAAATTTAGTAATTGACAACCCCCTTTATCCTTTTTCTTTTACTTTTATGCTTTTATTGGCTTTATACATCTTACACTCTTACTGGCATTTAACTGTTTTATCTTTCTATGGCCTAGGACACTAGCGCTAAGCGCTCCTATTCTCTTGGGAACTTTTGTCCCTCTTTACTTTTTTCTTACCCTTTTGGACCCCTTTTGCCTCTTAATTACTTTTAATACTTTGGGTCGGCCTTTCAGTTCTCAATTACAAAATTCAAACAAAGGGATTATATATATACACAATTATGTTTTCAAAATAAAGGACCAAGCACTAAGTATTACTATCATCATCTAAGCTTGCATTCCAAAGGCACTAAAGCACTTCAAAGGAATCCATCTAGTATCCATTCAAGGGACAAGGTTTGCATACTTCTTCATACACATCATAGGAAGGGTAAGTCTATTATATTCCATCCACACATGTTATACATTTCTACATTCTATAACTAGCCTGTTATCAAGTAAAACTTGCACAAGGGCATCCTAGGGAATAATTTATATACACACACAAGAGAAATACATGGAATATGAGATGTAGTATAACAATTGGTCATAATTTCACTCTCAAGGTGACCATCCGCGTCAATCCGACTCCTAATTTTGTATTTTCCTTTTCGGGTTTGATGTGGTTTGTGGGTATGTACAGGTGAACTTATCTTTTGTAGGTTATAGAAACCTTCGGTGATGTAGGAGTGAAGATTAGGTGATCAATAGGGAACAACTGTGAAACCCTCGTGACACAGTTGAAACCAGATCCTGAGCATTTACATAGTCACAGGCACTCAGATCAAATCACCAACACCTAGGTGCCCCTATCCTATTTTAGGTGCCCCTATCCAGCATTGTTCCTGAACTCCAACATTTCCAGAGAGAATTTACGACACTCTTCCCATCTTATTCAACACTTTACCTTGCCTAGATCACTTGCAAAGCGTAGATATCAGCTCAGTCATCTTATGTCCTTCCTTTGCTTATGGTTTCACATTGTATATGATTTTTTGCTTACGTCTTTACTATAAATTTATAATTTTATATCAGGTATTACAATAGTTACTCTAAAATTATATTTAATACAATTTTTATTAAATCACTCACATTACAATATAAGACTAATAATGTGAACACTATTAATTCCTAACACTAGTTATGAATGGTTAATTATGAATTAATTAGATCAAAAGAATCTCTTTTTACAAACCCTTACATCCTATTTATTGTTGTGCATTTCTATAACATAGATTTAATTAGGGTGTAACCAATTTATAAATGTTTTCTAAATGAAACTAATGAATGTCAACCTTATCAATAGTAGTATTCTAAGTTAAGTAAGAAAGTATCTGATACGGTTCAAAATGACCATAAAAAACTTGATTTTTAAAGAAAAAAACTACATTTCCCGCTTGTCCAAGAACAATAAATAACCTAGAAATATGTTCTAAATGAACCCAAATTTATTTATGCATTCTTGTTATAAAATAACATTTTTACACATAATTAAATTGAATGAGAGCATTCCAAAATTTAACCACTTACCTAATGGATTATGATAGTAAAAAAGGTGAATTTTATTTCCAATGAGAAATAACTAAAATAATGCACTCCTACTCATTATCCAAGCATACCCACAATCTCAATCAAGCTCTTATGTGGTTGTGAAATTAAATTAAACCCAAAACCTTTTCTCCCATTTTTTTGATGATAAAGCTCTTACTATCTACTACACATTGTAGGCATTTTGGATTGAAAAATATGATTTCTCACATTTAGAAAATGTAGCCCAATTTTACCATACCCATTATTTTACAAAAACAAGATTAAAGGAAAAAAACACAGTCCAACGAAAACCTTTATGTGCCCTCTTAAAAATAGGAGATAATTGTAATAAATAAGCAAACAGTGCCCTCTAAATGGCTCGACCATTTTCTCCATGTAAGAATCCATAATATAATCACAAGAAAACCAAAAATAACCCCTCCTCACATGTAGGCATCATTAGGGCTTCCAAACTATTTTGTAAAGCATGCAACTCATATAAAAGCCAAAATGACGAGATCCTCAAGGACTGCCAAAAGTAGTAAATGGAAATGAATGCAACTCATTTTTGTAATTTTATATTTATTATTTTTCTCTACCACTAATTTGTGGGCATTACATATATTAGAGTTTGAAAATTATCAACAATAAGTTGCCTACCATGTAGCGGTCTCTACAATCAAGCTATATTCTCCCATTTACATGGGATTAATTCCAATATAACAAGCAATAACTACCACTAACGTGGTATGGAGAACAAGTTAATAACATATTCCATTATAATGAATAAACTTGTTTATTCACAATAAAACCAAGCCTTACACCACCACTAAACATGGTTTGAACAATCCTTTTAAAATGCAATCATCCACATTAATGTGGATTATTAAGTGACAAGCAAGATGAGAACATTTTTTTATGCCACCACCACAATATGTGGTTTAACGATTACTATAAAAATGTGAACAATATCATGATGAGGTCATGATCACACAGTAATGCAAATGATCATAAATTAATCAATCCTTGCCACCACCTTATCAAAAGTGAAATATGACAACTAGATTACAATTGCCTATTTCTGCCATTATTATGGCATTATGCTAAGTTACACTATTTTATTTATTTATTTTTATGACTTAGGCCAAACATAAGATTAAAATATTTCATTCACATTGTAAAGTGACATTTATTAAAATAGTGTGGAATATAGTCAATCCATAATGTTAGTTGAGTGTTCATGTTATCTCGTCATATTTAGTATTATAAGGAAAGATAAACAACCACTAATTAAATTGGCATATTAAAACAAACTCATTAACTAAAATAATGTTAATTAATCATGATTAGATTATTTGGCACAAACTTTAATTTAATAAAGTGTTACACACACAATACAAATAACATTACATGTTCCTTAGGTTATCTTGAGTGACTCATGTAGACACAAAATTGACATGAGTCTACATGATTCCTAAGCAAGAAATCTAGTGGTTGAAAACTCTTTTTGGCCTTTTGATTGTTTTATCTATTGTACTTTACTAGATTTACACATCTTACAGCTCTGTCAGCACTTGACTAATTTATCTTTTCATGACCTCAGACGCTAACACCCTACTAGGACAGAATCACCCAGATGATCCTGGGTGCTCCTACCCTTGTTTATCATATTCTTACTCTTTTGGGTCTTTTTCACCTTTTGGTCACCTTTTAAAACTTTGGGTCATATTTTTAGTTGTCAATTATGAAATTGAAACAAGTGAATCATATATATATATATATACTTAGTTAATTCTCTCAAATAAGGGGCCAAACATCATAAGCATTATCTATCACCACCTAAGCTTGCACAAAGGCAAAAGAGCACTATAAGGCATACATCTAACACATTCATACAAGGGACAAGGGCTACATTTATCTACATACCTTACATGGGAGGGGAGTTAATTCTATTCCATCACACACATTCTACATACTCAATAGAATCTACATCTAGCCCACTATCATCGCGTAACTTGCACAAGGGAAACCTAGGGCATCAATACACATAGAAGCGCAAAGAACTACATGGATTCTGAGATGTAGAGAAGTAGTTACTCATAATTTCAATCTTCAGTTGACCTTTGGAGTCATTTTGACTCCACATCCTGCATATTTTTATTAGATTTGATGTGGTTTGTGGACATGTTTAGGTAGAAATTTGTTTTACAGGTTATAGGTGTGAATGGAATCCTAACAGAAAAGTTAAAGCAACAAAATGAATATGAGAGAAAATATCTTCCAACCTAGAAAAGACCAAAACTAGAGCATCTAAGCAGACATAGGCACCCAGATTAATCACTAGCACCTGTGATGCTTCTGTCCTCCCGTGGACGCTTCTGTCCTACATATTCTTATGGTTCCAACCCTCATTGAGCCTTGACGACACTATTCTCATCTTGCTTTAGTAGATACACTGTCCAAATCATTCCCAGGTTACATAGAATCAACTAATTCATCATCCCTCTTTCATTTACTTAGGGTTTTATGTTGTTAAATGCTTATTGCTTTTACATACTGTAAATAATCATCAAAATATCATTTGTTATAGTAGTTAATTTGAAATATGATTTAATACAAATTAGATTAAATCATTTGGTGAACTCATTTTCTTGAAACCTACCTTGCTTCAAGGCCTTCTTTTTATGCCCATTACCCCTAGTGGTTGTTTTGGTCCTCTTCAGCACATTGAGTTTCCTCCATCTTCCCATAGGCTGTCTAAACCAATGGTTAAATTTAATAATCCCCTAAATAAATCAACCAACCTTCCTCTTCAAAACATTAAAATTTTTGACAGTAAACAATCATATGATGATGACACTAATGTTGATCAAGAACAACTTTGACAAGCTCACTAATTTCCTACACATATTCCACATGTCCTAAATGTTTTACTCGTTGCTAAGCATTATTGAGATGTTACCACTCTCCATCTCGTGGGTTCCTCCTCGGTCTCCATGACCTCCACCCCACCTTTCACCATTCCTATTTCTATTGCTACAACCACTACTCGTCTCATTCCTCCTAATGCTTCCCATACACAACATAGCTCTTATTCAGGAACTCATGATCTAACCTCATTATACCATGATTTACAAACCCAAATTCACCAATTACAACAATCCTCTTCATCCTTCTCATCATCTCTTGATTCCTCACTCCTCCTTCATATCCCTTTTGTACCTGACATTTCCTCTTATCCACTACCTCATAACTTCATTGCACCTAAGCTTCCTACCTTCAATGGTTATGAGGACCCTCAAGAACACCTTCACTCCTTTCATGTTGCATGTCTTAACTATGTTGATGACCTTACACTATTGGCTAGATTGTTTCCTTGAAGCTTACATGACTATGTTATGCGATGGTTTTATGATCTACTTTGTCCATTCATTAACATATTTTATAGGTTTAGCTGATGCTTTCCTTACTCATTTTTCTATGAATATCGACACTAATATATACTATGCGCAACTAGACAAAATCAAACAAGGATCTAATGAACATCTTACATACTATGTGTTCTGGTATAAGAACAACCTTTCCAAAATGACCAATGTTCTAGCTGATTCAAAATTACAAGATCTATTCATTTAAAGTCTTTTGTCTCCACTCTAAGAGAGTTTTATCTTCGAGACTTCTCCTTCTTTTAATCAATTGTGTCAAACACTCAAATTACATGAAAGTAAACTAATATCTATGGGAAAATTAAATTATTATGATACTTCCTCTACTTCATCCTCTAACAAGTTTCAAGCAAAATCCACATTCAAACCATCTACTAAGCCTAACAATGTTAAAGCTATTGTCAACGTTGTTTTTGCACCAACCAAGATTTAATTGCAATCCACGAGACACACCTTTACTAAGCTACCTTATGCACCTTGGTTCCTATTACCACAAATCATCGAAAGTAATCTAATTAGTCTCCCTCCACCACTAAATCTAGATCCGTCTGAACCACGTGGCTGTAACTAATATCAAAATGCACATTGTGATTATCACCAATGCAATGGGAATTATACTCATCATTTTTTAAAGCTTAAACATATCATTCAAGTTCTCATCGAGAACAATGTAATCAAGCTCCCAAATCCCTCTACTTCTAAACCAGCCGACGATAATAAAAATCTCAAAATATTCAATAAACCATTACCAAAACATTATAAGCCAGCTATTGATTCCTCTACAAACCATACATATCACGTTGTGCCTCCTCCCTCATCATCACCACTTGATTTTCTCATTGTTACTGTTGACATGCCACCACTAGTTATTACATTCTTGGATCATGATTGCCATGCTATATTTTCCTCTCATTCATTGCATATTAATGCTTATATTGGTGCTCATATAGTTAATAATATTATGGTCCATCCCTCATGCCTTTCCAATGCATGCTCCGTGGTAATCCTACTATATATTAAATTTCCAACCTCTCAAATCAAATTTCCAGTCCCTAATTATTATGGACGTATTGTCCTTCCCATTATTGTTGGGTCCCTTACCATACCAACATCAGTCCTTATTAAATCTAAAATCAAGGGTTGTGAAGCATCCCATGGCTCTTGGCTACCCAGGTTATTCCTTCCATGTTACACTTATGCCTTAAGTTCATTCACAATAAATAAGTTGTCACCATCAAATTTATTACACCATGTACACCATTAGCTCGTCCCACTCTTACCTCTATTTCAGCACCAGTCACGACATCTAGGACTCATGCACCCCTCAATTCTAAATCTATCTCTACACCTAGCTCTCCCATTCATACACGGCCTACATCTTGACCCCATTGTCCTCACGAGTCCATGAGTCCACCTTTTTGGCCTAAGTCCCCTACCTGGGAAGCATGTTCATATAAGTGTTCTCTACCTCCTTTACCACATCAGTATCCCTCACATACACATGTTTAATCTCCTACACAACCAGCCTAAAATCATTGTCACATGCCTTGTCCTCCTTGGATACTAGATAAGGGGCCTTCACTCTTCACTATCATCAAATAACCTTCTATCACTCACACACTTGGGGGAATCGTACTTTCTCCCCTATCACTATTTATTGTCTCTATCATTTATGCATAGCTTATTTACTACGGTTCATGCTCTGTGATTTATACTTATCTTTTTTAGCATTGTCAGATCTCTGATACACATACAATACACTCATTACTTGTTGATGCACTCTTGTTATATGGTACATTCTTGATTGTTAAGGGAAAAATTTGTAAATTAATCTCACTTAGCACATTCCATATACTCTCTTTATATCTCTCATGCTTTGTGCTTCATGCTTATCTATCTGATCATTACCACATCTCTCATACACATACTTTATCTTCATTACCCATTTAAACACTCTTATTATATGGTTCATACTTGACTGTTGAGGGATAATTCTTGAATGAACCTCATCTCATGCACATTTTACTAGGGGGCAATGCGGCCCCTCTCATCTACACATTTTATGTATCGTGGCACATCATCACATGCATACGACATCTACACATCTTGGTTGTCTTTACTCTTGTTAACTCATACTATTTACATGTTACACTTTGTTTTATATGCTAGTTGGATACTTAGTATGTCATTATCTTTTTCTATACACACATGCGCATTCACATGGTATCTTGATGTGAATGCAGGACTTCTACATATTCTTACATTATGCATGATGCTCTCCACTACTTTTTAAATTTCACGTTGAGGCTCTTGGGGGCATCTACCTTTACTACTCTCATACTCTACACATCACATGTTCTATGGTTACATTATTTTCTACTTCTTTTTACTATCACTTTACTCCTCACTGATATATATATGCTTAGACATATTATTTATATTTCTAACATGCTAACGGGTGCTTCATGTACAGCATTTTCCTTGCAGGACTCTATACAACAGTGGTTATATATTACTTCTTGTTTAGTATTTTTTTCCATTGCTTGTGGGTTATGCCCTATGTCATGCTTGATCATTGTTTGCTAATGGTTGCTTCAACCATGATTTTATTATGATATTATGAGTGATGTCCCATATATGCAACCCAATTTTTGTGGTACCCCTTATCTTCATAGTTATTTGTTACATTGTATTCTATTGCATGTTATTTATTTTCCACTAATACTTGTTTCTAGCCAATATTGTTTGGATATGTATTGGTTTCTACCATGCCCATCCCTTACCCCCTACAAGTATCCAATCTCATATATGCATATTAGTTTCAGGTCCTCTCCTCCTACATTCATCACATGACCCCAAATAAGGGGGTATCTATTGGGTGAACAAATCACCCTTCCAATAACTTAGAGCTCCAAAACATAACAACACAATACAAAATTGACAAAGGCACACCATTACAGATTAGCCCAGAATCTGACTCAGACCAAAAAACATAGAACAAACACTAGCACCCAATAGTAGACAAGAATAGTGGGTGCTTGTGTCCCATATGGGTGCTTATGTCCTAGGGGAAAAATCAGACAATTTCTCAGTTCAACACAGTTGACAACATGCTATAATACAGATCCACAGTATCAGGAACTTACCTTTAGTTACAAAATTCACTCAATCAGATACAATTTAGTTACAATTTAGTTACAAAATTGGGACACGTCAATCTGTAGTGGAACTTTGAGAAGCATCATGCAAGGAGATAAAAATATACCTCTCTCCCTAACACTCTTCTCTTGGCTTGAGACCACCCAAAAAAATCATCCTTGACATGAGATCACCCAAAATCCTCATCCTTGGCATGATATTCAAATCACTCTTAGAGTGAGATCACCCAAAAACCTCACCCTTGGAAACAAGACACTCAAATCTAGCAACATCTCCAAACCAAATAGGACAACTTGCTATCATATATTCTCATATACACCAGGGGAATCTTTCTTTGACTCTTACTTTCTACATACTTTTACTTACTTAGACACATGTTACTCTGATGTTTCACATACGAGACTTTGACAACTCTTTTGTTCTTCTTTTACATATCTTTCCTTGCAAGCAACAAGAAGGATATCACATCTAAAAGCATAAGCTTCGGCAACACACTACTATGCATACACTTCACCCTTAGGGTCTACCTCCCTTTCCTAGTTGTCATGCTTCATATCACGATCATTTCACACTTCACATGGTTACTTGTCTACTCATAATGCTATTAGATGCACTTATCTTCATTTTACAAGGTGCACATCTTCTATATACTTTATGTTATTGATTATTCACTCAATAATATAAAGTGGGGTAGATGTAGACACAAAATCTATGCACTTGGAGACTATTGTCTAAAATACCCCTGGCTATTCTAGCAACCCACAACTTCATTTCTTGATTTAGGTAAAATTTGTAGTTTTTTTGGGACTAAGGAGTTCATTTTTAAACACCATCAGATTTTCATGCTTGCATCTCCACATGTTTCATGCTCCTTTTTCTCTGCCCCTAAAAAATCATTTTTGAGCAATCTTGAAAAATTACCTAAGTGATGAAATATTTTCTTTGCATTTCAGATTTCGAGTTCCGAAAATAATTGGAAATTTGTATCCAAATTTTTCCTCAAGCTCTGAAACCCAAAATATATAAGATCTAGTGTATTTTGGGTTCAGGGTTTCAAATTGAAATTTACATGAAAGTTGCAAAATGAAACCTGATCCCTGAAACCTGACCTCCCAAGTGTAGACACTAAATCACGCACTTTGGGTATCTATCTAGTCCTGATCACATATTACTATTCATATGATTCCTAAGTAATAAAAGTACTAGTTGACCCATGTTTTTGGCTTATTTTATTGCTTTTTGTTTCCTCTGTTGGTCTTGGACTACTACTTGCCTAGTTTTCCCAGCCAAGACACCAGCACTAGGTGCCCCCATCCCCTCTAGGCGCCCCAACCTCTTTATACTTTGTGTACATATTTTGGGTATTTTCTAGCCATTTGGGCATTTTACATTTTTGGTAGTCGGCCTTTTCGGGGTTAATTATGAAATTCAAGCAAGGGAATCATATAATTATAAAGTTATGTCATCATAATAAAGGGCCAAACACTAAGCATTAGCTATCAGCACCTCAGGTTGCATTCAAAGGACATTACAAGAGCACTCAAACATCCATCTAGTATCCACACACAAGGGTAAGGGATCAATACTTCTACATACACGCATAGGAGGGGAATTACATTCTTTTATGCACACATCTATTTACGTTTTTTGCATCCAGTTATTTCCTCGCTATTAAGTGTGACATGCACAAGAGCCACCTAGGGAAAAATTTTAACACACACACAAAAATACATTGGGTCTGAGATGTAGTACAACACTCAGTCATAAGTTCATTACATGACAGTCGAGGATATTCTGACCCCTCATTTACATTATTTTATTTTTTGGATTTGATGCGCTTTTAAGGGTTTTCCAGGTCATTCCATTATTTTATGTTATCAGTGACATCGGTGATCATTGTGTGGCACACAAACGATAAGAAGAAAAGGACAATAGTCATCTTGAGACCATCCAAAACTAGTTTTTTAAGGTTCTGAGAAGTCATAGACACCTAGAGCAGGTCTGCAGCAGCCGCAGGTACCCCTGACCCATTCCAGGTGCCCCAGTACATGAAAATATTGTGATCACATATTTTTGTGGCTCTATGTGACACTTCTCCTTATCTATTCATTAGTTCATCACTTTGACAAAGTTCAATATTAATTGTGAATCAACTAAGTCTTTTTATCTCCTCTTCATAATTAAGGTTTCATACTTTCTATCTTAATTTGCTTGGGTCAAATCATGTACTTCATTGCTTATTCATGTACTGCTACATTATAATCAGTATTAGGCATCTATAATTTCTATACTTTCTTAATCACCAAGTGCATTTTGGGTTTCACGTTCTGATTTTCAATTTACATGTAAATTGCAAATTGAAACCAAATTCTTGAAAATCAAAGAAATCAATGCATTTCAGGTTTTGGGTTCTTAATTGAAATTTACATGTAAATTGTAATTTGATTCCAGAAACTTGACCAAGAAAATTTTGGAATTTTTTAGTTGTTAAACAAGTACCAACTTCTTCCAAGACCATTTTGAGATTTAGAGGTTGTTTTGCAAGTCCTAAGTTCTACCCTTTGTATTCCAGGAGTCTGCAATTGATTTTCAAGACCCAACTTCTGTCATCAACATGTTGGGTTTTGGGGTATGTTTAACATGGTCCCAAACCCTACATAGGCCTGATCTAACAGTTCAACTGCTCACATTTATTGAATTATTGCACCCCTTACTTTAAAATACCATAAATTTCACCATGCAACTCCAAATTTCACAAAATTGGACTTGTTTGGAAAGGCATCATCTGTACTACACCATAGAAGATAGAAATATTAAGTTTGGTGAGGTTAGGTGGGTGTAAAAGAGGAAATATAGTCCCATCATTAAAAGAGCAGTTCCAGATAGCTCAACCACCAAATTTGAATAGGTATGGTGCCCATTTTTCTCCTAAAAGCAAAGTATCATGGGGAAATGGTTTTGGCAAGTTGGATCCCTTTGGAATGCAAGGGCATCATACAATTGTTGCATAAGTGTTTTCTTTGAGTTGTAGGCCTCAAATTTAGATCTTGTAATATTTTTATGCCTTCTCCCTTCATTGTAATGATCTGTGCATCTCTTTAAAGCAATAAAAGTCATGTTTTGTAGTTATTCTCTGCCCTAACTTGTGTTTATTGCATTATCTTGCCTCTTTATTTCATTTGTGGTGTTTTTTGCATGTTTATTCTCTTTTGTAGGGTTTATTTATATTGTTCTCCATGGGAATGAGAGTTTGGATATTTTTTGGGACTTAATTTAATTTAATTTGAATTAAATCTAATATTACAAAGTAACTATTGTAAAACAATACATACATGTTAAAATATAGATTTAACACAAGAAAACAAGAAAGGATGTAAACCCTAAGCAAGGAGGAGAGATAAGAGAACTTAGTTGATTTTTTGAGTGGATATAAAGTGATCTCGGTAGGAAAAAGTGTTGAATAGATTGCAAAAAACTTTGTAAATGCTCACTTTAAATTCTGGAACTCATGAGTAGAGCCAGATAGGGGTGCCTAGTGAAGCACAGAGGAGAATGGGTGTTGGTTACTGATTCTAGGCGTTGGTGATTGTGCAGAAGCTTAGGATTTATTTTATTTTGTGTCTTAATTGCTTCATTCTTTATTCATATTTATCACCTGATATTTTTTATTTGATTTTCGAGGGTAGATGTAACCTGAAAAATAGAATGTCTACCTGCATATATCCATAAACCACATCAAATCAAATAAAAAAGATACATAATGTGGAGTCAGATTGACCCTGATGATCACCTGAAGAGTGAACTTAATTCCAAGTGTTACACTACATCTCACACCCCATGTAGTGCAAGTGTAGGTGTATGAAAGTGATGCCCGAGGATGCCCTCGTTTAAGTTACACTTGATAGCGAGCTAGATCTAGAATGTAGAAATGTATAACATGTGTGGATGGAATAGAATAGAATTCCCCTTCTTAAGTAGTGTATGCAAAAGTATGCATCTCTTGTCCTATAAATGGATGTTAGATGGATTCCTTTGAAGTGTTTTAGTGCCTTTGGATGTAAGCTTAGGTCATGATAGTAATGCTTAGTGTTTGGTCCTTTATTTTGAGAACACAACTATGTATTTATATGATTCCCTTGTTTGAATTTTGTAAATGACAACTGGAAGGATGACCCATAAGTGAAAAATATTCCCAAAAGATAATTTAAGAGACCCAAAAAGAGTGAGTAAGGTAAGAAAGGGTCAGGGGAGCCCAAAAGGGACAAGAGCACCTGGGTGCTACTGTCTTGACTAGGTACTGGTGTCTGAAGCCTTGAAAGATAAATAAGTAAAGTTCTAACTAGGTTGTAGGGTGCATAAAACCAAATAGAAAACAAGAGAGAAAGAAAAGAGGCCAAAGCTAGTTGTCAACCACTAGTTTTCTTGCATAGGAATAATGTAAATGCTAGCATGCTTTTAGGACCTAGAAATGTACCCAAGTGCATGATTTTGTGTCTACATTTTCCCCCACTTTATGTTGTTGAGTGAATACTCGATAACATAAAGTAGATAAGAGTCATGTACCTTATGATCATGTAAGGTGTGCGGTGAATAGGGTGCTAAGTGGACAAGTGAAACATGGAGTGAAGTACAAAGTGAAGCGTGGAGCCTAGGAAAAGGAAGTGGAACCTAGGGGTGAAGTGTATGCATTGTAGTGTGTTGTTGTAGCATGTGTGTTGCTTCTTGTAAGGATGGACCTGTAAAAGAAGAACAAGAAAATATTCAAAGTTTTGTATATGATAGATTATAAAATTATGTGTAAAAGTGTGTAAAAGGAAAGTGTGCACTTGATATGTAAGAGAGTAAAAGATATAAAAGTATCTTGTTTCTTGGAGATTGTTGATTTGAATGTCGAAGGTGAGTTTTTTGGGTGATCTCATGCCAAGTGCGAGTTTTTTACGGTGATCTCACACCAAGTGTAAGTTTTTTGGGTGATCCCATGCTAAGTGTGAGTTTTTTGGGTGATCTCATGCCAAGAGTAAGTTTTTGGGAGAGAGGCCTAGCTTTACTCTCCTTCCATGACTCTGCCTACTAAGCACAACTGCAGATAGTGTATCCTGATTTGTTTCATTTGTCTTGATTCGGTCTGAATTAATTCTGAATTGTTCTGATTATACTAATTATAGGAGATAGAATGTATTTTGTGACTGAAGGATAGTGCCTATTACTATAGAACCACTCTATAAAATGTTGTACTGGGATGACAAGAGCACCCAAGTGCTAGTGTCTGATTCTGGGAATTGATGTCTAGTATGTGTTTTAGACCCAAGTTATATTTTGGTCCATTCTATGACTGTATTCCTGTGTTATTTCTATAATGTGTTTATCTTAATTATATCCATGAGCTGATGTAGGGGTTATTTGTTCACCCAATGTATTACCTCCCTCATTTGGGGTGCATGCGACGCCTATAGGAGAATGCAGTCCAAAGGAGAGGACCTAAATCTAATATATATATATATATATATATATATATATATATATATATATATATATATATATCTAAACTTGGATACCTACAGGGGTATGGGATATTCATGGTAGAAACCATGGAACATGTAAAAAAAGTGGACTAATAACATGTGTTAGTAGCAAAAGTAGCTAGCATGTAAAAGAAGACAATGTAACAATCAAGTGTGCAGACAAGATAGACTTTGAAAAGTGGGTTTCAAACATGGGACATCACTCATAATGTCACAATACAATCAAGGTCAAAGTAACCAAATGCATACAATAATCATAAAAGACATAGGGCATAGCCCACAAACAATAACATACAGTATCAAATGAGTTTAAGAAAAATGTAACAAATATCCATGATTGTTTATAGTTTTGCAAGCAAAATGTTTTACATGAAGTATCTATTATCATGTTAGAAATATAAATAGTATGTCAAGGCATGTATAAATCATCGAAAGGTAAAGTAACTATAATGAGAAGTATTGAAAAATGTAGGAATAGAACCTGTGTAGTATGTGATAAAAGAGAAAGTAGATACCCCTAGGAGCCTCAGTGGGACTGGTAAAAGGTACAGTTCCAAGCATTATTGTAGCATGTAAAAACTAGTAAGAGTTCTGCATTCACCATGAAAGACTAAGTGAACACACATGTGAATATATAGAATTATAATTACATACTAGGAATTTGTCTAGCATGGAAAGAAAAGCATAACATGTAAGTAGAATAAGCTAGTAAGAGTAGATGCAACCAAGATATGAAAATGATGTGAAAGTGTGATGGTATGTTATGCAAAGTGTGAATTATGGAAGGATTAGTGTGCCCCCCAATGTATGTGTATGAAATGAAATTCATTTATAAATGCCCCCTCAACAATCAAGAATGAACCATAGAACAAGAGTGTGTCCTCTGGAAATGGGTTTGTCATGTACATAACATGAGGTTTGAAAGGAGAGGTTCATTAATGTAGTATGTCCTTAATAGTCAATTGTGAACCATAGCACAATAGTGTTTCATAGGGTAATGAAGGTATAATATTTGTAGCAAGATGTAAGAATACTTAGGAAATATTAGACATGAAGCACATAGTGTGAAGTGTAGTAGTAGAAACCTTGAGAGTGATGAAAGGGGGGGAAGAGATGCAATGCCCCCCAAGTGTATGTGTAATGGAGATATATGTTGTGATGTGAGAAGGACCATGCCATTGTGGCAGATTTTGAAATGTGTCCCAACCATCAATGTAAGGATTACCTTATTTGACAAAGAGAATTAGACGTTGAAGTGGAGTAGGTTGGAGAGGGACATCGAATGATGGTAGCTTATTTTTTATAGATAACGTTGTAGAAGACTTAAGAGGAGAAGGGGATGGACCAATCTTTAGAGGAGGTTTCTTAGTATGAATTGGTAACACTCTAGATGGCTTGAGAGGAGGAGAGGATGGACTGAATTTTAGATGATGTTGCTTAGTTGGAATAGATGATACTATAGAAGGATTGAGAGGAGGAGGGGATGGAATAAATTTTAGAGTAGTTTTCTTAGTTGGAATTGGTTGGGCAGGAGGAGCTTGACTGAATGAAGGAGAAACATTATTAACTATGGAATGATGCTCATTAGACATGAAAGGACTTGATTTAGGATCCCATTAGGATTTAGTGATTAAATATGTAGCATGATTTTGTAAAGAAAATGAATAAATCCTTGATGCTCAAGGTGTTTGATTTTTCATTCTAGAACATATAAATCATAATTATGGTGTCCATTAAGTCTATGACAATTACAAAATGGGATACCGATATATTTTTCAAGTCGATAAGGAAGATAGCAATGAGTAGTTGGCAAGTTGATCAATTGGTGATTAAGGAGTTCAAGAATAATATCATGTTACTTAGCATTTAGATCAAACTTGAGAGATGTGGGGAATGGTAAAACTTAGGGTTCACTTATATGAGCACATGTAGTAGAAATAGAAGTAAAATGAGATGTAGAAGGAGAACTAGCATGGGCTTGAGAAGCATCCTTGAGATGTTGGATTTTAGCTTTAAGAGATGTAATTGGTGTTTCCATACCTTGAATTTTGTCTTGAAATAAACAATGTAAAGCTTGAATTGAATCTAAGATGGGTTGATATGATAGAAGATTAGGACCAATAGAGTCATCAGATAGATGATCAAAACTAGAAATTACTTGAAGAAGTGGCATATTGCGAGGGAGATACATAATGTCTGGGTATTTTCGGAGAACATATTTGTAAGGTGGGTGTATTTGAAGTAATTCATGCAAGGAGATTAGAGTATTTTTAGGAGCCATGAAAGAAGATAAGGTAGAATAGGAAAAATGAGGATCCAAGTGTTTGATCATGAATGAGGTTCACCCAATTATTTAATTTAATTTGAATAAAATCTAATATTACAAAGTAACGATTGTAGAATAATGTATAAATGATAAAATACAAAAATGACACAAGAAAACAAACAATGATGTAAAACCCTAAGAAATGATGAGAGATAAGGAAACTTAGCTGATTTTCTGAGTGGATAGGAAGTTATCTGGGCAGGAAAAAGTGCTAAACAGAATGTAAACAATGTCGTAAATGCTCATTGTAAATTTTGGAACTCAAGAGTAGAGTCGGCCAGGGGCACCCAGTGAAGGAAAAAAGGCACCTGGGCACTGGAGACAGATTCTAGGTGTCAGCGACTGTGTAGAAGCTCAAGATCTATTTTCTTCTATGTCGCAAGTGCTCTATTTTTTATTCTTGTTTATCACCTAATATTCATTATTTGATTGTCAAGGGTACTTGTAACCTGGAAAATAGAATGTCTACCCATACAAGTCCATAAACCACATCAAATAAAATAAAAAAGATGCATAATGTGCAGTCAGACTGACCCCGATGGTCACCCGAAGAGTGAATTTATTGTCAAGAATTGCATTACATCTTAGACCCCATGTAGTTCTGGTCTATGTGTGTGAAAATGATGCCCTAGGATTCCCTTGTGTAAGTTATACTTGATAGCAGACTACATCTATAATGTAGAAATGTATAGCGTGTGTGGATGGAATAAAATAAACTTTCCCTTCCTATGCAATGTATACAGAAGTATGTATCCCTCGTCTCATGAATGGATGCTAGATGGATGCATTTGAAGTGCATTAGTGCCTTTGGGTGCAAGCTTAGGTGATGATAGTAATGTTTAGTGTTTGGTCCTTTATTTTGAAAACATAACTATATATTTATATGATTCCCTTGTTTAAATTTCATAATTAACAATTGAAAGACAGACGCATAAGTGAAAAATATGCCCAAAAGATAATTTAAGAGACCCAAAAAGAATGAGTAAGGTAAGAAAGGGTTAAGGGAACCCAAGTGGGATAGGAGCGCCTAAGCACTACTGTCCTGGTTGGGCGTTGGTGAATGAAGCCATGAAAGATAAATAAGTAAAGTTCTGAATGGGCTATAGGGTGTGTAAGATCAAATAGAAAACAAGAGACAAAGAAGGGAGGCCAAAGATAGTTGTTAACCACTAGTTTTCTTATTTAGGAATCATGTAAATGCTAGTATGCTTTTAGGACCTACAAATATACCCACGTGCATGATTTTGTGTCTACAAGACTATGGTACTCATGTTTTTCCTCTCCACCTTCATTTTCCTCCCATTTCCACTCATTTGAGAGTGTCTTTCTCCCTTTTCTTGGTGTTATCACCTCCCCTTAGCTTAGTATTTCCCTTTCACGCACCTCCCTCTTCCCTTAGTACCTTAGATTATTAGATTAGGATTAGATAGCTATATTTTATTCCTTATGATTATTTTTAGCATTAGGATTAGGTATAGGAACCAATATTCTTTGGAGGTTTGTCTCAAGTATCAAGTCCCACAACTTGGAGAAAATCCCATGTTACCCAAAAACATTGATTGTTCATCCATTAATTCATAAAAAATCATAGGGTGTTTTTTTTGTGATAACATATACATTTATAGGTCTTAAAGCATACTAATGAGTACATGATTCCTAAGCAAGAATAATAGTGGTTGACAACTCTTTTTGGCCTTTTGATTACTTTATTTATTACACTTTACTAGTTTTACACATCTTACAACTCTATCAGCACTTGATTGATTTATATTTTAATGACCTCGGATGTTAGTGCTCAGCTAGGACAAAAGCACCCAGGAATTCTAGTCCCTCCTAGTTTCTCTTTCCCATCTTTATCTTATTCTTATTCTTTTGGGTCCTTTTCACCTTTTGGTCACCTTTTAAAACTTTGTGTCGGCCTTTTAGTTGTCAATTCTAAAATTTAAATAAGGGAATCATATATATATATACTTAGTTACTTCTCTCAAATAAGGGGTCAAACATCATAAGCATTATCTATCACCACCTAAGCTTACACAAAGGAAAAGAATCACTATAAGGCACACATCTAGCACATTCATACAAGGGAAAAGGGATGCGTTGATCTATGTGCACATCATAGGAGGGGAGTTCATTCTATTCTACCACACACATTCTACATACTCAGTACAATCTATATCTATCCCACTATCATCGTGTAACTCGCATAAGGTAAACCTAGGGCATAATTACACACAAAAGAACAAAGAACTACTTGGATTCTAAGATATAGTGTAACACTTGGTCATAAGTTCACTCTTTGGGTGACCATCGGGGTCAGTCTGAGTCCACATTCTACATATTTTTTAATTAGAGTTTACGTGGTTTGTGGACATGTGCAGGTAGACATTTGTTTTACATGTTATAGGTGTGATTGGAACCCTAACAATGAATTCAGAGCAAAAAAAAAGAATATTGGAGTTAAGATATTCCACCCCTTAAAATACCAGAACATGGGCATCTAAGAAAACACAAGAGCCTAGATCAGTCACTAGTGCTAGGGGTGCTTCTATCCTCTTGTATGCACTTCTGGCCTACACATTCTTAGGGTTGTAAACCCTCATCGAGCCTTAAGGACACTATTCTTAGCTTGTTTTAGTAGATACACATTCCATATCATTCTTAGGTTGCATGGAATCAAATAATTCATCATCCCTTGTTGAACCCAGAAAAGTGACTAAGTCCCAAAAAACACAATCAATGCACGTAAGGCAAGTAAGGGAAAAGGTGCTCAAGGAATGGCACATGGGAAAATAGGAGTGTGTATGTGAAGTTCAAGGAGTTCCAACAAAATGGCAGAGTAAACACGGAGTGCACAAAGATTAGTTCATAGAAACAGAATAAGGTTTGAAGACTTAGCCACATCATTAGATATGGTAGTGCATGGAAAACACATGAACACATGAGTAGGCGTGAAAAGTGGATAAGGTTACAAATTTGAGTCTTGGAGCTCAAGGAAATAATATTACATAAGGGAATCATTACGGTTTGTGGAGGCTAATCAAGGTTTTGGCGAGCTAGAATAAGCACTCGATCATAAAGGGGCATGATTCCACTTGACATGCATCCTACTCATGAATAAAGATAAGGCGGTGAAGGGGAACTCCCTCCCTATTTAAGAATGTTCTTGGATCTAAATGGATTTGAAGAGAGAGAGAAGAGATGGTGCGAGAGACCAGTTAAGAAATATTTAGGTCCATGGAAGAAAATAGTTAGGGCTCTCTGTGCAGAGTCATTTTGTAGAGTTAGAGTGTCATTCCTTGATGTACTCAGTCTAATATGACCCTCTTTGATGTAATATGGCTATTGTTAATGGTAATAAATCAATATACGATGCTTTTTTCTAAATATCTATGCTAATGTGTACAAACCCCTTGCGTCCTTTATATTTCTCATTGATTAGATCTTATTATTTTATATTATTGTAATGTATACATCCTTTTTATGATTCATCTATGCTTAGATTTAGTGTTTTTACTTCTTTTCTAGAATGGATACGTGTATTTTTTGTTTCTGAAACCATTACTCCATTAATGGCAGAAATTCTTACAAAGCTCACATAAAGGAGGGGCTCATCACCTGTGCACGCCTCGTATGAGCACCTAACTAATGTTGGGTGATAGGCTGGTGTGCTTGGGGTTTAAAAGGAGTAGGTAAAAGGAGGCTACATTTTGGTTCCATTATTGGGATCTCTTTTGAAGTTGTTGAGGATGGTGTGTGATGAAAAAATTCTTGACCTTCAACAATGTTGAGACTTGGCTTAAAATCATGGAGGATGAATTTACGCAGAGATTCAGTACTAGATCTAGATTTGATGCACATAAATGGGTAGAGGATCACCTATATCATGAGCTTTATGAGACATTCTTTTTTTGTTTCCCAGTAGATTTTTATGAATGGTTGTGTATGCATATACATCAAGGAAGGTTCATATTATAGATCTTCTGTTTGGACCTAAGAAGAATATCAGAGGCTACATGACATTGATCTAACTTGGACATCATGTTGTTAATCATTAGTGGAGTGGATTTTTAAGTAGTTATACGTTCCAACATGTGATTTCTATGTATTCTTGCCTAGATTTTGTTGATTTTGAGTTCTTGCAGGAGCGAAGAGGATCGCTATTATGTGCTATATCATTAGCCATTAAGATCTTGATCATCACTTTTGAGTTTGGAAGCATTTCCTATGGCTAGCTAAATTTTATCAGCAATAGGCATGGGGGCACAGAAAGCTGGTGTGGTGAAAGATGGCAGACCTTGTGGTGGAAAAGGAGAGAGAGGAGAGGTGGCTTAAGTATAATGAAAATCATGATAAAGGGAGTTGGTGTAGATGATGTGAGGTTGCAGGAGTGATGGATTTATGGAGGCAGACGTTATGAGAAGGATTTGAGGTTCACGTGGAGAACGTGGAGACCTGAGCATTATTTTGTTACCCCATCTTAGCAAGCACAGGAGAGAAACCCTTCAGCTTCTGATGAGAGTCTTGTCAATATGAGAAAGGAGGAGAGTTGTAGGTGTGCATCTTAGCCCATCTGGTGACTAGACCATAGCATTTAGTTTTCCATTTCCTGAGATAAGTTTTATTAATCTAGTTGGTATTGGTATTGGTAGTCGAGAAATACCTTGTAGATATAATTTTTCATTTAATTAAACTATGGACGTACATATATTTCCAGTGTTTGAAGGTATTTTTTCTGGCACATCATTTGGGAAAGGAGTCGGTACACAAATTTTGGGTATCATGTCTAGAAGTGGTTCAACGTTACAAACTATTGGCATGTAGTTCAACGCAACGGTGGGGACACAGAGTGCAACTACTTTAGGCCCCTTACCTACTACAGGAGGAGGATCTGGTGGATCCAGAGGAATATGAGCTAGTGGATCTAGTAGATCTAGTGGTGGAGGCAACACATGAGGGAATCAAGGTCTTGGATAGGGTGGGCAAGGGCCATAACACCATCAAAAGGTGTTTTATGAGATGTCTCTTCACTTACCTGATTACAAGGGTGTTAAGGATGTTGTAGAGCATGTGCACAAATTTGAATTACTATGGTGTGCTAAGGGCATCACTACCTTAGAGTGGAAGGCAAGTCAGTTTACAACTAAGTTGTAAGGGCACATGCATAATAGGTACCGAAAGTATGACCCCCATCAAATGACAATGGATTATACTACACTGCATGATGCCTTTTTAGCATAATTTCATATTCCTGAATTTGAGGAAAATACCATCAACGTGCTCAAGGAAATTCAACAATGTATGGCAGAAAGTGTGCGGGTGTATGATGCACACTTTAAGACTCCAATTTTTTCTTATGATATCCATCCCTCACAGCATGCTCAATACTTTGTTGGAGGATTTATAACACCGTTTAGATGAGTGATTTCCCACAATACTTTCATGGATCCGTAAGAGGCCTTGGAGGTTGCTCTACATGTTGAAGTCTTCGGAAGTGTTCACATTGGAGTAATCCCATTTTTAGAAGCCCAGATCACTGCCATGGTAAACTAACTTGAAAAAATATCTGTGAACTTGGCTCATGAGACTTGTAGTGGAATTTGGTACACAGATTGTGAGATAGAAGGATACACCAAGGATAGTTTCCCTCAAAATTCGATGCATGCTATGTTAATAGATTATGAAATCTATCTCAGAGATCATGATCTAAGTAGATGCCTATTTTTGCAATGTGTGATCTGTAAGAATGTGACCTCTTATTGTAAAATTTATATGTATACTACTCATGACACAAAGGAATTCCGATTGATAGACCAAATTCATGATGGTATTGATACTGAGGTGTGCCAGACTAGCGTTGGGAACAGTTCTAAGAATGAAGGTTGTCAATATGAAGGGCATGCATATGGAGGAGGTCGAGGAAGAGGATTTTGTGGAGGATTAAGAGGTCATAGTAGTCATGGGGGAGGAAGAAGTGAATTTCCCCATGGAACTTGTTACAATTGTGGATCTACTGAACACTACAAACGTGAGTGTCTTGATTTACTACAGTGTTCCTGGTGTGGAAAGAAGCATAAGTATGAAGATTTCCCTTAATTTCATGAACACATGAGCCAAAAAGAGAAGAAGGATAGGGGCACTGGAATAGTTAGTGTGAAGTAGGTTGATCCATAGTGGATTCCTTGGGTAGCACATAACCATGAATTAGAACCTGTCCTTGTGACTATGCGAGCAGAGCTTGCACGCGCCAGGGAAGTACCAAAGCAAAGGCCTCTCATTACAAGAGAGGAGGTATTACATGGGAAATATATTGATCTAAATCATCAGACAGAGGTCTACCAAGATACCATGGAGGTGATTAGAAAGCTACAAGGGGAGATTCAGTGGTCAAAAGAGCCGTCCTGGAAGTTTGAACTAGAAAATAATGTTGAGGTTCCTCAAAAGGATGTGGATGAGGTCAGAGAGGTGTGTAGGATGCTACACCAAGATAATATTATACCTTTGTTAGGTGAGTGGCTAAAATAAAAAGTATCATGTGTTGGAGGTGAGCGCGAGAGGTAGGTCTTGCATGCTAATCTACCCCCTCATAGTATTGATTATGACAAAGAAATCACATTGAATACAGTTATGGATGGAATTTTCTTGAGAAATTTTTTGATTGAAATAGGTGCAGAGGTCAATGTTATCACTTTAGATGCATGGAATCAGATGTGGAGGCCCCCATTACAGCCATCTTCAAATGTGTTGTATATAGTGAATAAAACAAAGGCTATGCACATCAAAGTATTGAAGGATGCATCCATAACCATTCAAGGGAAAAGTTTACTAGAGATTTTGAATTATTAGCACTTTTCAAGGCAGATAACTTTCTAGCCTTACTTGGATTCCCCCGGTGTTACATGAATAAGGTTGATTTGTGCTTCAACAAGGGGTACATTAGATTTGAGAGAAAAAAAGAGCACATCATTATTCCACTAACAGATTGGAGGTTTGTATCCTATGTTGAACCCTTAGGAGAATAGGATCTAGATAGAATATATGTGTGCACCATCAGGGGCCCAAAATTTATTCATCTATCAAAAGAAGGAGTCATTCAATGGGAACATGCTCAGTCCTTTAGCGATATGAATAACATTGCATGTGAAAATTAGGTGCATGTGATTTATGAGTTGGTCAGAAGACAAGTAAAGGATACTGAGACTAGAGTGGTCAGAGCACACTCAATTAGGCACCCGGGAGGAAGGCAGTTACTGAGTTACACTGGGGAAGGAAACCATGATGTCTTTTTACACACAATGGAAGAGTTGACATGTCAAGTAGAAAGGAGGAATATTCTTACGTATACCTTACACATGATAGCAATGCGTTGGTTAGAGACCCATTAGAACAACCTTATAGAGTGACACAAAGTGAGAATTGTGCTCTCTATTAGGTTTTTCCACAAGAATGCACCATCTAAAATATGTGACTATCATGGGAAGGATTTCACCTCATTGCATGTCCAAGAGTGTGAGAGAACTTAGATGGTAGGCCCAGAATCCTTGCCTCCTTCACTATGGGTGCATAATTTCTATTCCACCTTGCAGGGTTGTGTGTGTGCATGGTATATCCATTCAGAGCTATGTCATCAAATAGTAAATTGGAAAGAGTTGACGACATATATTATTCAAACTTTTGAGTATTTGAGTTTTAATCCATAAGTGAATAAGGCATTGTAGGTAGTTAAATTCCTTACCTTGGGGGATAATTCCATGGCTGAGGACCGAATCCTGGATTTGTTAGGGGAACTTGAGTTAGGGGCGCACTTCATGGAAGAAGAGGTAGAAGAAGTATAGCTTGAGCACGCCTTCTTGGAAAAAAAAAGGGTAAATTGATATACCTAATAGATGAGGAGGAGGTCAAAATTTAGATGTTTCTCATACATAAGGTATGTGAGAAGTATTGGAAAAAGCAGATGAGAAAGCATGCGCATACCATGAGCCCTTAAAAATAAAAAAAGTTAACATTGGTACAAAAGCAGGGCTGAAAGAAGTTTTCATTGGATATTACTAGATGGACCAGGAGGTTTCAAAAATAGTTGAGTTGTTACGCGACTTCCAATATTTTTTCCCGCGTGGATACCATGAATTGAAGGGAGTTCATCACTCATTAGGGGAAATGTAGATTAAGTTAAAATAAGGTGTGCACCCCGTCAGGAAGAGGCCCTATAAGATGAACCCAAATTTACACATAAAGGTTAAGGAGGAAATTGATAAGATGATAGAATCTAGAATCATTGAGGTAATTGAGGAATATAAATGGGTGAACCCCATGGTGATTAGTATCAAGAAGGCTGGGAGGATAATTATATGTGTATGGTATAGATACTTGAATTCTACATGTGTCATAGATTCTTTCCCAACCCCATTTATTGAAGATATCTTGAAGGTGTAGCAAGGCGGGAAATCTATTCTTTTACATATGGATTCTTAGGTTATCACTAAGTAAGGGTTACGAAAGAAGACCAAGAAAAGACTACATTCACCACTGAATGGGGAATTTTTTCTTACACGGTTATGCCCTTTTAGCTTAACAATGTTCCTGTTTTATTTTCATGCATCATGGTGTAGGCCTTTCAAGACTTCATCCACAAATTTCTGTATGTCTACTTGGATGACTAGACGGTGTATGGATTAGTAAGGGACCATTGTGACGATTTGAGATTGATGTTTGAGAGGTGCAGGAAATCAAGTATCTCTCTAAGCATTAAGAAATGTGTATTTTTTACTCCTTTTGGCACATTATTTGTAAGGAAGGCTTATTGGTAGATCATGCAAAAATTGTTGTTATTTTAGGTCTGGAGGAGCCTACCAGTCAAAGCAAAGTGCACAGATTCTTAGGGCATATGGGTTACTACAAAAAATTCATCAAAGGCTATGCTAAGATCTCTACGACATTAGAAGATTTATTGAAACATAAGAGTAAATTCCATTGGGGTGAGGTGTAGCAGGTGGCTTTTGACACCTTGAAGGAGAAACTTACTACTCTTCCCATTTTTGTGCTTTCCCTCTTGGGACAAGCCATTTCACGTGTATGGTTATGCATCGGGTATGGCCATAGGAGAAGTATTAGTATAATCTAGAGAGGGGATTGTTGATCACCCCTTGTGTTTTACAAGTATGAAATTAACACCAATAGAGTAGAATTACACAACAACGGAGTGTGAAGCGTTGTCCATGATTTATGTAATGCATAAATTCAGGAAATACTTATTAGCTAATCCATTTATATTTTACACGGATCATATGGTGTTCAAGTACTTGGTAAAAAAACATGTCTTGCAAAGGCATGTATGTAGGTAGATCTTACTATTTCAAGAGTTCTACTTTTCGATCGTGTAAAACTGAGAAAAATCAATTTAGGACATGACCATCTATTAAGGATTGATTCAGGTGAGGACATAAAAAGCATTAAGGACACAATGCTAGATGCACAGTTGTTCATATTTCAGTGCACACCCTCTGATTCGAATGATATTGTTGTTTTCTTACAAACAGGTATGGCACATGAAGGAATAAAGGCCTTAGAGAAAAATTAGTTGGCTATACGCATCACGCCCTATATGTTGATTAGCAGAGACTTATATAAGATAGGCTAGAATGAGGTTTTATGCTAGTGCGTACTGGAACATGAACATACTGTAATCATGGAGGAATCTCATGGTGGCATTGTGGGTGGTCACTATGTTGAGAATGTGACCATGCGTAAGATCCTATTTGGAAGTATTTTATGGGAGACAGTTTAAAAGGATTGTATAGAATATTGTGAGGCTTGTGACCATTGTCAATGCCTTGGAAAGATGGGGCAAAGAGATGAAATGTCATTAAGACCTATTACTTGTGCATAACCATTTGAAAAATGGGCAATTGACTTTGTGGGACCTACTTCCCCAGCTGCGTGCAAGATAGGTTCGCTCTATATTATCACTTGTACAGACTATCTTACGAGGTGGGCAGAAGTGGAACCTACGAAGGATTACATTTTGGCTACAATGGCTAGGTTCTTATGGGAGAATATAATCAGCAGCTATGGATGCCTGTTGAGTTTAACAAATGATAGGGGTACTCTCTTTTTGAATGAAACTGTTAAAATCTTATTGGTAGAGTTTATGGTGGCCCATCAAAAAAATATGCCCTATCACCCTCAGGATAATGGGACTGCTGAGGCCTTTAACAATATATTGAGCCTTACATTAACTAAGATTTGCGATGTTAGAAGGAGAGACTAGGATGATAAAGTCTCTGCAGTGCTATGGGCATATCGAATGACTTATAAAAGATTGAACAAGGCCACACCTTTTTAGTTAGTGTTTGGTGCAGAAGTTTTTCTACCCATTGAGTATATGTTATCATCATTGCATATTTCTCATGCAAGAGGATTGGCTGATGAGCAAGCACTTAAAGAGTGCATAGAAAAACTAATGTAGTTGGGTGAGAAGTGCGTTATAGTCCAATGGAGCCAGTGGATGAAGAAATCTAGGTAGAAGGCATGACATGATCGACATATTAAAAACAAGAAGTTTGAGGTTAGGCAGATGGTTCTTCTATACGATTCAAAGTTTTTGTGCCATCCTGGGAAACTTAAAGTGCATTGGTTAGTACCATATGTTATATATTATATACTTGGTTCTGGCACTTTCTAGTTACAAGCGTTGGATGGAACACAGTTTCCTTATTATTTTATCAGGAGTAGGTTAAAGCCCTTCTATAAAAAACTATTCTACGTGTTTGTAAGTAAGGTAGTGTTTCCATGTAGCTCATGTTTCCATTCATGCATTTTCCTTTTTATGTGTTTCCTTTCTTTGTTGTTATGCTTTGTCTTTTAGTTTCATTTGTTGCGGATGCGCTTGCGCACCGGTAGCCAGTTACTATCTAAAGGGGTTTTATGCACAGAGGGTCACGTATCTATTTAGTGTGGGGTAGAGAATGTAAAGAAGAGTTTTAGTGGATACTGCAGTAAGAAGTAAGTGCTGGGAGTGATGTTGATTAGCGGCCTAAATGAGGAAATCAAATGCACTTGGGTTCAGAGGAGCGTGCGTAGCAGAAGTGATTATGTGTGGAGATTGGTGTCAAAAAATTTATAAAAACCACGTACATGGGTAAAATCATAGAGAAACATGAGGTAGATGGTGACAAGAACTAGGCTTAAGATGCAGAGGAAGATTTACTTTGGTGCCATAAGTGCACATAAGGTTCTGTGGTCGATGCAATTTCACGCGCCAAAAGGTTGTGGGAGTTTCACGTGAGTTTTCACACAAAGGAAAAGTGCTAAAAAATGTGCTAGAGGATAGCGTTGGAAAAATATGACTTTAATGTGATAATACGGTGGTAGGTGGTATGGTAGTTAATACAGGAAAAATCAAAAAGCTATAAATAGAAGTTCAAGGTAAGTTATTATTTTTACCTTGTGTTTTTTTGTTGAAGAGATCTTGCGAACTAGTGCATCCTTATGAGAGAATTTGCAAAGAGTTGTGAGTGAAGTAGATAATTTGGAATATTTGTGAACCAGAGTGGAATGGAGTACATGGGTATACATGAAGGATATTTTTTTGGTGGATTCTAGCCAGTATTTACACTCTCTTATGGAAGGAGAGTTTTCTAGGTTAGGGTTTGTAGAGCTAGGGCATCAGTTTTGAAGAAATTTCACAAGAGTGGAGCCAAAGCAAGACACAAGGAATAATTTACAAGGGCTTGACAAGAAAAATGGCACCAAGGAAAGGATTGAACACTTAACCAAAGAAGAATGTCAAGGGAAAGGGAAAACCATTTGTACTAACCATTTTTAACAAGGAGTGGTACACGGAGATACAGTACCCAAATATCATTCTATTAGGGATGGATTGGGTGTCTCACATATGAAAGATGGCTATAAGTTATTATAACCATATGATGAGCATCATTGAGAAAGATATGACATTGGAGCTAGTTTTTCCTAGTTGTGTATGATGGCTCTATGAAGACCACATTGGAGAAGGCTAGACTTTTACAACTCTTTGAGTTACCATATTTCAAAAAATATGAAAGGTTATACTAGTGGCTGATGTTGCGCATGCATGAAGATTATTTTTACTTTGCAAGGATGAGAATTCACTTTACTTCTTAGTTGATCTCCAAATACATTGGACTTATCTGCATGGGAGAATTGTTGGATGATGACTTGGGCGACAATGACATTGTCAAGGAAATAACAACTGCATATGAATACAATAAGGGATCACACTATTTTGATATCACCAAGATCACCAACCTAACCATGAAGATGGTCACGCACATGCTCACCAATTTTAATGGACAAGAGCAATGGATGCAAATGAACAAGAGATGGTGGAACATTTACAGGAATATTTTAGAGGGAATGATCTACAACCTCTCAACCTTCATTGTGGAGGATATCATAGATGTCGTGCGTGATGGGGATAAAATCATGTATGGTAATGCCCTTTTTACTATTATATTTTCAGATATTGGAGTGCCCAATGGGCCAAATAGCTATGTTTGGGAGTACCTTGATGAGGACCCTTCCCCCACTAAGAGGTTTGAAGCATATACTTGTGATACAATTAGTGTTGCATATTAAGTGCACTTAGAGAAGTGGTACAATTGAATGCGCAATGAATTTGGGGTAGAATGGAGAATTTCAAAACAACTGCCAACCTTGGTGAAGGATGAGGCTGAATTTTGCAATGTAACAACAGTTTTGCATTAGCAGATTCACATTGACAAATGACACCAAGATCCCATGGTGTAAACTACCTTTTACCTTCACAATGTAGTATTTTCAGAGCACACTTAACATATTTAAGGATGCCAAGAAACTTAGATTTGATCTAAGTGAAGTAGATCAGGATCATCATGCACTGTGTAAGACATTGGTGTATCCTAAGAAGTGGGCATATGTGGTGAAGTATGTCTCCCATGACATACATATGCTAATGCTCATAACACTACCACTTGCATGCACAATGGTGACAAGGGTGTACATACACCTAAGACAATTTTTTTAAAAGGGTTTATACATTGAGGATGATGTCTCCATCCCTGAGGACCCTGCTAGAAGGAAGAAAGGGATGAAGAGAGAGAGAGAGAGAGGAAACTCCAACAAGTAGGGCGTCGAGTGCGCATACAACTCAGACTGCAGGGGTGCATGAGTCGGGCACGGGCCCAAGTACTTACACTCAAACGAATAAATCCCCCGTGAAGGAGAATTCACCTAAGAAGGAAAGGTCCCCTATTATAGAGGAGTCATTGGTGAAGAAGAAGAAAAAGATGGCATAAAGTTCAGACTCTGAGGAGACAAAGAGCATGAAGGGTGACGAGTCTGAGGAGGAGAATGAGGAGCGCGAGGAATATGAAAATCCCCCTATGTATGATGTACATGAATCTAATGAGGAGAGGAATGAATATGAGGAGGAAACTCAGGATATGGGAGGAAGTGAAGAGTTGGATATGAATGCACAAAAGACCATGCACCTAGCTAGAGGGCATTTCGATGACACTGTGGAAAAGGGGGTGGAAGATATCATACAGAACTTGGTAGAGCATAAGGTGGAGCACAACACTAAAGAAGTATCAAATGATACGGAAGAGAGCATAGACAAGGAGAAGATTCTAGTGGTTGGCTTCCCGAAGGCAACGTACATCAGTGGCAAGGGCATGACAGCGGCACAAGGACCCATAATGACTTATGTCAGATATCCAAATAAGTTCCTATGTGCACATTTCTAGAGCACGACGCCCACAAAACAACTATTTTGTTGGTTTTTTTTTGATAGAGGTAGTGCATACATGTGCATGAGGAATATGTTGTTATGGACCTTTGAGTCCCATGTTGATGACCCTGAATTCAAAGTTAATGTGGAGGCATTGATATAAATGAAGAACCCTAATGAGGTAAATCCTATTGTGGATGCACAACAACTAATTTATGAGTAGGCATGTAACGCGTTCAACAAGGTATCAGTGGAAGTGGAGGTAAGGTTATTCAAGAGGAATAACAAAATCAGAGCCTTGGAGGAAGAATTAGAGGAAAAGAATAAGGAGATAATTGAGAGAGAGAAGGAGATCAAACCAAAAGAGTCAATCATTTCACAATTAAAGCTTGAGTTGAGGGAAGAGAAGGTGAGATTGCACGATGCCTACAAGCAATCCGATATTATATCAGACTCAATTATCTTAAAACACCCAGATTTTTCCCCTCCTAAGTAGAAGTATGAGTCATATTTCCATTGCTTAGAGGACTTGACACGAATCATCACGATGGAGAGGCAATCACTTGCGTTGGATTCGGTGGAGGAAGTTTTGGTGTAAAAATGAGAACAATAGAAGTTGAAAATTAGGGATACCATAACTCGGTACTCTAAGCTCCTTGCCTCTATAAAAACAATAGCGCACATGGCCAAATTTTTCTACGACAACTGTGGAGACACGGACATGGTGGCAATTGTATTGGTTTCTACCCATGAGGTGGACCTAAAAGAGTTTTAGGAAAATAACAAGGGTAATAGGGTAGAACGAGACAAGATCATAGCAAAATTCAAGAAGAAGTCCAAGGTGATCGAAGGCTAAAGGGTCTTGATTAAAAAAAAAGTGAAGGAATTATATCTACAAGTTACACAAAGGATGGACTCATTGAGTGACCTTAGCAAACACATGGAAAATATTGTTGATACATTAAAGGCTAAAGGTGAAGAGTTATCATTTAATGAAGTCGGCACATTAATAGGGGATTTATTTTAACAAGAACAAAATGAGGTGGGCACTTGGAATAGGATTGAAGCATCCTTGAATAAAGACTTCCCAATCCTTGTTCTATAGTAACAAAATTCTTTTATTCCTTGGCGTAACCCAGATAAAGGTTATTATTTCCTTCCATTCTTTATTCTTTGTGGAAGATCATATTGTCTTCGAGGATGGATAACACATCTAGTGTGGGGTAATGTTGAGCCTAGAAAAGTGACTAAGTCCTAGAGAAGAGAATCAGTGTGTGCAAGGCAGGTAAGGGAAAATACACTCAAGAAATGGCACATGGGAAAACAAGAATGTGCCCGAGTAGTTCAAGTTACAACAAAAATATAGAGTAAACATGGTGTGCCCAATGGTTAACACGCGTAATTAGGATAGGGTTTGAAGAATTAGCCACATCATTGGATATGGTACTGCATGGAAAATATGTGAATACATGAGTAGGCATGCCAAGTGGATAAGGTTACAACTTTGAGTCTTGGAGCTCAAGGAAAGATTATTCCACAAAAACAATATTCCAAAAAGAATCATTATGGTTCGTGGAGGCTAATTAGGTTTTTGGCAAGATGGCATAGGAACTCAATCATGGAGGGGCATGATTCCACCTGGCATGCGGCCTGCTCATGAGTGAAGCTAAGGCAATGAAGGGAAACTCCCTCCCTATTTAATAATGTGCTTGGATCTAAAACAGAGGTGGCGAGAGAGAGAAGAGATGGTGTGAGAGACTAGTTAAGAAATATTTAGGTGCATGGGAAAATATATTTAGGGATATCTGTGTAGAGTCATTTTGGAGAATTAGAGTGTCATTCCTTGATGTACTTGGTCTGATATAACCCCCTTTGATGTAATATGGCTACTATAAACGGTTATAAATAAATTTTTTATGCTTTGTTCTAAGTATTTGTGCCCATGGGTACAAACCCCTTGTGTCCTTTATATTTCTCATGGCTCATGACTGATTCCTTTATATTTTTTTAATGTATACATCCTTTTTATGATTCACCTATGCTTAGATTCAGTGTTTTTTATTTCCTTGCTAGAATGGATACATGTATTTTCTTTTTCTGCAACCATTTCTCCATTAATGGCAGACATTCTTATGAAGCTCACATAAAGGAGGGGCTCGATACTTGTGCACACCTCGGGTGAGCTCCTAGCTAATGTTGGGTGATAGGCCAATGTGCTCGGGGGTTTAAAGGGAGTAGGTAAAAGGAGGATACATCCCTCTTTCATTTTCTTAGTGTTTTACATTTTTGAATGTTTTTTTCTTGTGCATATTATACATAATTATTAGAATATAGTTACTGTGAAATAAGATTGAATGCAAATTATATTAAATCAACTCATTGTCACTTGACACAATATTAGTAGCATGCAACACTGACTGCTCTCCAAAACAAATAAAAATGACCAAGCATATGAAAGAGAAAAAATTACAATAAATTGCTAAAAAATAGACAACTTTCCATCACCTATCAATGCACCTACCCTCATTTAAACTAACCATGTAAGTGTAACTACGTGCACATGTGTGTTGGTTCGTAATTGACCTTTTTGTGCTTTGATGTTTGCACTAAGTCTACATCCCCTCTCCCCAGTGATATCCTCCCTCTGAGTATCTAAGTTTTAGCTAGGATACATGTTTTCCTCTGTAGAAACTCACACAGACATGAAATTTCATTAGGCCTCATCATCCATGAAACCATATAATTTTAAATTAGATTAATTAACATAAATAATTAACCAAATTTCATAACTAAAAATAATAATTAAATGTTGTAAATCTGAAACATGCATATCATAACATAACAATTATCCATGTATTTTTCCTAAAATTAGTCCATCAATTTTATCTAAATTACATCCATAATTTATTATATTAATCATTCATTCAATAATTCAACCCAATTATTATTCTAGATTGATGTTTTCTCAACAATAAATAAAATCAAAATTTTGGGTTATGTCAGGACATATTATTTAATTAAATGTGAGTGCAATGTGATTAAGAAAATATTAAAATAAATAAATGCTAAATATAAACATGTAACACCGGTGATAAATATGCAATAAAGTATAGATTTTGACCCAAACAAGTAAGATAGAAAAATATTAAACCCTGGTTGCAAATGAAAGGATAGAATACTTAGTTGGTTCACAAATAATTCTGGAATGTGTTGAGCTGAAAAACTAATGAACATGAGGAGGGAAGTGTCACACCCGAGCTCATTAAAATTGTGTGAATGTAGGATTTGTCTAGACTTGGACCCCTAGATAGGGTCAGGGGCACCTAGGGTGCTACAGGCCTCCTCTGAGTGCATGTGACTGCTCAAAACCTCAAATAAAAAATTCATGGTCACGAGATGTTTTTTGGATGTCACCTTCAATCACATGTATGTTGTTTCACTTCATTGTTGTTCACCTGAAACCTGGAAGAAGAAACAAGAACCTACAAAACCCCAAAACACATCAAATCCTAAAAATAAAAAAGATGAAAATAGGTAGTAGAATTGACCCCAGCAGTCACCTGACTGAGTGAACTTATGATCCGAGCACTTCACTAAATTTCAAAATCCATGTAGTTTTGTGCGTGTGTGTAGAATTGTGCCCTAGGTGGCTCTTGTGTAAGTTGTGCTTGAATAACGAGCAATAACTAGATGTAGAATATGTAGATAGATGTGTACATAGAAAAATGAACTTCCCCTCCTATGGAGTGTATGCAGAAGAATGCAGTCCCTTCTCCCTTGTGTGAGTGTTATATGGATGCTTGAATGCTCTTGTAATGGCCTTTAAATGCAACCTTAGGTGGTGATAATAGATGTTTAGTGCTTGGTCCTTTATTATGATCACATATCTTTGTATTTATATGATTCCCTTAGTTAAATTCCATAATTAACCACTAAAATAATGACTAGTAAGAAATAAATATGCCCAACAGCTAGAAAGTACACAAAAGATGTGAGCAAGATACAAATAAGTCAGGGGCACCTGGGCGTTGGCATCCTAGTTGGGCGCTGGTGTCTAGACTTAGAGAAAAAATTCCAAAAGTAAGAATAAGTAAGAAGGTATGTAAGACCAGGAAGTAAAAATAAAAGCAAGCAAAGAGGCCAAAGACAATGATCATTTAATATTTTTCTCGCTTAGGAATCATATGAATAGTGATATGTGATCAGGACTAGAAGTATACCCAAAGTATGTGATTTAGTGTCTACATTTGCCCACACTTTATGTTGTTAAGAAAATTCTCTACAACATAAAGTATATAAGAGATGTATACCTGATAACCATGTAGATCGATGAAGAAAAGTGTGTTAAGGAGACAAGAAAGGCGTGAAGTGATAAAAACATGAAGCATGGATGCTAGAGAAGAGGAAGAGATAAATTATGATGACCCTAGGGGTGAAAGCGTTTGTGTAAAATGTCGAGTTGTACCTTTTTTTGATGTTGTTTGATGTGTGATTGATGTGAATATTGCTTCCCATAAGGATGGACCTACAAAAGAGAAGAGTGAATGAGTAGTCAAATATGTGTATATGAAAAATTTGATCCAGACAAGTAGAAAGTGTGAAAAAAGTATGTAAAAATGTTAAAAGGAAAATGTGCACGTGATCTGTGATGAGTGAAAGAGATAAAAAAAATCATGAAGATGTTGTATAAGAATGATTTGTTTGGGTGATCTCACACCATTTTTTCTAAGTGTGAGATTTTTGATAGATCTCATGCTAGTTGCGCCAAGTATGGAAGAAGTGTAGGGAGAAAATTCTAGCATTATTCTCCAACCTTTGGCTACTTCCCAAAGTATAAGCACCACTACAAATGGTGTGTGTGAATCTGATCCAATTCAATCCGTTTTGATCCAATGTAAAAAACAAAAAAGAAGGTGTAATGCATACATGCCGAGTGTTGAAGGATTGTGTTTGTCCTATAAAATCCATTATTTAAATTATTTTGAACTATATTGAACTAAGAAAAATTTGTAACCTCCCCTTGGTCGTAGGCACCCAAGCACTATTTTTGATGTTTGGGCACTACTAGCTATGTTGTACTAAAGACCCAAGCCAGATTCTTATATGTTGTTGTGACTGAATATTGTGTTGTACTAACACTTAACTGTGTTGTAATGTGACTGTATATTGTTGTATGGGGGTAACCAATTCATCCAATAATTCCCCCCTCATTTAGGATGCATGCAACGTCACAAGAAGTATGCAGCCCAAATGAGGACCATACATTGTGTTGAAATTGAAGCCCTACAGGGGAGGAAGGAATGTGCTTGGTAGAAACAAAGGCACATGCAAACAAAATGGTTGGAAACACGTGTTAGTGTAAATAAGAAAAATAAGCATATGGAAGGCAATATGTAAGCTAGCAATTAGGAAGACAATATAGACCACGAAAAGTGGGTTGCAAACATGGGACATCACTTAGAATGTCAGAAAACAATTGAGGTTGAAGTGGCCAAAAGCATACAATGTGCACATAAGATAAAGGGTGAAGCCCGCAAACAATGGCATACAATAACAAGAAATGTCAAATAGTAGCAAATAAAGTAACATACAACCATGGTGGAAAATAGTTCTTGTAAGATGAATGTTGCACAAGAAGCACCTGTTAGCATGTTAGAGAGATAGAAAGTATGTCAAAGAATGTATAATCCAATCTAAAGTAGTGTGCTAATATGAATAAGAAGTAGTATAAATCGAAACAATAGCACCTCAAGTGTGTACAAAAAGTAGATGCCCCTAGGAGCCACTCTAGGACTCGCAAGAGGTATTATGCTAAGCATCCATGTTGTGTATAACGATCTATGTAGATTCTGCCATCACAACTAGAAGGAAAGTGAATGCACATGTGTATATGATAAAGATAATTACATATAATGTATCTAGCGAACATAGTAAGTGAAATGTATCATGTGAGAATAAGTAACCAAGAACAATGTACAACCAAGATATGCAATATGTTGTGAGTGAGATGAAATGGAATGCAGAGTGAGTGTTATAGGATCTGTATTCCCCCAAGAGAATTTGAATGAGTATGTATGTGATGAGGTTCATTTATAAATGCACCCTCAGCAGTCGAGAGTGAACCATAGAACAAGAGTGCGTCATCGGGAAATGGTTTGAACTATACACTAGAAGATATGATACATAAAGTATAGAGTGTAGAGATTACATGAGTGAGTTAGTTTGGTGAGGTTCATTTCAGATCTAGACCCTCATAATTTACATGAATCACAAAACTAGAGTACGTTAGAGGGTAATGAATGCAACATGTAGAAGTAGAAGTAAGAAATATGTGTCATGAATGTGTATAGTGTATATTGTGTATGATGCACAATAAGAGCTGCGTAGACAGAGATGTCATGACTATGTGATTGTGAAGTGTGTAGTATGTATTATGCCCTAACAGTCAAGTGTGAACCATAGAAAAAGAGTGTATCATCGGGTAATGATGATACAAGTGTATCAAGATGTAAGACGTGTGTGAAATACTAAATGTGAATCAAGAAGTGAAATAGTAAAAGTGTGAGACATCTGACAATGTTAGGGGGAGAATAAGCATGGTGGTCCCTGCATGTATGATGATAAGTATGGACAAGTAACATATTCTAAGAGATCATATTTGTCATGGTCAAAACCACATGGAGATGCATCTGAGACTTGGTAAGAAATAGTATGTGGTTGGTCCTATAGAGAGCCATTGTGATGTAGAATATACATGCCCATTGCATATTCCTTTTCATTGAAAGGTGGTAATGGAAATCTATGTGCATACAAATGAGTAAGGTTTTGTGAATAGATGAGTCTTAAGATAGAGTCATTGGATAAATGAACTAGGGGAAAATTGCATTCCTATATGAGAATATCAATGTTGATGATGACTATAATAAGTGCCACCAATTTGTTGTTGAGGCATTCAATCTAAACCAATAGTAAGTTGTCTAATGTTGAGGATTGTGTGCAACCCAGTACATAAGAATGAACTTCATGTTTATGCAGAAGATAATGCAGACATCTGTCATGACATAATTGTGGCAAGAACTAGCAGATGGATAGTAAGATTTCATTATAGTGTATAGCTAATCCAAGTTAAGCCATCATGTGTGCAATTAAATGATTAGATCAAGTTGTATCACATTGACCTATGTGGCACATGCAAGAACATTGTTCATGCCTAGTACTACATGATATGTGAAACCATAGACTAGTGTAGAATGTAGATTGAGTCACATGAAGACACTAAATGCATGGTATGAATTCATATTGATATGTACAGACCCTCAATAAGAAGTGTACCATATCGTTACCAATGATTTCTTGTGCGTAGATTGAAAATAGTGTCAATGGATCCATTGTTTCAGTGTAAATAAGAGTTCCCTCAGGTTGAAGGATTATTTGAATTCCATAGTGCAGATGGGTCATAGATTGGCAACATGATGAATAGTAATAGACATGTATCACAATTTCTCATGCATTATTTGGATCTAGTGTTTGCAACAGGTAGAAGATAACCAAGAAGGTATCGAAGCTGATTGAAGGATCATTTGCATGTTAGTGTATACACAAAATCACGCACTTTAGGTAATTATCTAGTCTCGATCACATATTACTATTCATATGGTTCCTAAGTGAGGAAAGTATTGATTAACCCATGTCTTTGGCCATATTTCGTTGCTTTCTGATTGCTACTTTCATTATTGCACCCTTACTTGCTCAATTTATCTTTTTACTTTTTGACATGTTAGCCATCCGGGACACTAGCACCCATCCAAGACACTAGTGTGAGGCACGCCCTTGTCCCCTCCAGGTGCTCATGTCCTCTTAGTACTTTAATTTCATTTTTTGGGTCCTTTCTATCCGTTTGAGCATCTTATTTTTTTGGTATTCAGCCTTTTTGGGGTTAAATACGAAATTCAGGTAAAAGAATCATATAAATATAAAGTTATGTGATCATAATAAGGGACCAAGCACTAAGCATCTATGTTTTCTCTTTCATGCACTCTCGTTCACAACTCATTCTTTAGCTCACTCTTCAACTCGATCGAAGAGCTCCATTGAATCCATCTAGCTCCATCATAAGGGACAAAAGGTTTGTTCATCTACATCACACTTAATAGGAGGCGAGTCTATTGTTTCCATGTACACATTATTTACATTCTACATGTAGTTGTTTGTTCGCCACTCACAAAGTGCAACACACATAAGAGAAACCTAGGGCACAATTTCATACACACACATAATTACATTGGTCTGAGATGTAGTGCAACACTCAGTTGTGATTAATTCACTCTAGATTTACAGCAACCTCGTTGACCTCACAAAAAAATACATATGACAAAAGACAAACAAGTGTGAACTTCCTGTAACACCTCATAGGAGTTTTTTTGAGTAAATACGTAGACTAGGCCCAAGGCAAGGGGATGAGCGGAGAAGTAAATACAAAGCATCAAAGGACCCCAAGCCTCACAAAGGAAGAGATAGAAGAGGATGCAGAGAGAGAAGTGGTGGGAATTATAAAAAACCTAGTGGAATAAAAGGTAGAATGCAATGAAAATGGAAGCTAAAGGAAGTTGAGGAGGAAAGCATAGGAAAAGAATATGACAGCATGGGGGGAGATCCCAATTTAGTTGTAAGCTTTCCAAAATTCATATGTATAGGGAGAAAGATCACAAAAGTAACAAAAAGTCAAGGAATGAGATACATCAATGATCCAAACAAGGTGTTACGTGCATGCTTTCAAAGCACCATACCGACAGAGCAACTCTTGGCCATGGAATCATTTGATGAGGAAGATGCATACCCTCGGATGAGGAAAATGCTATCATGGGAATTTGAGTCCCACATTGATGTGCCTGAATTTGAGATAAGCTAAGGAGAATTAATCAAGATGCCAGAAATAAAAGTAATAAACCCCTTAGTGAATTCTCAACAATTATCAGATGAGAAAATCTGCAAGGTGCTCAACAAATTTTCAATTGAGGTTGAAGCCAGACTCTTTGGAAGAAATGATAGGTTGAAGTTCCTAGAGGTAGAACTAGAGAAAAAGGAGGAGGAGCTTCTTTTGAAAAGTAAATACCTAAAGCAGGAGGAGATAATCAATGCTCAATTAAGGCATGAGTTAAAAGACGAGAAGACAATGGTGCACAAGGAATTTAAGAAAATAGAGATGATCACAGATGCCATTGTCTTAAAGCATCTAAACTTAACATCACCCGCACAAAAATATGGTTCAGCCTTACAGTGCCTAGAGGACTTGACCCACATAATCACTATGGAGAGGTCACCACTTGCCTTAGAATCCACGTAAGAGGTGTTGGCATGCAAAGAAAAATAGAATAAGAGGAAGGTTGTGGAAATTGTTGCTCAGTACAACAAGATCCTTGTTGATGTAAAATCTTCCATGCAAGTTACCGAGGCTTCCTATGATAACTGCACAGATAAGGATAGAGTGGAAAGTATCTTGGTTGCCACCCATGAAGTGGAACTCAAGGATTTTTGAGAAAATAATAAGGGGAACATGGATGAGCAAAACAAAATCCTAACCAAAGTACAAAAGAAATCAGAGGCCATTGAGACCTTACGGGGCTTAATCAAGAATCAATTGAAATAATTATACCCCCAAATCATTCAAAGGATGGATGTGCTCAAGGATTTGGGAAAAAATTTGGAGGAGATTGTGGAGACAATAAGCACTAAGGGAGAGGAGCTGAGTTTTGAAGAATTGAGCACCCTAGTGGGTGACCTCTTTAAGCAAGCTCAGAACAAGGTTGATGGTTGGGGAAAGTTAGAAGCAGAATTAGGAAAGGATTTACCTCTCCTCATCTAGAAATAAATAAGTTCCCCATTATTTCATTCTTTTCCCCATTTATTCATTCCCTTATTATTTCTTTCTAACCATTATAAGGATTCTCCATTCTTTATTCTTTTAAAATTATTTCCGAGGATGGAGAACAGGTGTACTGTGGGGTGATGTTGGACCCCAGAATATTGGCTAGGGATGAGAAGGCACATGGGTGTGCATCACCTATTTGAAGAAGGGAATGTGGGGTTGAAGGAACGTAAGGGTTCTAACAGGGTTTTGTAGAACACATGGCGCACACATGCAAGGTAGGACATGTTTTTGGACTTAGCCATATTCAGCATCCCAGGAAGCACTCGAGAAAATCATGACCCTTGTGGATAAGGTCCCAGCTTGGTGATTGAAGGAAAAAAGGGAATATTCTAGGCATGTGATGGAAGGTTCCAGAGGAACATCATTGTAAAGAGGGGAGAGCTTGGATTTGAGAAGGAATGCTCCCATGGAGGACCACTTCGACACTTGGCAACCAATCTGTAACTCCAAGAAGGCATGGCAATGGTTGCTAAGGTTATAAATACAGGTGTCCGATAGAAGAAAAAGAGAGTCAAAAGAGGTTGATAGAAGTTGAAGAGAGGTGAAGCTTTGTGGATTGCCATGGAGACTTCTAGGGGTTAGGGATTAGGAGAATATAGGAATTATGACATGTTTAGAGGGATGGGTCTACATTCATTTTTGTAATGTGATGAATATAGTGTAGTTCTGATGCATGACTTGGCTCTGCATGGTTATATGAGGATCTATTATGACCTCAAGGGATGTAATGTGGGTATTAAGTCTGTTAATATGAACATAAGGATCTTTTATAAATCATATATGCATTCAAGAGTATAATACTTATGCATTTCCTTTATGTATGAGCCATTTCCATATGTCATTTGCTATTTCTCTTTTCTATATGCAATGAGATGACAAATTGTTCTAAGTTCTAAGAATGTTGTATAGTTATTTTCTTTGTTGGGTGATAGGCCGGCATGCATGGGATTAGACTATTGGTCTAAGGGTATAAAATATGACTACAATGTCCCTGACATCTTGAGGTGTAATTACAACCTTTATGTTCATACCTTTGATGGCGTTGGTGTCAGATTTGAAACAACCCACGCATATTTGTATGAGCTCTGGGTACAGGTGCATGAGAGGCACCATATATTGGGTGAGTGTCGTGCTCCATATTCTTGAGTGAAAGATTCCTAAATTTCCCAGGTTAAGAAACCTGGAAAAGGTTTCCTCTCTCATAGATTTGGGATTCTTGTCGAGAACAAGGTCGAATACGTTGTTAGAAAAGATGAAAACCATAGAAGGGTCACTAGATCGATACCCCCCATCAAGGAATCTCAACTTTGGTTGAAGAGTACATGGGGTGTGGGTTGTCCTACGTAGGAATTTTCTTGTGGTCCAGATCTAGGAGTCCTCATGGCAATTTGTAGGACTAGGAGGAGGCTCTGATTTGTTTACATCGACACTTGGAGACTGATTGGAAGACTCTGGTGTTTCAAACAAACATGTTGGATGCTCCCAACTATCTTAACTAGCCACCTTAACTTTTAAAGTAATGGTTCACACATATATAGAGTCACATCACATAATGACCCCTTTTTAATTAATGACCCTTAGCGCCAAACTCTGCATTTTCCCTCAAATATCCAAGGAGGACTTTAGATCATTAATTTTGGGGAAAATTAGGAAGGAAAACTCCCTCCAAGATGTCAAAAGAGGCATGGCTGATCTACGAGGGACATGTGTCTGAGACACTTATTGAAAGGGAAAAAACAAACGAAGCAAAAAATGAGGGAAAGAAAAACTATAAATATGATACAATATTAAAACAAAGAGACTCAAAGAAAAGGCTTTAAATGAATCCCATTTACTAGTATTGCCAAGGGGTCACCTTCCATGTTTTCAAACTTGAAAGCATTATGCTTCTTGCATGTGCTAATTTTTAAGGGTCCCATCCATAAGGGGTTGAAATTTCCATGATTTCTAGGCTTAGCATCCCTTACATCCCATTTCAAAACCATACTACCAACTTGGAATTCTGGTTTTGATGTTTTTTTGTAGAATAAATTTTTCACCACCTATTGGTGGCTAATCATGGCTTCATGAGTGGCCTCCCACTTCTCTTAGAGCTATACTAGCTCATTGAGTCTCTCTGGCATTGTCTCATTTTCCTCTATCTTCATTTGTCTTAATAGTTATAACGCAGGGATTTCTAGAGAAATTGGCATCACAATGCTTTTCTCATAGAGTATCTCATATGGCGAGGCTTTCAAGATTTGTTTAGGTGTGATCCAATCAGTCCATAAGATTGTTTTGATATGTTCATGTCATAGCCTCTTATGCTCATTTACCATTATTTTTATGAGCTTGATCATATTTTTGTTAGTGGACTCCATGAAACCATTTCCTTGTGGGTAATAGTTGGAGGATGTTTTTATATAGATCCCATGCTTTATAGAAAAATCAAATACTTTGGCCCTAAAAAAGGCCTTCACATTATCCGATATAATATTTTGGGGGGTCCAAAGCTAGTAGTGATATCATGTAGGAGTCCTAGGATCACGTTCTCTATGGCCTCTTTCAGTGGAACTACCTCCACCCATCAGGTGAAGTTATCAGTTGTAGTGAGAATCCATTTGTGTCCTATGCTATAATTTGGGTTGACCATTCCGATCAAGTCTAGACCCAACTATGCAAATGGTTCCTCAATTAGGATGGGGTTAAGAGGTAATGTCGTATTCCTCCAAAAACTCATGTAAACTTTAAAAACCTTGCATATGTTTGTTTTTACTTGACTGCCAATGAATAGGCTTGACCAAAACTATCCTTCTTGCAAGATTTTTATGGCTATGGTTTAGGTAGAAAAATGGCCTCCTGAGCTCCCATGGTGCAACTTATGTAAGAATATTTTGGCTTCTTCATTTTGTAGGCACCTTAATATGATTCCATTAAAGTTCCTTTTAAAAAGGAAATCGTCAATCATGGTTAAATGGGATCCCTGTTGCCTATAGTACCTCCTCTTTTTTAAGGGAAGATGGCTTGGCTATTTTCTTGTTTGCATGAAGCGGATCCTATCTGAGACCCAGCTACCCAAGTCCCTTTCTTGGATATAGAGTATCTCTTCGGGTTCTTCGTTAATCAGGGGCATGGATTCCTATGTTAAATATTGACATATACCCCTTCCCCATTCTAGCTTGGTAGGTTTTACCACAATGTCATATTTGAGGATCTTAGTGATCTAGTTAGCTCTTTTATTTTTTATCTCAACCTCTTTTATATTTTTTTGATGCTAGAGTGCACCACCATAACCTGGATTTTACTATGAGTGATGAGGTGCCTAAATTTCTTTAGAACCTTAACTATAGCATAAGCTTGTTTTTCTACAAAGTGATACCTTGTTTCATAGTCATGGAGATTTTTTTAGAATAAGGCGATCAGATGTTCTTCTCCTTGAGACTCTCCCTTATGTGTTAGTACAAATGTTATGCTATGTTTACCACCGTATACATACATGGTGAAATCCTTCGATAAATTGGGGTTGTGTAGTACTGGGGCAGATGCAAAAGCCCCTTTGATGACCTCTAAGGTTGGATGAACTTCAGTGGTCCACTTGAAGTTAAGGTCCTTCTTGAGCATTAGTGTGATCGGGAGGATTGTCTTTGCAAATTCTGAAATGAACTTGCTAACAAAATTAATCTTTTCTAAGAAATATTAGACCATTTTCTTATTGACTGGTAAGGGAAGTCCCATAATGGCTTCAACCCTTTTTGGATCAATAGAGATCCCTTCCTTTGAAATAATGTTTCCTAGGATTTTTCCTTAGTGTACTTTGAAAACACATTTCCTTGGGTTCAAAGGGATGCTGAATTCTTGGTATTTCTTGAATAAAAATTCTAAGGTGTCAAAATGACCCTCCACTATCTTGGTAAATAACATGAGATCATCAAGGTATATAAGAATTAATTTATTGATCAATACTCCAAATGTGGAGTCCTTGGCTCTTTGAAAGGTAGCTCCAGCATTTATGAGTCCAAATGGAATTTTTACGTATTTGAAGGTTCCCCATTTTTTTGTGAAAGAGGTCTTATGTTGGTCTCCTTCCATGAGCCATATCTAGTTATAGCCTAAAAAACCATCCAGCAAAGAAAACTTTTATGAGCCTTCAATTGTTTGTAATATCTGATCCATAAAGGGTAAAGGGTAGTGATCCTTTAGGGATACTTTATTTAGGTCTCTGAAATCTATATAGAGCCAAATTTTGTTGTTTTTCTTCCTTATCGGGACTAGGTTAGAGACCCATTTTGTGTGTTTGATAGGTAAAATTATTTTAGCTTCTAGGAATTTTCTCAAATCCTCAGCCATTAGGGATTCCATTTTTGGGTTCACAGGCCACTGCTTCTGGCGCATAAGCTTAGTTCCTTCTTTGAGGTCAATGTTGTGTTGGATGATATCCTTATTGTAACCATATAGGTCATTGTATGTCCAAGCCATCACTTTGTCATACTTATGGCATAGAGCCACAAGTATTTCCTTTTATATTTGAGTAACTAATTTCCTTACCTTTGTCTTTTTCTCTTTAGTCACCTCTACCTCGACATAATCCTTCTTTATCACTTCAAACTTCCTTCGATCTGAACTAGCATCATTAGAATAAAAAAGGATTTCTATTGTTATTATCCCTTTTGGAAAATTTTTCATATTCAATTTAATAATCTAATCTCCATAAGCTTCTTATATCTTGGGTTGGCGTTGGTTTGTGAATTGGTCGGATTACTGGAGGAAATGTATAATCTACTGGTTACTATTAAAAACTTGCCAATGATCAATGATATCAGGTATAGAAGGGTGGATGATCAATTTTATGGTACTTTCATTCACTATCAAATCTTGTAGTGGGTTGAAATGTGACCCGATTAAGGCCATCCTATCAACTTCTATATTTTGGTCTCAGGGAACAACCTTGATATTAAAGGCTTCAAAATATTCGATGATATCCCACACCCTATGTCAATAAGATCTCATTCTTTGGTTTTTTATGGTGTCAATGTTCCTTACCCATGTCACCACCAATTCTAAGTCACCAAAGACTCTCAAATGTTTGATGGCTTCCTTTTGTGTCGTGACGAAGCCATGTACTAATGCATCATACTCTTCTTCGTTACTAATATAGGAGAATTAGAAGAGCAAATATTGGAGTATCTTCTTTTTCACTTGGGGATAAAAATCATATTCTAACTCCTGAGCAACTATTTCTTATAGCACCATTTAAATGCAGTGTCCATATCTTAGAATCTCTAACGAGATTATATTCTCTTTTATCCTCTTCTTTTACCACTTTTGGAATCGTGGAGTCCTCATCAAAGATGACGTAAGCAACCAAACTAGTAAAATCAAAGTTCCTGAATGGATCACCATGGGTAAGGTTGGCTAAATTACCACCACTTTGAAGACTACCTTCCTTTGTATATGATTCCTCTTCTCTAGTGATCATAGCGTGGGAAGCCTCAAATCTTGAGACTGTTTGGTCTGTTATATGTTCCTTGGCAAGGGGTTCTGATAATACCTTCATCTTAGATCCATACTTGGTCCAAAAAATTAGGTGATACCAATCAAGAGACATGTAGCCTCCCATATTAGCTATGAAATAATTGGAGAGACACAGTATGAAGATTGAAGCAACATTAATTACTACTATATCTTGTGGAATGGTTATGTTCGGGTAGGAATAGAGCTGCAACGGAAGCCCCTTTATAGCTTCTATGGTTTGAATTTATTTTCCATCTAGTTGCATGAATCCTTTCTTTAGGGACTCATATTTAATTCCCAAGGCATCTACAATTGCTTTGGGCATGACTGTATTGCTTGCACTAGAGTCTATCATGGAGTTATGCAATAATTTCCTACCTATGATAAGAGTCATAAAATATGGGTTGGGCCTTGGTTTACTTACTTATCCCTTTTGATTTAACAACATTATCTCTGATAGGGCTCGAATCACCTTTTACCATTCTTTCTCTTTCCTAGTGGTGGCTGGGTTGTTATTTGATGTAAGTTATTCTTGGAGCAACTCCTTTTGCTCTGGAATACCCAGAATATCCCACAAGGATGTGTTAGCTAGCACTTTCTTGAGTTGTTGAATCATGTTAATTGGTCTGGGCAATGATATATTGGAATATGACTGGTGTTTTATTCCTTCAACCGTAGGATGGAGAGTATCCTACTTTTGGGTAGTTCCTAGAGCTTCTTTTATGACCATCGGCGGTGAGACCATGAAAATTGGAGGTTCCTTTTGTGTCTTAATATTCGCACTTGGTATAGGAGTGTCCATCTTGATCATCCTTTTTTTGAATAAAGTGTTGAAATTAAATTAAACAATATTGGAAACAAATACCTCATTTGTAAATATGAATTCCTCTCCTTCACCTAATAAAAAATTGCATGTTTTGGTGTGATCTCTGCTTCTTGTTCAAGGGACATCCCTTGAATATATGCAACAAATGCCACATTTTGGACTCTCATGGATTGGTAAGGTCTTGATGCGTTGACATCATAGCCTTCTCTTGCTCTTTATTTGGCTACCTTTTGTTGCAAATTTTCTTGTGGACAGTCTCTTGGCATGTGGGAAATATTACAGGGGAAGCACCATGTATTGGGATCTTCTTCCAAATTGTTTTGCCCATGTACCATTTGTCTTCTGCTATTGGGTGGGATAGTTTGGAGTTATGTTAGCACTAGGATGAGCTAGTTAGATGAATTTGCAAATGATAGTCTCTAGGTATTCTGATGTTGAGAGGGATAGGGAAGCTTGCCACCTTGATAGCTTTCATAATATTTTCTTGGGTAAGTGTTTTGATTTCTTTTAAGATTTAGTATCTCATTAGAGAATTTTATAAGGATCTTTTTTACTTCCTCCATTTCAGGAGAAGAGGATGATGATGTTGTATTAGGAATTGGTGTCAGATGAGAAGATGGGTAATTATACAGAGAGATAGGGGCTTGGGTAGAGCTTGGGACCTGTGCTTGTGTGAGAGGATCTATTTCAGGGTACATTAGAAAAAGGGATCTTGGGGGAATATCACCAGAATCTATTATACTGTTCTCATTTTAGATCACAATAGCATATGCTTGTGATAAAGAGTCCACTCCTAATGATTGAATCATCATATAAATATCTGAGTTCAGAGGTTTTAAGTAAAAAAAAATAGCCACACCTTTAGTCAACCTCACTAGAATAGAGATCCTTTGCCATGTTTTGTGAAATCTAGTGTTAAAATTAGTCATAATCTCTTCCAGACCCTTATTGATGTTGATAATTTGTTGTAGAAGCAAGATATATACCATTTCTCGTTGAATCTTGCTACCAAGACATTTCCTAGTTGGCCCCAAGTACCGATAGTATTAGGAGTCAAGGATTGGTACTAATCTAAAGCCTTCCTTTTAAGGAAATCAGCTAGAAACCATAAGGAAACATATTATTCCCTGATATAATGTACCATACATATTTCTGCTACGTCATGGAGGTGTTCCTTTGAAGTTTTGAAGTCTTCTCCACTAAATTTGGGTAGTGATTTTAGCACGATAGCCAGAATAGGATTCCACACCACCAGGGGTGTGGGTAGGATGAGAAGAATCCCTTGATTCCATGAAATAAACAACCTTGGGGGTTGATCCTAGAGGTGGGCCATTAAAATAGGTTTGAGAGTTCAAGTTGACTGTAAGAAGGGCCTACCCGGTAGAGGTGTTGAGAGAGTCTAGTTCGGAGGAGATAGAGACCTCTGAATATGTTTACCTCTTCTATTTCACAGAGGAGATAACTATAAATATTCAAAAACACCTTCTTATCTTGTCATTGCTCTTGTTCGCATTCATCTTGTAAACTAGAGAAGACCAAAACTTAATACTGTTGAAATAAGAAAATTTTCAATGATGGAGTATCAAGATGTATAGATGTTTGTGTCCCACCGGGCATGCCAGGAAAATTGTTGACGATTATATTTTTAGATGAACCATCAGAGTCATGGGATACCTTAGGGAAGTGGGACATGCACCCTAAGATAACCTCCATATTTTAAAAAAATTGGATCTTTTTTGTAGTGTGGGGTAAGGTTTAGAGGAAAAGTTAAATGAAGTACAAAACTAACTAAGGTGATGCAAACTACTCAAAACCATACAAATATGTATCCCAAGAAACTACTCAAAACCATCGAAGATCATTTAACATGATCTACTATTTTTAGAAGTATCTAGAATAAGAGGCCGAGAAGGTGTAAAACATAACAATATGTAGATGATAGATGCATACAGAAACCCAAGGGAATATAACACTATAGATATTAAAAATCATCTAAAACTACCAACAATAAAAGATGAAAGACACAGAATATTGAAATCTAAAATGCATGGAACAATGACCCTTTGATCATAGAGAAAATAATACATGAGGCCAATATGGCATAATTACAAATTCCTTCTACAATAGAGTCCTGTTAAGGCTATCCAATACAATAACTAAGCCCAAAATCACTTTTTACAGCTATGGTATGTTTCTTTTCTAACCTTCTTTCACCCTTACTTTTGGATCAGAAAATCCCTTTATAGATCCTTTTGGCTCTGGTTTCAATGTATGGAATCAGAACTTCCACCAAAAGCATTTAATTTTTTTACAAGATCTTTCATTTTTGGGCCAATATCTCAATTTCCCGTTGGTGATATTTCCTATTGCATTTAATTCATCCAACTTGTGCTCCTTTTGTTGGTGATGACTATTCTCTTCCACATTGAGGTCACACACTTATTTGGGGGCCTTTCTTCTTTTTCTCTATTTGACATTGCACTAAGGTGACATATGGAGTCCCTATGTGTCTCTACTATGTTCTTGAATTTTCAACCTGCCTGGGAAACTTTATTGGGTCTGGGACACGTGGGTGATGCGGTTCAAGTTTGAGAACATTCCTTCTCCTCTTCATGCCCTGATTGTGCCATAGGGATGCATGGACACCTTTTGCATTGATCTTCATAATTATTCAAATTTAGGCTCAAGAAAACAAAAAGAACTAAGGCTAGGGTGTAAAAAGACACAAAATGAATTTCACATAAACTAGGAAAAACTTGTGTTGTAAGATTCATGATGAAAGATACACAACACAAATTCAATGGACTCTCTTCTTGTTCAAAAAATGAGGTTTTGACTCTGAGGAATTATTTCTTTGTAAAGGATCTTTGAAATAGACTTGGATAAGGTCAAATTGGCCCTAATGCCAAATGGTTCCTTAGGATTTTGTTCTCAACACTTTCCAATAACTTGTCTAAGAGACGTACATTGTTTTAGAATAAATCCTAGACAAAGGACCATTAACCCACGATAAAATTAATGAATGAGGCCTACTATGAATTACATTTAGCACTCCTCACAAGTTTTTATAGTCAATTAGGTTATGGGGCACTTCCTGTTTTGTCAACCAGTTCCCTCAATGTGTTGACTACTTAAGGGTTTGTGAGTAATACTCATAACAAGTTTTATGGCTTATGCCAAGGTACTTCCCACAATTTAAAGTGGATGGGTTTAAGCCATTATCTGAACCTGTAAATACATTGTAATTGAATGGTGTGTTTTTTAATATTTCGTTCTTACTGTGGTTTTGCACACCATTGGAAACCTACACACCATTTAGTTAGTATTTATTTCGATTAAATTCTTTTACAAGTGTATGGTCCTGCACTAATTTTTTAGTAGTTTTCCATGAAACCCAAAAATGTTTGAAAAAGAGGATCAAGGTCACTTTTTATTCTCAAGATCACTTAAAAGTGTAAGAGAAGATCATGAGAGATGTTTTATACAACTATTTAGAAAGGGGAAAACTTTAACCAATGATAATTAAGTGTTTTTTGAAGGATTGATTCACTTAAACAAATTGAAATGATTAAATTTCTAAGTAGACTCAAATGTTAGAAATGAAGACCAAATTTTCTATTGATTCTCAATATCACAAAAAGGTGCAAGATAAGATCATACAAAAACTTTGATCTAACCTAAGAAAGATGTAAAAACAACATTTATCAAATAATTTTAAGTGTTAGAAAATTATTTGTAAAGAAAACATGCAAATAAGAAGTTAGAAAACTTGTAAAAATAAAAGGAAACAAAAAAAATAAGTTTTTGGAATTTTTGAAATTTGAGACAAAAACACACAGAACATGAACACAACTTTGTTTGAATGCTAGCGCATAGAAAAAATGCTAGCACACAGATCAGGATGCTAACGTACAAAGATTAATGTAGATGCACATACACTGAAGCAAACACACATATATTGACGTAAACATATATACACTGATGCAAACACATAAATCTAAATTTGAACACGCAGATAGAAACACAAATGGACATAGCTTAATGAAAATGGAAAGATATAAATGCAAACACATGAAGACCCTCTCCATAGATAGAAGTGAAAATACCAACGATACTAGAGAAAATCCAGACTTCAACGAGACTAGGAAATGCTAGTGTACAGACTTCAACAAGACACATGTGAATTTACTGCTGACACATGTACAACTATGCTAGCGCATGAAAAAAAATTAGGCATATATATATATATATATATATATATATATATATATATATATATATATATATATATATATATATATATATATATATATATATATATATATATATATAGCACAAGGATCGTGTGTGGCTTTAAAATGTGTGAAAACGACCCAAAAATGTCAAAAAACTTGAATTTTTGGTGATAAGCTTCAAATTTTGCAGCACTTTACCTCCTTGACACCTACAAGGAACACTCAACACATACTAACTCAACAAAACAAGTTAATAAATACAAGTTATTTCAACATGTGATAAAAGAGGTTAGTATGAAAAAATGAAACTTAACTACAAAATCTCAAGAAATGTGCATGAGACAAAGGATTGTCCCATTGAGCATGCCATATATGTGTGTGTGATTAAACCAAGCCAAGTTAATCAATATAAACTAACACCAAGTAGTCTCAATAAAAAATCATCATGATGAAGCCATAGAAAAGGAAAAACTAACGAACACATCTAATTAATATGAAATGCTAAGCCATCCTTTGATGTTTTTGGTGGGATTTTAAATTGTAGTTACTCCTTTTGTTGAGCCAAACGTGACTATGTGTGATCAAAGGATGATATCTCCATGAAGAGGAAGAGATCTCACCAATATGGCTTGATTTTCATGTATGGTTTTTCTCTTACTACTCTTTGTAACTAGAGGATAGAAGAGGATGCTTGATCAATAATCTTTTCAAAGTTGAATTGCTCTTATCATATGTTTATAGTAACACTAGTATGTGTGGTGTAAGATTGGAAGGAAGGTACTAGGTTGTTTATATAGCTTTCCAATTTGGGAGAAGCTTAAAACCTAGTGAATGTGAGATAAGGGTAAAGTAGAATTAGAAAGGGATAAACATGATTATAAGAGATTAATTAATGATTAGCAACTCATGGGAGTTGGAGATTATTTGATTAATATAATAGGATTAATTAATAGGAAAAATTAATCTTAGAGAAGCCATTTAGAGATGATTTAGAAGGAAATTGATAAGATTTGAAGGATTTGAAAGGGGGATTCAACCAACAAGAGAATTTATTGCTTAAATAGAAGATTAAAAGGCTTAATTAACTAATAATAGCTAATTAAATAATTAAAAAAGGATTATAAATAATGAAGTGTTGTTAATTGGTATCTCGGATAAAGGGATGGCTAGTTAATTAGCAGGAAAATAACTAATTATAATGAAATGATAGAAAATAGGATAAGAAGTGTAATTTTAGTACTAAAAACTGTGTAGTTTGATTGAAGTGTCTACAATTGTGTTAAACCGGACACCCACTATCTGTGATATAGTTGTTCCTATATGGTTTCTTCCAACAGGTTGGGTGCCAATGTTCTTCCCTGTCGACGCACTTGTGAAATTACCCCCAAAAACACTTGTTCCAAACACTAACACCTATTTTTCTGCCATTTGTGCATCCTTAATCTATTGCGCCTCCTATGTTGTAAGTAAATTATGTCTACCTATATCTCCTAGCCAACGTGGAGATCCTCCTTTCTCACCTTCACTATGATGCTCTTCTATAAAAACCTCTAGATCTTGAACACCTTGTGCAAGGGCTAGGTATCCAAGTCATGTGAGATGTGGGCCTGTAGTTCTCATTCTCTCCTCAGAATCACTCTCATCAAATACTGATGGTGTCTCTCAAATGTGCTTTCTAAATGTCAGGAGGACATTATATTGTGGTTCGTCTCCTTCTACATGGATCTCATCACTTTCATCATTCATCACTCTTCTCAACCTCAGTGCCTCATCAACCACCCTCTCTCACACATTGTCATACATGATCTGTATTTCCTCTCTCTTTCTTTCTTCCGCTAGGGCCACTACCATCCTTCCCAAACATGCATCCTTCCCCTATGCACGATGGGGATTTTAGCTCATCATAGGTAGGTTCTCCATTCATATTTCAACCATCAAGATATTGATAGCTAAAGGTGTCACGTGTAAATAGGATCCTCTTGGATCATGTAAAAACCATAACTCTACTTCCTTTGGGAAAGAGTGTGTCTAAATTGTGTACTATAAGGTATAATTGTGTAGCACACCTTCCCACCAATGATCTATAACTCATTTACATGGCTCGTCTAAATCAGAGATTACTTGATAACATTCTTGTTGCCAAGCTTGCTTGCTTCCTATTCAAACACCTCTATTATCCATATAAGCTAACAACCACTGGTATAATTCTACTGGGAAAAAGATAAATAATGTCTTATATAAGCAATCATATAGATTATCTTCCACCAAATTTTTTGCATTGAATTTAGTTCCAATGTTATATCTCTGAGAAAATATGTCATGGCTGTCATATATCCAATTCTTAATATTTTCCAATGATAGTTGGAATGCCATCTGCATGCAACATCCTTGTAGAAACTTAAAAAAAATTTCCCAGCAAAGGAACCAAAATATAGTCTTTTATTACCCAATGTAGCCATGTTTGTTGGCACTTTATCTAAATAATTATGGAAGCTTCTTGAAGTGTGCACAACCTCTAGGTCCCTCCTTTATTATGCTTACCAATATTTTAACATGTATGTTCAATAACCATTCATTCATAACCATAACCTCCATATTCAAGAAGCTACATCCTAGCATGTCAAATTAGAAACATATATAATAAGGAAATCACTCATAGATAATGAATATTAATATTTGAATACACATTAAGCCATGTTCAAATATAGTAACATTAGAAATCTATAAGAAATTATCCATTATAACCACAATTCATTACTTAACATATAATTTCAATACATTACACACCATTACATCAGTGGGGTGTACCATGCATGCTCTAATATAAACTCCATACCAAGTACTTATACTCCAAGACTTACTCTCATATTATCCCTCTATTCAAACTCTGCATTAACTCTCTCACGAAATCCTATTATAATGATATATTACCTTTATTTATAGGGTGGAAAATTTCCCTTCACCGCTAAATGCTTTATTTCTTAATAATAGGTGTATTCTGATAATAGCCTCAATGTTTTTCTTTATTTTCTTTACATCAACTCAAGCTATAAATAACTTGTTTTTCTCATGCGTAATTCCTATATATAGGAACTCATCATATCTTTCCTTTGTCTTCATCTACATGTGATTTATTTTCATTTATTTTACCTCCAAGTCATCCTTCTTTAACACATTCTTAGACCTTTTTTGAGCGGAACTCCATCTCTTGTTTTTCTATTTCTAGTCATATCTAAAAAATTAACTAAGTCCTCAATATTGTCTGTATGCATGCAACCTTGTGCACTAATCTATTCCTTTGTACACCATTAAGGCTTAAACCCAAAATAAATTCACCAAATCAAGTCATGGGCTCAAACATGTCATGTTGGACCTCTAGTAGCTATCTATACTCACATTTCACTTCAACAGCATGCCCTCACATTAAAACTCCTTAAAACAATCATAACTAGTTTTGCCTGTATAGGCCTTAAGCATAGGAAACATTTAGTGAAATGTTTTACCCATCTAATGCATGGAACATTTATAAAACACTTCATGATCATAAATAAAACTTCCCACGCTTTATTCCACATCAAAATTTTCATCATGAACCCTATTGTGCAAGACTGTACCATCAAATCTTAAAAAAATAATGATTTTACTATACCTTCTCAGCTAACCTGGAACATGCCACCAATGTAAAAGTGAACTAGGAGGAGTCCTTTATAAGCCCAAATAACCACTTTATCCTTCCTATGTAATTTAAAGACCAAATATTTCATATTTTTCCTATTACTTCAAAATGAGGGTTTTGGGAAGGTTTGGAACTACTTTGCTTCTTAAGGATCGTT